>WBMW01003919.1:160836-221398 GCA_013396635.1 Penelope pileata | reverse complement strand
ACTCCCTGTGTAGGACGAGCGAACCGCTTCACCCCTCTCCCAGCGCTCCGATTGATTCCTTCGTCTCTTTTTGGATTTTATCATTCAGTCATTTTGCTCAGCCCCATAAGGAATGGAGCCAGGCTGGGGGTGCACCCCACCATGCTAAGGGTGCTCTCCGTGGGGATCCTTGCAGCCCCCCGACCTGCCCAGACAAGGACCAGCCGTCCCCTCCCACCGCACCTGGGTGAATCACACTTTTATTGCAGGGTGCCGGGACCGGGGAGCAGAGAGCACTGCGAGCTGCTGGCTGCCTGGGCGACGCCTTCACAAGCTGCTCACCCTCTGATCCCCGTGGATGGGGTGGGCAAGTGTGAGTCCCGAGCACGAGTCCCAGGCACAGCTGAGGCTTGGGGACAGCGCTGTCCCCAGCGGGGTGACCCATCCTTTGCTGTGTCTGAGCTCATGCCAGGGCTGAATCTGCAGCCTGGCCCTGCTGAAGGCCTCATGGGTCTGCTGGGAGGCTGCACGCATCTGGCATGGCTTGGCATTAGGGCTGAGCACCACCCACCCCTTCCAGCCACTGGGGACATGGGAGCCGATGGCCATGGGGATTTTTCAGGCAGGATGCTGGGAAGTCCTCCTCGCTCCTCCACCGCGCAAGGATGGGAGCAGCTCCCGCTGAGCTACGCCAACCTGTTGCGCAGCTCCCTTCACTGCACACATGCTCAGCTCGTGTGCGAGGACTGCACCATCTAGAGGCTGCGCCGGCCGGCTCCGAGCATCCCTGGCTCTGGCTCAGCCCTGCATTTCCCCCGCAAACAAGGGAGCTCAGCCCCTGGCAGGGCTTCTCCCTGCTGGGCAGGGGCTGGGGAGCAGCTCCGCTGGGTGGGCACCCTGCCCTGCAGCGGGGCCACCTCTGCTCCTGGCTGCTTCTCCACATCAGTGGGCGTGGGTTTTTTCCGGGTGTTCATTCTCAGGAAGATAATTTTGCAGAGGACACAGAATGAGAGTGCAAGGAAGGCAGAAGCCCACCGTGGAAGGGCAGGAAGAGAAGCTGTGGGGTTTGTCGGTGTTTGTCCCACTGAGAGCATGAGCTGAGATCCAGGCAGGGAGTGGAGTGGAGCTCCCTGGGGACAGCGGGCGGTTTCAGTTCCCAGCTCTGGCAGCCTCGGGAGGGAGGAGAGCCAGAGAGAGGGAAGAGCCGAGCAAGTGACCCTGTGCACCCAGGGCTGCACGATGTGCAAAATCCCACAGGGGCTGAGGGCAAACTTCAGAGGGCACTTGCGGCTGAAGTTTCCCAGCTCATGCACAATGCAGCAGTCAATGAGCATGCAGTGTGCTCCGTACTGGGCAAGCAAGCATGCAGGGGGTTTGCTGGGTGCAGCTGCTGCTTGGGCATGCTTTGAGAGTCAGATTGTGGCTGTGGGAGAGTGGGGTTTGATTCCACCTTCCTGCTCAGGAAAAGTGGCCAGGCTCCTTCCTGGAGCACCCCAGGAATAGGAGGAGAGCCCACTGCCAGCATCACCATTCCCTGTCCCATGCATTAATGCAAGTCACTGCCCTGTACCGTGGCTTCCCCAGTTCCTAAAAAGCAGAGCCATCCTGAGCAAAGGGAAACTATCAAACCACCACCATGGCCACTGCAGTCTTGGCCAGAGGTATTTCATGAGGCCAGCCGAGCCCTGCCCGGGGGTGCGGGCGATGCTGTGCCGTGGTACCCAGCCTGCTCCGGCAGCGTGCAGACAGCTGCTTGGCAGTGCCAGTGGGCATCGCCAGGAGAACAAAGCCTGCGAGGGAAGAGCATCCAGCTAAATCTCCGGGAAAGCAAGAAGAAAGCGAAACACAGAGAGCAAATGAACCTTGCAAGAGACTAAATCCCCCTCCCCGACACACGCATGCAGCAACCTGGCTGCCGTCTGCTGCAAGGAGTTCAAAGGCTCCTCTGTTCCCTCTCATCAGCGCTGGGCTCCGCAGGAGAAGCAGCAGCACGGATTTGGGCAGCAAATGCTAATAACACAGATGTTCTGACAATTCGCTTGTTTCTACAATTAAAAACAAAAGATCCTCCAAAGCCAAATGTGCGGAAATGAGCACATTAAAGAACTTCTCCTCCGTGCGCCTGCCGCGTCATGAAGGGCTGCAGCTTTGCGGAGGAAGGGGCTCGATTTCAGCCCGATCCGGAGCGCACGTGGGATGCTGCAGGAGAGAAGAGGAGCATCCCTGGACCACGCTGCAACGCCGGGGCCGAGGGGCCGAGTGACTCGGGCGGTCAGTGTCTGTCGTGCCTGTGGGATGCTTGCTGCCAAATTATTGCGAGATTGTTTTCATTACCGTTTTAACTCTTTTTTTAACCTTGTTTTTCTCTCAGCTGCACTTTCGCTCACTCATTAATTTTGGTATTTTTCTCACGGTATATAACCCCTGTCACGGCTGCCATGGCAACAGGAGGGAATGTGCTCAGCGCTAAAATATCCTCTCAAAAATAACAAAAATAAGACAACAGAGGCAGCTTCTGTGGGCTGCTGCAAACGCAGAGCCCTGACGTTGTGCTGATGGACAAGAAAGGATCCTGGGAGCCAGGGAAGCCCCCGAGCCCTCATCCTTCCACGGTGCTCAGCCCCATCCTCACCCCTGGCTCCATCACCGCTGGACCGCATCCTGAGGCTGAGCACCACGGAGCTCTTTGTGCAGCCTCCAGAATTCATTCATTTCCCCAAAATATCACTGAAAATGAGGAGTAAACACGGAACCAGCTGGCAGAAGGGTGCTGGTGCCGGGGGCTGGCTATCTCTGGTGGCTTCTCACTCCCGCGTGGATCCCGGGGTGGAGGCACCGGTGGTGGTGCCAGGTCCCCGGCGCGGTGGCAGCTTGTCACCCAGACCTGTTGTCTCTTTCTGACAGGATTACCGGTCTGCTCGAGAAAGGCAATTGTGTTGATATAGTACACCCGGATTTCTCCGAGGCATTTGACTTACTTCCACCTGACATTTTGATTAAAACTTGCATTATAAGGAATTAACAGGGCACATATTAGATGGATTAAAACTGCTTCCCCGGCAGATCTCCGAGGTAGTCGTTAATGGGTAGATATCTGCACGTCGTGCTGTTTTACCCACCTCCCCCCAGGGACCAGCTCTTCGTCCACCGCTATTAAACATTTTTATCAATGATGTAGATGAAGATATGAAATCTTTGCTGGTAAAGCTTGAAAATGACACCAGGAGTGATGAGATAGAGAGGTAGGAGGATGGTTTGCTGCTGAATCACCTGGTTAAATGGTCAGGGTGCGTTCGGATACAGATAAACACAGGAATATATCTGGAAATGAAGGCTGGGTGCTGAGCCTGCAGGCTAGATCTTGGGAAGCAATGACTCCAGGCATGCCTGTGCAGGCCGGAGGTGGTTTTTAATCAAGGCAGCTAATTTGAAGCCCTCCCAGGGTATCTGCCTCATCCAGCCGAGCAGATTTGCCCATGGAAGAGGGATCTGGGGGCAGTGTGAACAGTTCCCCAGAATGAAGGTGCTGCACGCTCCTGCAGGTGCCTGGCCACCAGCCCACGGCTGGGTTTGTCTGCACCCACGCTGCAGGGAGGGAGCCCCACCAGCCCGACCACAGGCTGGCAAGCCAAGCCTAACGATGCACAGCTCATTAACAAGTGTGTTGTCAGGTGATCTGAGGGTGTCCTCCTCTGTGGAGAAGACCCGTTAAATTCCTCAGGAAGCTGCAATGGGAACAGGGGCCAAAGAGATGCAGGTGGAGCCCTGAACTGGGTGAAAGCACCGGGGAGTTCTCTCAGGGAGCTGATGGGCTCACAGCATTGCTCAAACTTTTGCACAGAGATGAGATCTCTTTTCTAAAAAGAAACCATTCTTCCAGCTTCTGGGAGCACCTCTGAGGCTGATGTGTGAATGGGTTGGGGCAAACAACCTCCCCCCTCCTCCCCGCCCATCCCAGCCCACGAAAGCAGGTTGTCCGCAGTGCCCTGCAATTATTCACGCAATGATTAATCAATCTCTTGCTTCAGGGTTCAGGCAGACTTCTGCAGCGAATGGGAAGGTTTCCTGGTCTCCACCCAGCCTCTGCAGCACTGGTGGTTTCTTAGAGCAAAGCAACAAAAATGTCTCTTTTTTTTTTTTTCTTTTTTTTTCTGGAACCCTGCTGGCCAGCCCAGCTTGATGCTCAAAGCCTGAGCTGGTCTTGGGATTTGGGCTTGAGAGGAACTTTAGGGCCCTCCAGCATCAAATGCGTTGCTGATGGGGCTCCCTAATTAGGGAAGCAGCAGCAGCTCTGGGGCCGTGCTGTGCAGGCACAGCCACGCGAGGCCCCAGCGGAAGCTGCATGCCTCCTCCCTGAGGAGAATTCCACCCTCTTCCTGCTTTTGTTGGGTGATGTCCTTACACGCCAGCCTCCAGCTGTGGCAGGGAGGAGGCCCAGCCCCGGGTGGCAGCCCGGTGCCCGCAGTCCGAGGGAGGACAGGAGCAGCGGGCGCAGGAGGCCCAGCCCTGCCCGCCCGGCGCAGGCTGCACTGCAGCAGGAAGGCGGCTCAGGCCCCAGCCTGCCCACAGAGGCTGGGCCGGGCCGGGAGCTGCTCTGTGAGGAGGGAGAGGCTGTCCTCACCCCCCTCACGCCTGGCACAGGGGTGTCGGGAGCACTGCTGTGGGGCACAGGCAGGCCTGTAGGGCACGGCCTGGTGCGGCCTGGCATGGTGGAGGCCTCTGGGCATGCCGGGGGGAGTGCTGGGGCTGGGGACACCGGGGAGGGGCTGGAGGAGCGCTGAGGCCCTGCAGGCCGGGTCAGGGTCCCCGCCAGGCAAGGACCCGCACGGCTCCACAGCCACTGTGTTTGCTCTGTTGGCACAGGGCTGTCGTCTCCCTTTATCTCTGCTCTCTGTTTGCTCTGCGATATCCCCAGGGCCAGGGCTCTTCCTGGGCAAAATCCAGAGACGCTGGAGTGAGGCTCCAAGGGAAAAACAGTGCTAAACAAGTGACAAATGGGCCAGACTCTGCTGGAAAAGCCAAACCAAAGCCCTCCCACCAGGGATGTCATTCCCAGCAGCGGGAGCCCTGAGCAGCAGAGATGGGCACAGCGGGCCAGATGCAGCCCCGTGCAGAAGCAGCACATCCCTGGCAAGACCCAGCCCAAGCCAGGAGCTCTGTGGGTCTGTGTGCAGCATGGGGTGCTCACACGTGGGGCTGGGGCAGCCCCAGGGGGTCCTGTCCCTGGGCTAAGGACTTGTGTCCCCAAGGCCCCGGGCACAGCAGGTGGTTTGCTCGGGGCCGAGCAGGGAGGGCGAGGAGTGGTGTGGGCAGGGCGGTGAGGCAGCAGTGGGGCAGGTTTGTGCAGAGCTGTGAGCAAGATGTGTCCACAGAGACCAGACTTTGCCCATCCTGGTAAACAAATAGCATCGATTGCTCCAAAGCAATAACTGACTCAGTCATCCGTTTCTCTTGCTACCAGACACAACCTGCAGGGCCCTGAACTTTTGTGTATTTATTTTAGGACAAAAGCATTAAAGGGAAAATATCAAACAACAAATAATCTACATGCACGCTGGCTTCCCAGCACTCCCTGCTCCCCCAGGCATGCTGGCAGGTACAGCTTGTGCTGCTGAGTCCCAGATGACACGAGCAGCTCTGCCTGTCCCCAAGCCCACAGCAGGACTGTCTCTGGTCCCTCCACATCCCCCGCTCGTTCAGCACCTTGCAGCAGAACAACCCGCTCTGGACGCTTTCCTCCAGGAGACAAGGCTTTCCTCTGACTCGTTGGCTGCCCAGGGGCTTGCATTCAGTTTTCCCCTCCAGATGGGTAGTGTAGGTTTTGATGGGGCTCGTAGGTTTGCGCAGCACCTTCTTGCACAGGGATGAATGCCTGTTGGACATCTGCGGCATCTCTGCATAATCCTTCACTGATTCTTTGCTGGTTGCCTTTCACGCCATCCCACTGCCAGTTAGAAATGCAGCAGAAAATTCCTGTGCTGGTGGGCTTTGCCTGCTGGGGGAGATTTCAGCCCAGGGAACAGCTCCTTTGGCCCCAGGAGGAGATGCTGGAAGCCTACTGAGCACACTGAAGCACGCAGCCTGGGACCCCCAGGGCATGGGTGTGGGAGCAGGTGCTGACCCAGCCCAGCAGCCCCGTTGACGTCTCTCTGGGAGCTCCAGCTCCAGCAGCGAAGGCTCAGGCTGGCAAACAGCCTTGTTTCATCTCCAGAGGAAACTCTTCAAAGCCACCCAAGCACTTTGATTTCGGAAAGGTTTTCATTCCTGTGAAGAGAAGAAAAGCTCCCTTGGTGTGGTGCAAAGGCCCCTGAGAGGCACTGCAGCCTGCGTGGGCATCAGGGATGAGGTGGGAGACTGGGGCAGCCACCAAGGCCCCGTGTCACCTCTTGCAGCATGGCATGGGACATGGGCTGCCCTGGCCCCTGGGAAACAGAGTGTACACCTCTGGGCACTCGAGGGGTGAGGGGGATATGTCCCCTTGCTGGGATCTGGGATGAGCGGCAAGGGGTTGGCTGGGAGCAGGGAGTTCCATGGGAGTAGAAAGGATGAGGAGGAGGTCCTGGGTGCCTCTCTCTGGAGAAGGTGCTGGGTACAAGTGCCACCGTGGGGGCACGATCCTCCAGTTACCCCTCCCGAGGTAACCTTCGTTCCCTTGGGCTGGTCCTGAGCAATCAAGGACATTGTCATAGGAGTCTTCAAGAAGAAAAAGCCTCCTTGGTGTCTGGATCCTCTCTGCAGCAAGAAGTACAAATAACATCCTTAGACAAGTGGGAGGAGAGGTTTGGATAATGAGATCCCATCTGCTCAGCTGAGGCTCCTGGTGAAACCACCGTGACCTGGACAACAGGGAGCAATGGAAATCTTTTGAAAAGCAAGGCATCACCAGCTGGGGTGTGGAGATGGCTCTGAGCAGAGGGGTGTCACAGGGAGCTGAAGAGCTGGAGAGAAGCAAACTCATTTCTGTGTGGTGAGATGGTTGCTCCCAGCCAGCAAACCCAGCTTCACCAAAATGATGGCTCTGTGCAAGAGAAATGAGAGCGAAGTGAACGCGGGCAAAACAAGAAGTGCTGCTGGGGTGACGGAGGGCCATGCGTGCCAGGTACACGCTTCCAAGCAAGTGGCCAGATAAGCAGAGAAAGGGAAATCACTGGAGAGTGTTGGTCTGCCTCACCGTGAAGCTTTTTTTGAGAACCTAATCCCATTACATTTTACTCATCAAATTAAACCTATTGGCTTGATTACAGCAGAGTCGCTCAGACTCGGAGCGGGCTGAAGGGCCATGTGTGGAGGGGTTGTGACCCCGTTCCTCGCCACATCAGCCTGCAGGGAGCCCAGCCCTGGTGCTGTGCACAGTGCTGCTGAACCAGGGATGCTGCTGAGGATTACATCACTGAAGCCAGAGCAGGGTTAGGAGGGAGTGAACTGGAGAAAAGCTGGGAGTGATGGCAGGAGTGCCTGGGAGACCTGCCCTACTTTTCCAACACTTAAGAGCAGGGTCTCCCTCCTGACTTCCCATCCTCAGTCCCCTTGGCATATGCCGTGGGGAGCTGCAGGGGGATTTCCAGAGCAGCCTCCCCCCGAGAAGCCCACAGTCCCTGCAGAGCCCGCAGTGCTCTGGAGGAAGGTGCAGGAGTGCCCCGGGGCATCAGGCAGGCAGAGGGGCCTCGAGGGAGGTGCTTGCTCTTCCTTCTGCCAAGCAAAGCCCATGGCACAAACATTCGTCCCTGCCTGTACCCCACCTCATAGCGAGGGGGCTCAGTGGCCTGGGGACAGGGAGAGCTTCCGGGGGGCTGGAGAAGGCAAAGAGCATCAGGACTCTGCTGATGGGTCTCCTGGGCCTGAGGTCCCTTGCATGGGGACTTGGCACAAAAGCTGTTAGAGAAAAGTCTTTTTCAGCTTTTTTTTTTTTTTTTTTTCTGTCTGAGAGTCAGGTATTTAAAACCCCACGGACCTTTTCATACTCCTCCACCTACTTAGGAAAGTGGGAGGGGAGGAAGTGACAAAATAGATCCTATAATACCTTGTAGTTTTGCAATCCTATTGTTAGCACTGGAAATAAGGAAAACAACCACGTAACCCAAAGCAGCGCGGGGGAAGGCAGCGCGCCCAGTCCCACCCGCTGGAGCCGCCCTGGCTGGGGCAGGCACTGCTGCCGGGTGGGTCATCTGGGGTTTGGGGGTTGTACCTTGTCCTTCAGCCTGGTTTTCCAGGAAAATGAGAGGACTTCAGCTCTTGGCTGGTGGTGAGTTGGGCAAGATGCGTGTCCCCGGAGGTGGCACCAGGGTGGGTGGAGGGCACGAGGAGGTGCAGGAATGAGGAGGGTGGAGCTGCCCGCTGCTCCCACCACATCTCCTGCCTGTGCATGCACAGCAGCTCTTCCCCATGTGTCCCTTCCTCCCAGCAAGCTCTCAGCCACCAGCCCGTCCATCCTGGCCCCAAACCATGCTCCACTTGCACTGCCTCACCCGCGCACCAGGGAGGCAGCAGACTTGTGCACCACCTGCCCTAGAAAAGAGGAGCAACGTGTGCTTGCTCCAAGCAACTGGCTATGGCAGCACAGGAACCCCAGCTCCACGAGATTTCTAATTACGCTTCTTCATAATTGTTTCAACCATTTCCTCGCTCTGAAGCAAAGCTTATTGGTTTGCAATCCCTAGCACACCCCGGGGCCTTCTTTAAAATGTAGGCCCTGCATTTACTGCCCCCGGTCCAATAGTTGGAGGATGTGAATGTGTGCGTTATTGCTAAGAGCTTAGTCACTTGGTTTGCAGCTCTTTGAGGACTCCAGATGTGTCATACAGGCTGGGGGATTTGCTGTCTTTTCTGCGTTCCAACAGCGTGGCTCCAGATCCCTCTCTCTCTGGTTTCAGCTTCCTGGCCCCAGGAGGATGCGTTTGGGGGTACGTCTTCTCCTGCACAAGGATTTCATTCTGGGATGCTCCTGCTTTGGTCAGATGGTCCTGCAGCTCCACCACACCTCCTTGCTGCCTCCATCCCTGCTGCATGTGTTGCGCTGGCTGTGTGCACTCTCAGCCATCTCTGCCTTCCAATCTCCATCCCACATTTTACCTGCTGCATTTGTTCTCTCTCTTTCTACCTTTTCTCTAGAAGTTAGTATCTATTTTCTCCAGAGCGTTTGGCTCGAACAATCTCATGCACCCAGCGTAAGAGCAAAATGAACCTTTCCCATTTCTCTTCCCAGTTGTCCCAGAAGCTCAGCAGAGCTGGCACCCCCTCGCACTGCATGCTGCCTTGCCCAGCTCCACAGGGCCAAGCAGGAGCCCACCCCTCCTCCTCCCCTCCCCTCAGGAGAGGTGCTGCAGCCACCTTCCTTCCATCCCTGTCCCCTGCGCTCCTGTCTCTGGAGCTGATTTGCAGGAGTCACAGCATCCCCAAGAGACAGGACTGGAGATAGCAAAGGCTCGTGCCCGAGGACTTTTCCCAGCAGGATTTTGCTGTCTTCCCCTGTAACTGTCCCATCTCCACAGCCCTTTGTGGAGGAATGGGAAGTGTTGAGCTTCGGGACAGGAGACTGAAGGGTTCCCGGGATGGGAGGCTGAGTGCATTCAGCAGATGGATCACCTGCAGAGCACCAGCTCCCGCTGAACAGCATCTCCAGCCAGAGAGGGACGTCATGGACCTTCAGTGTCCTGCCATGATCTCTGCTGAGGAAGCACCCAAGGAGCCTGGCTCCACTCACACAGCCCAGGTCTGCAATGAGCTGCTGAACACATGAGCTTCCTGTGCGTTCCCAGATAATTTAAATTAGGAAAGCATCCCTGGTAGGGTCATGGAGGCACTTGGGATCACAGTATGTGATGGAGTAGCAGAAGGCTGTGTCTCCGCCAAGGTCCCTATGAGGCTTGGGAATGTGGCTGCAAGAAGCGATCTGTGAAGCCCTGCACACTTGGCACCATTGGGAACATGGGCATGGGCCTGCCAACGGGCTGCCCACGAGCCCCACATCCTGCTGCTGCTGCCCACGTGAGGTTTGCCCACCACAACCTTTCCCCATCATCCCATGGCTCCATCCTCACCTCCCGCCCCAGCCACCTCCAGCTGTTTGCTACTGTGCACTGAGCGGTGCTGCTGATGGGTGCGTGGGTGGGCTGAGCCTGCCACCAGGGCTGGATCTCCTGGTGCTCCTGCACAGACAAAGCCTCTGGAGTGCCTCCAAAGTCGCTGATTCTTCCAGAGGAGCCCTGACCATCCTGGCCAGGACACAGCCTGCCTTTGGATGCGTGTGCTGCAGGTCCAGGCAGGGACGTCCCTTAGGGCTGGCCGGATGCAGCCACCACAGGGTCTGTCTGGATCTCCCGGGGCAGAACGCACACAGCTGTGTCGTGATGCTGCTCCGGCAGAGGAGAACAGCAGCAGCACAGCTATGCAGTAATATCCAAATCTGCTTACTGTCTGCCGCTGTGATTGAAGGAGTTTCTGTAATAATGTATTAGCTAAAGCTTCCAGATTATCCCAAAAACATCAGCTTTAACAAAGGGGTAATGCCTCCTTAATCCCCGCATGATCCCCGTTCCCAGTCTCTGCAGGACATTAATTCACGGCTAATACACAGACTCCCGGCTGGCTGCTGCTGGGGGCTGCACCCTCGGCCGGGGCCGGCCGGCCACGCGCTGCTGTCCCTGGGCTGCCTGCAGGATGCTCAGCTCTCCAGCTTCTGCACAGGGCTCCTGTGTCCAGCCAGCTGCTGCCATCGCGGGATGCTGAGTGAGACAACCTGGGTCACGAGGATGGAATGTCTGGGGACAGGTGGTGCTCTGCTCCCAGAGCCCTTCAGGCTGTCCCCAGCTTGGGGCATGTGCAGCACAGCATCCAGAAGCAGCAAACCCATCACCAGCTGTTGCCACCAAAAGCAATTCCAGCAGATCCAGGTGGGAGGCACTGGGTGACCGTGGGAAGGTGCACCCCCTGCAGGAATCAAGCCTTTAGGGGGCCTCATCCTGCCCCATCCCTTGTGCCAGAGGAGCCGTGGTCTGTCTGCTCCTGGGGGAAGGTGTTTGGAAAAGGGCAGTGAGAGGCTGCAGGTCCAACACCCAGAAGGGAAGCAGCATGAGGCAGAAGCTGGATGGAGAAACGTGGCAGCACGTGGGGACCATGCGATGCCTGTCCTCTTTGGCAGGACCTCAGGAACCAACCTGCCCTTCTGGCAGGTGGAAAATCACCATGGAAATCACTGCTGTCATCCTGGGACTGCTGAGGCCAGGCCTGCAGCTGGCACCCTGCTCCCTGCCGCCCCCAGCCCAGCCAGGATGAAGGTGGTCCAAGCAGAGGGCCCTGGTTATGGCAGTTCTCAGACTGCTCCTCCTGCACCCCTTCTGCTTCTCCCCCAGGCCCAGCTCTGTGAGCAGCATGGGCTGGGAGCTGAAGCTGTGGATGGTGCTTTTCCAAAATCTGCTGCTCAAACAGCTTGAGAGAAGAGATTTTGGCCTGCAAAACTGTGGTCATCTGGTGGCAACATCTGGCTGGCGCCTCCAGGCATTCCCAAAGCCCTTTTCCTCCATGGTGCAGGATGGATCCTCTCCATCCCACCCTGCTGGGGCTGCATGCTGTGCCAGGTGTCCTGAAAGCATCTGGTGGTAGCAAGGCAAGAGGAGAACAATGGGATATCACCAGTGTGAGCCCTGGGTGGACCGTGCCCCTCGCACCACCCATTCCCTGCTGAAGTGTGGGGTAACGCATGGGACAAGCAGCCCCAGCCGCGGTGAAAGAGGCACCAGCGATGGTGGCAGCCTGGCCACGCACATGTGGGAGCTGTGGCCACGAAAATATCACAATGATGCTCCCAGCCCATGAGCCAGCTGGGAGCAGCATGCATTGCCTTCCAGGGGGGCCATGTCCCCAAAGGGAGGGCTCAGGGCAGGCTCAGTGGGGATGCAGAATGAGTAGGGATGGCCGCATCCCACCCCGTCTGCCGAAGCCAGCAGGGTCCGGGTGAGGACCTGAGCACTGCTCAGCTGCAACCTTTGGGCAGGCTTTTCCCACCGCCCCCTTTTGAAGTGGAAATCGGCAGCTACCTCAAAGGGCTTTGCGATGGCTGAATTCAGCAGCAGGTGCCTTTTGCAGATTTCTCCTTTCTCACCAATTACCTTTCTGGTATCCACGGTTACTGCATCTTCCTACAAGGGGAAGGTTTCTCCTGCTGCTCGCTCGGCAGCTGGCTTTGGAGCTGTGGGGCATTGCTCCTGAGATTGGAGGGTCCCCATGCAGAGCATCCTTCCTCCTTGTCCGCAGCACCTGGCTTGCTGGGGACATGCAGACATCTGCCTCTGCCCCGCTGTGTGCATGCAAACACTGAGGCCCTGGTGTTGGTTGAGCTGAGCAAACCTACACAGGGATCCACGGGAAGCTCTCATCCACACAGGAACATGGCGTGGACATGCTGAGCCCAAATGCCAATGGTTTG
Source organism: Penelope pileata (assembly GCA_013396635.1). Taxonomy (NCBI): domain Eukaryota; kingdom Metazoa; phylum Chordata; class Aves; order Galliformes; family Cracidae; genus Penelope; species Penelope pileata. Next base: position 208,998 of record WBMW01003919.1, on the reverse strand, counting down.
GCAGAGATTTTGCCCTCATTTCTTCTTTGGCAGTGCAGAGGAGCCACCCACAGCAGTGCCACAAGAGATGGAGCCTTTGAACCTGGGCTGCTGGCAGTGCAGGCACTGCAGGAGCTGCCACTGTCGCAGAAGCCTGGAGGAGCCCAGCAGCAGCCCTGCCACGTGCCTGCCCTGAGCCAGAGCCCTGTTCCTGCTCCCTGCCGTGCTAAGGGGCTGCCCATGTCCGGATGTTCCCCAGTGCTGCAGCACGGCAGGCAGCCACCTGTGGGCCAGCACCCAGACATGTGCACGTGTGCACCCAGACGCATGCACGTGCCTGCTGACAGACGTGCACAGGGTGTGCAAGCACACCTTTCATCCTGGTGCAAGCATCAGAGTGCACAGGGCAGCAAGCCTGCAGGAACACCCTCCTGCTCAGCTCCAGGAGACATCTCCAAGGTTCGTTTTGGCACCTCTTCCTCACCCTCTGTTTTCTCCCCTCCCTTCCCACCCCGTTGCTGCAGCCAACGCCAGCTGATGCTCCCCTGCCTCCGCTCCGGCTCCGTGATGCCAGCACGAGGAGCTGCAGCACGGAGCTGGGCAGGTGCCAGCTCCTGAGAGCTCACAGGGGCCTGGCAGAGCAGGAGCTGCTGCGAGCGGGTGGAGAGGGGCTGCAGGGGGGGATGCATGCGGTGGGGTGCTCAGCTCTGCCCCCGTGTGCTGCAAAACATGGGCCACCTGGAGATGCAGGGAGCTGGGAAGGAATAGCAGGAGGCTGTAGCAGGAGGGAACAGCAAGGGGATAGTGTGGGAAGTGGATTCAAACAGGGCGTGGGCACGTGGAGGGTAGGTAAAGGATGCATGGCATCTGCTGGCATCACCCAGAGGCTTCCACGCGGAGCCTGAGCCCAGCCCCACGCTGGTTCCTATGCAGAAAGGGGATCGATCTGGGACCTGGGTAGCTCACTGGTGTGCTACCCTGCAGCCAGGGCTTTGCTGTCCTGCACTTCCAACCACGGCACCCAGCCGGCCTGGGGGCCATGGGGAACCCTCGGCACTGCTCAGCTCGGTGCCGTGGCTCCTGCTGCGTAAGCAGCCTAATTACAAATACTTTAATGACAAATAAATGCCACGTACCGCCCACAGCAAGAATGAGTGGAAAGCTAAAAATACCCTCCCCGCATGGCTGCCAGCAAACCCCAGTGGGCCACCTGCTCGCGGCGAGCCAGGAGCACCCGGAGCAGAGGCAAGCACCCGCGGCACGCTGGGAAGCACAGGAGCCTCGCAGCTCCACGTGCAGCCTGGCTGCGGGCAGCAGTGCCGCGGGGCTGGGGAGGGATGCTTGCTCTGCTGCAGGGCGATGTCTGCACTGCAGGTGGAGAAACGCGGGAGGGATTGTGGTGTGGAGATGCCCCAGGGTGGCTCCCATGGGGTCGTGATGTGTTTGGGGACCCCAGGGAGTGATGGGCCACACACTGTCTCTCATCCAACCAAACGGGAGTGGGAGGTCCTGCAGGACCCATCGCGGTGTAAAGAGTGTGAAAGCAAGAAGCATCCTCCTGCAGCTCGCTGCCTGCCCGCCCGGCTCTGGAGAGATCTGCCCACTCAGCCCCGATGATGAGAGACGGGGAAGGAGCACGGCAGCAGAGCTGTGTCTCTGTTCTGAGCCATCGGAGATCTGAAGCTTGTCAACATTGCAGGGCAGATCCTCGCCCTGCTGCTGCTGCCTCCCGCTGCATCGAGCCCCTGCTGCGCTCCTTGCCAGCCCCTCCAGCAGGGCTCTCCACCAGCAGCCCCTCCACCTGGCTCCAGGCTCTGCTTGGGCTGCATTTCGCTCCCAATTGGACCCCTCATCCCCATGCACCCCCTGTGCTGCCCCATGGGCTCAGCATCCATTCCCGCTGAGAGGCACGAGCCATCCCTGACGGCATTTCCCTGATGCTGTTTGCAGCTCATCCTCCCCCAGGATGGGTGATTGGCCCTGGGGAACCCAGGGACCCCTCTGCTCCCCCCAGGGAGGAATTAAGCTGCAAGGCACAGCCCGGGCAGCAGCCTCGGCTGGTGGCAGTCCTCGATGCACAGGAAGCCGCAGCCGAGCTGCGTTGCACAGAACGCGCAGCCCTTCCTGATGCCTCATGTTGAATATAATGGAATTGCACGGGGAAAAAAAGTGCATCATAAAATGCAGCCGGGGCTCAGGTTGCCCTTCTCCCACGCAGCTGTGGTGGTGGTGGAGGTGAGGCGAGCAAGGTTCAGCCCCGCCAAGCCCATGGGGTCTGTGTGACACAAGGCATCCCCCGGCTGGAGCCCGGGGAAGGTGCTGCTCTGCCTCCCCATGCCAATTTCCATCCTGGCCTGGAAGCAGGGCTGAAACGAGAGCTGGCAGCCGCTGGGCGCGTGCTGGGGGGAGCTCAGCCTGCAGTCATGCACGCAGGTTTAAGGAGGGTGACAAACAGCCCCTGCCTGCTCCCATTTGCCTTTGGGAGGGCAGGAGTGTGCGTGGAGCCCTGCGAGCGGAGCGATGGGGCGGGAGCAATTTGCATCCCGCTCCCGCTGCCTGCTCCTGTGCTTTGCCACCCTCCCTGTGCTGTCACCCAGGAGAGGTCTGGCAGCCTGGTCCCTGGGTCCTGAGGGAACATGGTGATGGAGGTGTCCCCATGGCATCTCCCTGGAGCCAAAAGCACCGGGGTCATACAGCTGAGGCTGTGACCAGGCCGTGAGCATCTCTTCTGGATGCTGGAGGACCTGGGGCGTGCTCTGCTACTCGTCCAGCATAAAACACCCAAAATGTCCTTTTCTCAAAATGATGGCAAACACCAGAAATGCAAAGCTGAGGCTCTGCTTCCGAGCCATCTTCCTCTGCCGGGGAACAGGGAAGCTGGGGGCGGTGCGAGCTGCTCCAGCCCAACCCTGGCACACGCACGGCAGTGGGGATGTCCCCTCCAATGTCCCCTCCGATGTCCCCTCCGATGTCCCCCCTGAGCCTGCAGATCTGTGCATGCCCCCCTGCTCCCATCCCCTGCATGTGCATGAGTCACTCATTTGTCTCTCTCTGATATTAAACCAGCACCGGGGGGAGGGGGGGGCGGGTAGCAGCAGCAAAGGATTTAGAATAAAGCTCTCCTTGCAGGCTGGAGGAGGGGAAGAGGTGAAGCCCGTGGATCCCCAGCCCTGGCTTGCAGACCCCCTTCTGCAGGCATGGACGGTCCCCTGTCCCCTCCCAGAGGGACACCCGGGACAGGAGGCCCCTGGCAGGAGCTGGCTCGGCCCCAGAGGCACTTCCACATTTTCCATGCAAATGAGAAAATTTCCCTGAATGCAACTTCTTGCTCTGCAAAAACCCAGTGGAAGGGATGTTGACAGCAAAGCGATGTATCAGCATCTGCACACGTGTGCGTGTGTGTGCGTGTGCCACGCTCGGTGCATGCAACTGTGCCTGCAAGTGTGACTTTGTAGGAGCAACATCTGTGGGGATGCACGGGGACACGCCAGCACCCGGCAGCCAGCCCCATGCCGAACCCAAGGGAGCAGATCTTCCTCCTCCTGTCACCCGGGGACAGCATCTGGCCTTCCAGTGGTACAGCTGGGGTGACCCAAAGCCTCACCTCCAGCAGTGGTGCCACTTCCCTGTGAGCAGTTTGCGGCTGTTTGCTGCAGTGAGAACTCCCTGGGTGTCCCTGAGGGAGATGGCTGCAGAAGCCACTGCGGGGCCAGCACAGGGTGAGGAGGGGCAGTGGTACCTGGGCTCGGTGCCCACATGTGATGCTCACACCCTCCTCGTGGTGCCCCTTTCAAACCTCTGTACGTGGTTCAATGCTCTGTGCGTGAGCCCCCTGCATCCCTGGGGATGGGCACAGGAGTTTGGGGCATGCACAGCAACCAGCCCCGCAGCACCCCCGCGACACTCCTAATCACCCTGATCCTCTGGAACAAAGTATTAATCCCGGCGAGCTCAGCGAGGCATCGCGGGGTGGCTGTGCCCTGGGATTGCCGAGCAGGGCTCTAATCCGGCACAAAGCGCTCTAATCCCGGCCCAGGGCTCCCTGCCCCCTCCCGCCCCTCAGCTGGAAGCGATCTGCAGCGTGAGGCAGCGCCGTGGGGCTGGGACCCCCGGGATGCTGCAGGTGGGATGTGGGGGTCCCTGTACTGTGTGGGCCTGGGGACATGGGAGCAGCTGGGGCTGCTGGCAAGGGTGGTGCTGGGCTCCTGCCCACCCCATCGATCGCTTTCAGCAATATTTAAAGCTCCCGTTTAATTTCCAAATGGAGAGTAGGGTTGCAAGCTGCCTGGCTGCGAGCATCCCTAGGTCCACAGGGCTCTGGTGCCCATACTGGAGATTTCCTGGGGGCTTTGTGCCCCCCCTCCCCTCCCCTGCAATGCTCACATGGATCAGTGCAGCACGGGGGGGCACGGCCCCCAGCAGCACCCACAGCTCGGTCCCAAAGCCCTGCATCCTCCCAGGGCAGTCCCTTCGGGGGTCCCAGCCCTGCGGGTTGGAAGGAAAGGAAAGGAAAGGAAAGGAAAAAACCACCACCAACAAAACCCGCCTTTTTTCCACGAATGCAAACACACCGGGCTCCCCCGGCTGCCCCCCGGCTGTGGGGCGCGGAGGGCGGTGGGGCAGCGGGGAGGTGCTGGGCCCCGCCCCGCACGGCCCCATCAGCTCCGCGCGGCTCCGCCGCGGTTCCGCTCCCTCTCCCGCCCCCTGCCCGGTGCCGCAGCAGCGCTCGGGACCGCGCGTGGCAGCGCGCAGCGTCCGTCCCCGCGCCGGAGCCTTTGTCTCCAGCGGAGCGGAGATTTGCAATGGAAATGGAGCCGCTGCCATTTGAATATCCCCGGCAAAAAGAGCCATTAGCGCTAATAACAGCTCTCGGCGCGGTGCAGAGGGCACTCCCCAGCCGCGCTTCCCAGCACTGCGCCTTCCCGGAGCGCTGCCCCACCGCTGCCCCACGGCTGCCCCACGGCTGTGGCTGCGGGCTGGTGGCACTGCCCACGTCCCCTGAGCCGCTGTCACCCTGCGGAGCTGTCCCAGGCTCCATGGGGCCCGAGCTGCCTTGCACTGCGTGCCCTATGGGGGATCTGTAGGGCACGGAGGGAGGGGTGAGCTGAGCAGAGGGACCACCCCACGCCCCAGAGATGCCCGGCAAGGAGCATCTTTGTCCTCCTGTCACCTCATCCCACACCATGCCAAGGGCTGCCGAGCTCTTGGGGCCAGGCAGGAGCATGGCACCCGGGGCCGGGTGCAGGGTGGGGGTGCAGAGCTGGGCCCTGCCCACGCGGCTGCTCCCAGGGTATTTTTATCCCACTCTTGATGGATGGCCGCACAGCTCCGACGCTGCCAGCTGCTCTTCCTCCGGTTCCATCACGTAGCAATTTAAGGTTACTCCTGCCTGCCAGAATGAGTCAAAAGCTTTTAAAAAGCCTCTAAAATGGGCATCCATCTCGCCCTGGTTTTGCTCCGCTGCTTTGTTTCTCGCTGAGGTCACCGCCTTGTGTCCTGGGGAGGAATCCAGGTCACGGTGACACAGGGCCAGGGGGATGCTTCCGCCTGAGTTCCTGCTGGGGCTGGGGCAGTTCAACTCGGTGTGTACAGCCCATAGGCTCGCAGTGCCCGGCAGCACGCCTGGGGATGGGGCTGGCAGGCTGCGGGCAGCGGGAGCTGGGCTGTAAGCAGGGTAGAGGAGCGGGCTGGGAAGGGTGCTGATCAGCCAAGGGGTGTGGGAGGTGCTCTGCCAGGGGCTCGGGGGCTTTTCTCCCCACACAGCCCCGTGTCTGCAGGTTTGAGGCCCCGCTGTGAGCACTCTGTGGGCACACAGGATGCCCACTGCACCCCAGAGACCTTTTGAAAATGGCTCAGGCTCAGTGTGGCCAAAACGCAGCCCCCAGCCCTCCCTCCCTCTGCTTCCAGCTGTAAATCCAGCAGGTTTTCCCAGCACTGTGTCTCTGTCATCACCCTCACCATCCTCCATCCTTCACCCTCCTCCTCCTTTCTTCCCTCCTGGGGTCCAGCATCCCCCACAGGGTGTGTACCCCGCTCCATCCCCAGTGCCAGCATTCTGGGGAGGACACAGCAGCTCTGAGCGCGGTGGAGCAGAGCCGTGCCTGTAGAGAAGCACAGGGACGGGCACACACCCATCCGGCTCTGCTGCGGCTGCTGAGAGCTATATTTAGGCCAGCCAATTTAGGGATGTGGCTGTGGCAGGGTTCTGCAGGGTCAGGGCAGCTCCGGGAGAGCAGGGGAAGGAGCAGCAGCTTGGGGGGCACCATGAGCACCCAGCGGTGCTGGGCACCCCGCGTTGCTGCTGAGACCCAGCCCAGCCCCGGGGTTCTGTCCCACTGTGACCCCCCGAGGGCACGGCACAGCCCTGAGCACCACTCCCTGTGGCATCCAGAGTACTGCAGGACCATCTCCAGGCTGATGGGGGGGTCAGCCCTGCCCCCCTGCCCTGGGGCTGCCCGGCCCTCGGCTGCTCAGGGTGAGGCAGGGCCCTGGGGCTGGGAACGCCGCGTGTCCACGCGTTTGTCTGTAATTAAAAGTTGTGTGTCGAGATTTCCTGCGACATGTCCCACGAGTCCAGCTGCAGACACGAAACCAGGAGATGCTAATGAGCACTTGTGCATATTAAATACCTTGTTTACAGGCAGACAACAGCCGGTGGAGCTGGGGGAGGCAGAGGAGGTGGCTGCCGTCTTCACGCCTGCTTCCTGCCCCTGAGCAGCAGAAGGGCCTGGAGGTGGCTGGGGGTGACCCAGGGCTGGTGGCGGTGACACCACCATTCTGAGTGCTGGCGCTGGCCCTGCTGCACTGCTCCCACCCCAGGTGACCGCTACATCCCAGTGCCACCCCAGCCACCAGGGCACCATGGACCCGAGGAAACCCCATCACCTGCTGTCTCACACATGCTGCTTGCTTCCCTGCCCAGCATCGCTCCAGGTCCTGCCTGACGCATCCCGTGGGGTGTGCGGGGCCAGGTGGTGGGGGTGGGTGCTGAGGGGTTGCCCACACTGAGCCCCGTGGAAGTGTTTCCTCCCCCAGGAATGAGTGAGCATCAGCGCTGAGAGCTGCAGGAGAGCCGGCACTCACGCTGCTGGCAGGGGAATGCTGAGCATGGCACCATCGGGGATACGCACCCAGTGGGGGGACCACAGGTCCCATGTCCCAGAGCATCCCCAACGCTGGCTCCTGCCAACCTGGTGACACCCGGAGCGATGTCATGGCTGATGAGGCTGGGGATGCCTCTAGGGGAGGGAGATGCATGGCTATGGGGCAGCCTCCCACACACCCCATGGGAATTCCCCATTATGTCCCCCGGGGCCCCACCACTGCATCCCCCTGGGTCCCACACCTGGTGCACGGCAGCATCCTCACCCACTGCCCCCCAAGCTCTGCAGAGACAGACCCACCCCCTCCAAACTGCCCCCAGCCTCACTGTGTGTGCAGAATGTCCCTGAGCCCATGGCACAGCAAGGAGGCAAGTGCCACTGAGTGCNCCCCCCAGCCCAGCCAGGCCTGGCTTCGTACCCGGTTGCCAATCGCGAGCGCTTTAAATGTTAATGACGACGTTTCAGATTTGTAGTGGAAACTAATTAAAATTGTTATTGTTAGCGGGTTTGAATTGCCCAGGTGTGAATCATTATCCTCATTAAAATAATCAGGGAGACGGCGATGTGACAGGAGAGCAGATGGATGGGAAGCAGCCGGAGCCTGGCCCTGGGTGGCCAGGGAGCCCTGGTGCCCTTGGGGACCCCAACCTGGGGCAGTGGCACCGAGGGCTGCGAGCAGGGGTGGGGCAGTCCCTTGTGCCCTTCTCCCCTTCCCAATGGGCCACCGTGCTTCTCACCCCCAGCGATGGATGGAGAGGTGAGGAAGGGGCTGGATGCTGCCCTGGCACGTGGTGGCACAGCCCCCTGTCCCCTGTCCCCAGGCAGGGCTGGGATGGCGGGGATGTGGCTGTGAGCCCCATGGCATGGTGCTCCTGCATGGGTCCCCCCACTGAAAGCAGGGGGCTGTGCCCCCCACGTATGGGGCGGACCAATGAAGACATCACCCCATGGGACCATCGCTCGTGTCCCCACAGTGAAGGTGACAGCCCCCAGGCGATGGCACTGCGGTGGCGGCACTGGGACAGCCCTGTGCCAGCCCCGGGCACTGTGCCTGCCCCACGGCTGTGGGAAGCAGCGGGGCCCCTCTCCCAGCCCCACTGAAGCCGGCGGGGTGGCCGCATGCCTGAGGGCTGCTCCTGCCCCGAGTGCCCCGCGCCGTGCAGCTGCCCGTCCCCTGCAGCCTGTCTGCGGGGAACAAGGGCTCCTTTCTGCACAATGAATGGGCGCAGTGTGTGCGGCCCCCCCGCCGGACCCCAGCCCCACAGCGGGGTCAGCATGCCCCACGGCGGGGCGGCTATTTGGGGAAAGAGAGCAGCCGCTGCTCGACATGGCCTTTGTGGCCTGGGGCTGAGGCTCCCCGGGGACGGCGGTGACACCAAAGGGAGCAGCGATGGCACATGGGGACCTCTCCATCCACAGCTGGCCGTGTCCCCCCCCCTCCAGCTGTGCCAGCTGTGCAGCACCGCTCTCGGTGGTCCCAGCAGCAGGATGGCACCGGGGTGACAGGGGATGTGCTGGCCAGGTGGCACTCAAAGCTCGTTTATCCGAGGATGTTTTCGTCTATTGACAAATTCATTATTGATGATCCACTCTCCCGGACTTGGCAGAGTTCGTCCGTGCTCCGATCATATCCATCAAGCAGAGCTCTGCCGGGCTCTGTCATCGCTGCTGAATTAATTATCCCCAGATTGTTTTTTCATAAATATTTGACAAGCTCTAACAATGCAAGGCGCGAAGCCCCCGGTGCTTCTGCTGCTCCAAATTGCCCTGGGAGGTGGCAGCCCCCTCCCACCCCACCCTGCAGAGACCCTCTGGGCTTTGGGTCCCGCACACAGGGATGGGCAGAGGGCACAGCACCGGGACCCACCTCATCCATGCATCAAAATATCCTGAAACGAGGACAGCAAGGTGGCCCCAGAGGGCTGGATGGAAGCTGGGTGGCACAGGGATGCCCCTGGAAAATCATGGGGCTCATTCTTGAGCTGTGCCTGGAAGCAGAGCTTGGGGTTTTGGGATGCCCCAGCAGCTGGGGCTCAGAGGCACAGCACAGAAATACCAAGAGGCATCGCCCCAAGGAGCTCCCAGAACAGAGCAAGCACAAGGACTGCAGGGGTGGCAATGGAAAAGGGGCTGTGTGTGCTGCTCCCTGGTCCTGCGGCCAGCCCTGCCAAGCTGTCCCAAAACCCACATCCCCCCCAGCCACCTCACAGTCCCCACGCCAGGAGATGCCCACACCCAGCACAGTCCCGGGGACAACATGGCATGAGCTGGGCACGGTCAGAGCATGCACCTGCAGCGCTGCCCCATGCTCACTAATGGGATGAGGAGCTCAGGTGGAGCCACTCACACCGTGAGGACCCTGGGGACCCGCTGGCGATGGACCAAAGTGGGGATGCTGAGCTGCGCTGCAAAGGGAGCTGGGAGCACCGAGGCCCCAGGCAGCTGGGAGGTGCTGGGGTTGCTCTGCAGCTCGTGCTGGGGATGGGGCTGGGCAGGGGAGGGCAGCCCCAAGCTGGTGCTGGGAGTTATCAGACAATTAAAGACGTGATAAATTTAGGCCATGGAACAGGAAATTGGCAATAATGCAGGAATGAGAGGAAGCAGTTGAGCTAACTGCTGGGCACTCTGCAAAATTGGCTATAAAAGAGAAGGAGCGCCGTAAATATAAGGGCAGGAGGGAGAGGCCAGTGCTGTGCAGACAGCCCGGCTCNAGGGTGGGGGGGGTGGGCAGGGAAACATGGGGGTGTGGGGTGGGGAGGGGCTTCCCCTGACCCCCGTGGTGTGCAGGAGGTGGGAATCAGCATCTTCCTCCCAGGCACGACCTGGTGCACAGGGAAGGCCCCGCTGCTGTCCCTGCAGCCCCCAGGCAGCCCCAGCAGCTGGCACAGCCACCCGTGGGCCATCCATCTGCTGAGCATGCCACAGGCCATTAGCTTTAACTAGAGGGAGTTGTGGGGAGAATCATTAGCAGAAAGTTCACAAAGCAATTAATAAAGCACCTCATTAGGTCTCCTTCCCATATGGGCATGCAGCTCCTGCTCAGGCTGCTGCAGGTCTGGTGCACACCCGTGCCAGCGCACCAGGGAAGGGCTCTGCACCCCCTGGGCTGCAGGCTGGGGCCTGGGGCACTGGCTCCTGCAGTTGGCCCTGGCAGTGCTTGCAGAGAACAGATTTCATCCCGCAGCCCCCTGGGTCCCTTCTGCTCTGCTTGCCCAGCCCAGAGCTGCAGCACACAGCCGGGCCCTGCTCCCAGACGTGTCTGCACCGTGGCCGCTGGGGACATGGCTTGGAAGCACCCAGGACAGCAGAGCACCAGGAGGCAGCATTGGCACTGCTGCTCTTTTTGCTCCACGTGAGTGCTCTTTTGTAAGTTTCCTTCATCCGGCCCTTGAAACCCTCCAAAGCCAATGATTTGGGGCTGGGGGCTTTAGCAGCAACCTCTGGCTGTGCAATGAGAGGAGAGAAGAGGTTGTGCAGAGCAGGGCACCCATGGCTCCCTAATAAGGGCTCGCTTTGCTCCTGTTCAGCGGAGCATCTCCGTGGGACCAGGGCTGCTGGGTGCTGCCTGGGCAGCAGGAACGCTGTGCTCCGAGGCAAAGAGCCAGCAGGAGCCCACCAGAGCTGGGAAATGTCCCAGGTGAGAGGGAAGGAGACCTTTTCTTCCTGCCCTGGGTGGATGAGGAGGAGGTCCGGGCCCCTCTCCTGCCCTGGGAGCTGTGCTGCTGCGGGACAAGCCAAGCCCCACGCACCAAGGGATGCAGGGCCCTGTGGAGGCTGCAGCAGATTCCACATCCAAGCCAGACCCCTTTGCTGCCTAATCACAGCCAGTACAAGTGGCTTAACCCATCAGACCTGCTCCAAATCCTCCTCTCCTCCTCCTGATCCCACGTAAGCCCTGAGTTTTCTCCTCTTGATCACCTCAGATTCGCTGGGATCACGGGATTGCTCTGCCCACCACACTGGCCCAGGCTCTCAGCGGCTGTGCAGGGACCCCAGCGGGGAAGGATGGGGATGGGGGATCTTAACAGCTCCTGCTGCCCTCAGCCCCAGCCCTGCTGGGACCCCAGAGCCCAGCCAAGCCTGGATGTGGAAAGCAAAGCTCCAGGCTCCGTGGCAGAGCAGGGGGCATGGACATCTCTTTGGGACCAGGGTGGGATGCAGGATCCATCCCACGGGGATGTGGGATGGCAAGCAGCTGCTCTGAGCCCCAGCCCCAAGCACAGGAGATGCTCTGCTCTTCCCACCGTGTCCTGCATGACCCACAGAGCTGCGGGCACTGTCGAGGCACGCGAGAGCTGGAAATGTCCCCGTGCTGCTGGGTGCTGTCCCCTCTGGCTGGGACAGCAACGGGACACCATGGTCACAGCCAATGCTCCATCCGCAGGGCGTGCAGGGTGGGACACGTCTCTGCACACAGGGTGACACTTGGAGAGCCCCTGTCTGGCTCACAGCCACGTCCCTGCATGGCTCCTCTTGCAGGGAGCTGTGCCTGGGGCTGCCACGCTCCCGGATTTTCCCCTGTAAACATTTCCTCCAAGCTGCAAAGCCCCTACCTGCCCAGAATTTGTCTGCCACCGCCATTTTGAAGGCATTTCCTTCACATTCCCTATTTTCCTCTTTTTTTCAGCCTGCATCCCCTACAATATTTTCACCCACCAGTGCTCCCTGTGCTTTTCATCTTTGCAAACAGGGGCACAGCATCTCCCGCAGCATCGCAGTCAGGGAGAGGTGGGACCTGAGTGCAGCTGCTGGAATCAGGCTTGGCTCCGCTTCCACGCGGGGATCCCTCCCCTTCCCCACACCAGCCTAATGACATTTGTCTAATTAGAAACATGCCCAATTGTTTCACGCAGCAGGGAAATGGGCTGTTTGGCAGCGGCGATGCCTGTCGCAGCAACGAGGGGCACGCGGAGCCCTGCAACAGATGAGATTTAGATGAGAGAGAAAGATGATATTCAGGTGCGCTGCTCTGCCAGAGAGCCTTTGATTTGGAGGATTGTGTAGCATGAAAGGCCAGGCTTGTTACAGCCTTTGTGTGACTAAGAGGAGGATATTAAAGTTTGATGCACTGCTCTGGGAGACGCTACGTGATGGATGGAGCAGGCTCGCCAGGCATCCAGGAGCTGGGTAGGGCCCTCAGGATTTTCGGGGGCTGTTTGCTCTGTATTTCCTCTCCTAATGGCTCACACGTGAGCTGAGTGCTGAGGTCGGAGCTGGGATTGCCGGTGTGACCTTGGCAGATGATTTTCAGAGGCAGGAATGTTTGGATCTGCATGGTGAGCGAGGTCTCATGAATTGCATGGGGTTACCCTGGGTGTCAGCCAGCAGCCGCACCGCGCTCCCTGCGCTGTGCGATGAGGGATGGCTCCTGCCACGGGGCTGTGTGCTCTGCACAGGGGACCTGCTGGGTCCTCCCCCAGGTTCCCTCCATTGCCACACCAGAGCCATGGTGACACCTGGCTGCGCCTTGTCCTTCTGCAGGGCAGAGCACACTCATCTCTCTTGGTGACGTGGGGGACATGTGGCTGGGGCTTCCCCGGGACACCTCACCCGGATGGGCACCTTGGGTGGCACATCTCCCTTCTGTCACCCACGGATGGGATGGAGGGAGCAGGACCGGTGGCCCCTTGTTTCCTCCCCAGTCCCTTGGTCTTATGGTCCTCGTGGAGGAGGCGGTGACCCCTGTTGTGGAAGCCACCTGAGGCTTCCTGAGAGATGGATTCAAGTCCAGTTCAAGTCCATCCCAAGAAGCCTCTTCGGCTCTGTGGACCCAGGGCTGGGTGCTCAGGATGTCCTTCCCTGCTGCATCCCTGGAGCATCCCATAGCAGTTCTCTGACAATGCACAGCCCAAGCCTCTCCTCCAGCCCCTTAAACTGTGCAGAGGTGCAGCAAAGGAACTTTTGCTGGTGTGCCACCATCAGCACCATGCCTGCTCCAGGAAATGTGCCCAGCACCAGGCACCATGGCATACCACTGTCACCGTGGCACCTCTGTCCCTGGGCGGCTCAGGGAGCAGTGATCCGTCCCGGCTGTGACATGCGTGCTAGGAGGGAGCTTCCATCCTTGCTTTAACCTTTTCTGGTGACTTGTGGTGCCTGTGTTAAACAATAATCTGCCTGCAACATGACAGTGATTTGTTTAAAAAGCCCACACTTGTCCTTGTTAGCACTCACTCGGCGCACTGACAGTCCTGTCAAAAGCCTCTGCTCTTTTCTCAGTTCTCTCCCTCATTTGCTCCTGTCACCGTGGGGAAGCAGCCAGATAACAACGGCCCTGGTGGCATTTGAGATGCTCAGGGGTTTTGGCTCAGCTCTGCCCCAACGCCCAGACCCCGGCCGTGCCGTCTCCATCCCCGGTCTCCTGCTGCATCGGGGCTGGCTCGCATCCTCCCCGCTGCAGGGAGGTGGCAGGCCCAGAGAAACCCATTTCCCAGAGATAATGTTACGTTTTCAGAGTGCATGTAGACAAATACGGCCAAATGTTCCCCTCCCTGAAGCCATCAAAGCACCAATGACTCCGTAATATTTAATGGCTTGTTTTGCTCCCTAAATGATACAATGAAAAGGATTATTAATGTTAATAGCGTTCTTATCATATTTTAATAGCATCATGTATAACCGAAATGTCATCTCAGCACATATTTCTCTTGCTCTCACCCAGGGCGCGGAGCAATCATCCTCCAGAGACGCGGTGAAGGAAGAGACATCGGGCAGCAGGGTGGGAAGGGGGGCTGGGGGCTGAGGCTGGGATGGGTTGGGCTGGCTGCAGAGAGGGGATGCAAACCTCACCAAGAGCTGCTCCTGTGCAAGCAGGAGGGGCTGGGAAAGCAAAGGGCAATGAGGGGTTGGGAGGGGAAGGATGCATGGGATGGACAGGGGAAGGATGCATGGGATGGACAGAGGAAGGACTCATGGGATGAGAACGGTGAGGATGCAGGAGATGGACAAGGTGAGGATGCAAGGGAAGGATGCAGGAAATGGACAAGGGAGGGAAACATGGAATGAGCAGGGTGAGGATGCAGGAGATGCGCAATGTGAGGATGCAGGACATGGACAAAGTGAGCATACAGGGGATGAGCAAGGCGAGGATGCCCTGGGCAGCTCCAGCCAGGCCCCGGGCCATGCACAGGAACCCTGAACATTACACAGGCTGCTTGCACACAAGGTGTGAATATGTCCCTACCAGCCAGGAAAGGGGCGCACCCCCAAGATGGAGGGGTCAGGACATTGATCCCCTGGGAACAGGGCAGGATCCCTCACAGAGCCCTGAGAGCTGCCAACCCTGCTACCACTACGGCTTCATTTTCTGACACATTGGACTCCATCAAGAACAACTGTCAACAGAGTACTCCAGTTTCCAGCATATCATTTCACAGTCCAGTGAGTTTCTTTTTTTTTTTTTTTTTCTTTTTTCCAACCCCATCCAGTTTAAGGATTAGTTTATCTAGGCTGAAAATCTGCATTTCCCACGTGAGTTTCGGGTGCCCTCATCTCCTGGTCGGGAGCTGCAGTGGCCACAGGCTGGGCACACAGGGGCTCCTTTGACCCCTTTGGAGGAGCCAAGCACAAGACCAATGCCGTATCCCTCATCCCAATACAAATCATTGCATTTCCACAAAGGAATTGCAAAAAGAAGACCCAGAAAGGCTCAGGAAGCTGCCTCAGGTTGCCAAGGCAATGACAGCTTTGTGCCTGCAAGATCTTTGCAGGAGGACATGGGCACGGTCCCACGGCTGGGCACTGGGCACTGCCCAACCTCTGTGTTTATTTGTGCATCCTCCACCACCCGCACACCTGTGCTCACGTCCCATTCTCTCCCACTCGTTTGCAGGCACTGCTGGTGCACAGATCCATCTGCCCCCATCCTCAGGACCTGGGGACTTCTCCCAGGTGTGCTCGCATGCATGATGCATGCCTGTTCGTGGTGTTCCTTCCTGAGACACCCGCATTGCACGCTGTGAGATGAAAGGGGGCGGCTCAGCTCTGACCTGCTCATATTTCACTAAAATGTTATTTTAACACTTAAAAGGGTAGAAAATACCATCAGCAGCTCTTCATTTCTCAGATCGATGTGCAGGGAGCAGGGCACGCATGCTTTCCGTGCTAATGAGCCTGGAGCCGGCTGTAGCTTCCACGCACTGCCCTGGTGCTCAGGGAAAGATGGGTGCTGTGTCCCAGGGGCTGAGCCCATCTCCCTTCCTCAGAAGGCTCCAGGGGCTCAGTGACTGGTGAGAGGGCAAAGCCACCAGGAGGTCAGTGATGGTGGAGAGCCAATGGAAGCCCCCAGGAGAGGGGAGAAGCAAACGCATCCTCACGTCCCCTTCTTGCTCCCAAAGCAGGCTGCTGGAGCCAGGGACTCATGCAGAGAGCTGCTGCTGCTCTGGCTGGGGAGCCACCAGCTCTTCTTCATGGATGGGAAGGGTCCTGCCAGCCGTGGGGCTGCAGGCAGTGTTATCTCCCAGGCTTCTGGTTCTTCCCCATGGCCAGGAGCCTCCCACTGGATCCTCCTCTGCCTGTGCTGCTGCACCAAACCTTGCTCAGGATGGGCCACCACCTCTCTTCCTTTCCTGCTCCAGGTGGCACCACCTCCTTGTGTCCCCCACAGATGCGTGTGGAGCAAGGGCAGGCATAGAGCTTGTCTCCAGGATGTGGCAAGGTGATGATTTGCTCAGCAGGGATCCCAAGGTGCCATGTGGGCACCATTCCATAGACAGTGATGGTGCAAGGCAGCGATATCCTCCAGACAGCTGCAGGGATGGGGACACTGGCACGGGGATGGGCATCCTATCAGCAAACCACGGCCACCACAGGGACTTTGTCCCCAGGGTGGAAATCACTGCAGCCATAGAGCCTGCACCTCCGCTCGGTGTCGGCAATGCCCCAGAGCCATCCTCAGAGCAGAGGACGAAGGACAATGAATGGTCAGGAGGTGGCAGGGGAACCACGGGGAGCAGCGTGAGGTTTGCTTGTTTAACACCTTTGTTAATAATCTTGGCAGAAGGAGTGAACAGAGAACCACCCATGAGGGGCACGTGGGTGTTTTCCAGCCTGGAAGCTGTGTTTTGCCGTGGTTGTATCAACCACGGCCCCTGGGCTATCTGTGGAAATGGCTTTGCATCCTAAAGGTCTCAGAGCTTCAGGACAATGGTTTTACTCATTGCTTCTTTTCCTCTGACAGAGGAGACACCCCCAGAGCGCTGCTTCTGGGGCCATGGACACCTGCAGGGTTCGGGTACCTCATCGCCAATCGTTCCTTGCACAGGGGGAGAGCTTCCTGCAGACGTGCAGGGGTACAGCCCCCCGGAGCCCTGCCTGCCTCCTGCTGCACCCACCCCGGGATGCCCGCAGCACATCACGGCCAGTATTTGCTGTGAAGCTCTGAGAGGTGCCGTGCCCCCTCCGCTGGCACGCAGAGCATGCAGTGAGTCATCTCACAAAGAAAAGCCTTTTTGTGCGAGACGTCCTGCAGTACTGGTGGGGCTGATGCGTCTCCGGGGCCCTTTCAAGGCCATATCTTGAAGCATGCCATGATGGAGCAAAGCAGAATCACTTCTGAGCTGCCTGCTCACATAACAGGCACCACGGCTAGTGGCATAGGAAATGTGCTCTCCCAGTTTAGCTGAAAAATTATCAGAAAAATAATCAGGAGTTGGGCAGAAAGCTGGTGAAAATGATTGAAGAAGAGAAGCAAGAGCCAACTGATGCTCACTGCAATGAGCAGCTCTCCTAAATAACACATCCTGAAAGGTGCAGGTGGAACTAAATTGGAGAAGGAATCTGGATGCTGGGGAGGAGAGCGGACATGTGCAGGTCCCACTGAGCTCACAGCATGCTGAGCTCACTCCAGCTGGAAAACCACCGCCATGCCACTGGCAGAGAATGATCGGAGGGAGAGCCCCATGGGCACGGTACCAGGTCTGCCATGCTGTTGCCTTCGCCACCCATCACTCAAACAATGTTTTTGGAGGAGCAGAGTTTGGCTTTCTGCTGTGTGCCCAGCCCCAGCCCCAGCCCTGCCCTGCAGGGGAGGTGAACGTCGGCGTTGCATCCCCGCATCCCCAGTGGGGAGCAGAGCGCAGCCCTGGAGCAGCGATGGAGAGCTCAGCGATGAGCCGTGCCGCTCACTCTGTGGGCATATGGCAAGCCATTCACTAAATAAAAAAATTAAATTACCCAAGACTATCAAACAGTCAATTTAGAGCAATATCCTGGCTGTAATAGGGCAATAGCATTTTATTTACTGCTGCCACGGTGATCTTCCCGAGGAGCTCGGCTTTGGGGATGGCTTGGGCACCCCAAGGCGCCGGCAATGCTGTCCTGCAGGCTCTGCCATCCCCTCAGCACGGAGCATTAATGTCACATTAGCCTAATGGGCAGTTTTCTCATTTCCAGGTTCCACAGCCTCATCTCCCGGGCGCGGATCCGATGTTTGCGCCGCAGACGGCATCTCCTGTCAGCATGAAATCCCTCTCTTTGCTGGAGTGTGGCAAATGGAAGAATGCTCTGTAATCTGGTTATCCATCGCCTGCTCGGCTCCAGCCCCATCCTTCATTGCAGCCACTCGGAGAAATGGGTCAATCCCCGGCCTGGATCGGGGGGACGTGGGGACAGGGGATGTTCTCACCCCTCCAGGAGCAATGTGTCTACAGGGTAGAGGGCAAGTCTAGTGCTGGTGTAGCCCAGGGTGGCTGCAGAAATCTGTCCCCACCGGTGTCACACGTGCTGCCACACTGTGCAGGTGGCCTGGGGAGGGGACGGGAGGGATGTGCCCCTTCTGCAGTGCTCCCGGGAGAAACTCGGGAGAAGTGATGGGGAACCTGGTCACACGGAGTGTGACAAAGGAAGGAGAACTGTGAGACAGCAGCTGTAGGAGCCCATTGACACTGCCCTGATTGATTTCATGGAATCATGGCATCATCTGGGTTGGAAAAGCCCTTCGGGATCCCAAGGCCAGCCCGCAACCTGCCTGCTGAGTGCCACCATGTCCCTCAGTGCCACATCCACACGTCTCTTCAGTGCCCCCAAGGATGGAGGCCCCACTCCTCCCCTGGGCCGCCCATCCCAGACTATATGTATGTTGAATTTTCCAGGTGATGCCAGTTTCCTGACTTGCTTTACCCCTCTTCCAGGCTCTCTTCACCCAAACACTGCCGGTATTCCAGTGCTGATACAACGCTGCCTCTTCCTATGCACTCTCTCACTGCAGCTGGGCTGGGAAAACCCCAGTGGAAGACTTCTGGGGATTGCTGGAGCTTTCTTTGGAGCTGCCAACACCACTCTGTGAAGCAGGCAGAAGGCAGCTCTGCTCATGGGCTCTGCTCTGTCTTTTGGGTGAGATGCTGGAGACAGCCCAGCCTCCAGCACCACCATGGACCTGATGGTCCTGAAGGCCTTTCCCAGACCAGAAGACTCCCTGTATGGGCTGTTCTGGCCCTGCTGAGTGTTCCCCATGGGGAGATGCTCCATCATCTGTTATCCTGCTCCATCCTTCACCCCAATGCCATCAGAGCTCACCAGCAGCAGCTCGGGGCACTGGTGCCTGCAGGCAAGCTTCAGGTGGCAGTGTCTGGATGGTGACTGGATAAACGTTGTGTTTTGGATTCCTCCATCCTCTGGAGAAGCTCTGGGTTGAGTCGGGAGCGAGTCCTTTAAATGGCAGAGGAAGGGCTCCCTGTAGGGCTGGGAGCTCCACGTCCTCCTGGGGACGGGCTGCTCAGGGCCTGATCCTTGCTCACCCTGGCCCCCGCAACGCAATGCCACCTGCAGGGCTCTGAGCTGCCAAACATCTCAGGAATCCCAGCTTTAATCTGCTGTAATCTTCTCAGCGTGATTCGTCCCTTCAAAATAACGCCGTGTTTTGATGGATTTGTGACAAGAACATTTAATCCAGCACAAAGATCCTTCCTTTCTATTGACCAGTGTCCCTTCCACGTCAAAATCTTCCAGGCTCTGAGCAATTGAGCTCCATCCCCACTGCCACGCTGCCTCTGTGCAGGGCCCTGTGCCCGTCCCCCGCTTCCATCCCTCCTGCCCCCACACACCGGGGCTGGGGCTGCTGTTCCGATGAACTTCAAGCAGCTCTCTTGCTGCAGAGCCAGAGCTTGTGTTTGTTTATTTATTTATCAATCTGCTCCCTTCCCAAGGAAAGGGAGAAAAGGGAAAAGGAGGTGGAGGAGGAGGGAGTGGGAGTTGGGCAAGCATCGGCTCAATCCCAGCTGCTGGGCTCTATCCAAAGGCTCCTATGAAGGCAGACTGAACCTTTCCGAAGGCGTCCTCAGCCCTCTCTGCTGAAGCTCTGCCCCTGTTTGCCAGAGGGACAGCTGAAGCCTCCACCCCTGGAGGCCAGGCACCCTTCAGCCCAGTGATGGGGCATTGGATCTCCAGAGGCAGGGGAGCGAGCTCCCTGCAGGTGGATTTCTTCCTGCCCGCGGGTGCTGGCCAGCCAGGTTTGATGGCATGGCAGATGATGGCACGCCCGCATCGCAAAGCTGGCTGGCCCTGGAGGGAATGCAGTGGCGCTGCTCCTGCTTAATTGCAAATGGATTTCAATCCGCCCTCTGCAATGGAGCTGATTGCTGCTGGCAGCTCTGGACCCGGGCAGCATCCATTCCAGGAACGCCTCGTGCCTTTCCTGCACAGCCCCAGCCCCACAGGGCAGTGGGTGTCCCCTGAGTTCCTCCAGCTCCTTCCTCTGCTGCCTTGATGGCATGCGGGTCATCACCCCCTGCACACTGAGGTCTCCCCAGCCCCCTGCAGAGTGCCACTATCGATTTTAGGATGCTCCAGCTCTGCCGGGGAGCACCTCCCTCGAGTCAGATGCTCTGATCCCCTTTGGGGGATCCCTCTGATTCCGCTGATCCCTCCAATCCCATTGGGGACCAAATGTGGCTGTCCCCAGGTTGGGGTGAGGTCAATCTGCTGGCAAACCCATCCCAACTACATTGATCTACCCCAGCATCCCTTGTGTCATGCTTTATCTGCTCCAGCATCTGCCACTGCACACCACAGACCAAATGCCTGGATGGGAGCACTCGGATGCACCCAGGGCAGACCCTATACTCTGACAGCAACCCCAGGGATGTCACTGTGCTCTGCCAGGACTTCAGCATTGCACCTATGGGGCAGTGGCGGTGGGAAATGAATGGGGACGAGCTCTTGCCAAGCACCCTTGGCAGCAGGATGCCACATGGGCTGGGTTTCTCCCTGCCTGGGCACTGGGGAATAGGGGTGCAGAGGGTGCCCAGTGTCCCTGCAGCAACGGGTGGCGATGTCCCCATCCCCGGCATGGCCGTGCCACTCAGCTCCTCGCTGGTGATCTGCACCGCCGAGCTGGGAGCTGGGAACGCGGTATTTGTGAAATTAATTAAGACAACAGAGGCCCGAAGAAAGGGAAAGTTAATTAGTCACGGCAATCAGTTAGATTTGATCCAAAAGAACAAACAAAGAGTTAGAAGCGTGTCACTGGCGGGCTGCTTCTCTGGAAAAGGGATTACGCGGAGATTTCCACCAAAGGGAATGGCTTTGTACTGCTGCTCCTTATGTAATTGGGGATTTAGAAGCGGCACAAAGAGTCATTACCACAAAATTTCTTTGTATGAGAAAAGAAGTTGACATTTCTGAAGCGCAGGAGGGAGCAGCCAAACAAGAGGAATCGATGGGAGAGGGCTGTGGCGGGCGGTGCTGGGGGCTGGGGGCCGGGCCCCGCAGCACAGCCCGGCTGCTCCCACCCCTCTCTGTGCCTCCTGCCCTGCCGTGAGCCCCCGGGGTCACTGCCCTCTGGATGCACCCACTGGGACTGCTTGGGGCTACGGTACCCCAGAGCCAAAAGGGGCAGAAGGCTTCCAGCTGCCCATGGGGCTGTTGTGAGGCTGCAGGGACCTCTGTGTCCCCCTGTCCCTCCCTGCCCAGCAGGGCCACCCGGCGCTGGCACTCAGCACCATGTCCTGGTGGGGTTGGGGATCTCTAAGGAGGAGACCCCACAGTCTCTGGGCAACTCCAGTTCTCCATCATCCTACCGATAAAAATATGGTCAGGGGGAACCTCCTGGGCTTCAGTTTGTGCCCAGTGCCTTCAGTCCTGGCATCAGGCACACTGAGCAGAGCCTGGATCTGAGATTCTTAGCTGGATCCATGTCCCTGGGATGCCTTGTGCTGCACCCCCAGGAGAACATCCCCCCATATCCATGCAGTGCTCCACACTTTTCCCATCAGAAGGACTCAGACCCTTCCCAGGCTAAAGCACTGTGCTCCGGGCTCAGGCAGCATTCCAGATGTCATTAGGGAAGCTGCTCATTAGTTTGTGAGTCAGAAAGCTTTTGACTCTGACTCTAGAGGAGCAGGGGGTGTGCTGCATGCTCCCTTCAGGTACCTCATGCAAATGCTTTGGAGATTTGCTCCCGTATAGGTGGCTCCAAAATCAAAGGGCTGGATGTCTGGGAACATGGTGCAGGACTCATTGCTCACAACGCTGGCCTCACAGCACCTGCAGCAGAGGGAAGGGCCTGGGTATTTGATGCTGCTGGGGGATTCTGCAAAGCTCTGCAGGAGAATGGGCAGCTCTGAGACCCAGAGGAAACCAGCACAGGGATGGGGATGATGCTGGGAGGGGGCTGCAAGGATACTGAGAGATGCAGGGAGGTGCTGGGAGGTTGGTGGGAGACGCTGAGAGATACTGCAAGGATGCTGGGAGATGCTGGGATGATTTTGGAAGATGCTGGAAGGGTACGGAGAGATCCTAAGAATGATTCAGAGATGTTGCTGGTATGAAACTGGGTGGAAGGATGCTGGAAAGATGTCAGGATGATTCTGGAAAGATGCTGCAAGAATGCAAGGACTTTGGGAGATGGTGGGGGAAGCTGAGAGGATACTGGGAGATGCTGGGAGGATGCAGGAAGGATTGTGAGAGATACTGGAATGATACAGGGACAATGTTAGAGTGATGCTGGAAGATGCTGGGATGATGCTAGGGGGATCATGGGAGGATGCTGGGAGATACGGGGAGGATGACATCGGGGTGTGCCCGTACCGCAGCCAGTGATGCCCACCCCACTGTCATCCTGTCACAGTGACACACAGAGATGCCCCTGGATTCCCATGGCACCACAACGCCTTCTGAGAGACCATCACTAGTTTTTGATTAGTCAGGTTCAAAAACAAAGGAACAGCACCAACATCACAGCCATCCTGCAGGGGACAGCTTCAAGGGACAGGGTCAGTGTGGCAGAGAAATGCAGGGGACATGTCACCAGGTGCCAGCAAGTGGCAGCAATGTCCCCAGTGTCCCCACCACATTCCCAGGAGCTGGGGGTGTGGGAAGTGGGCTGGAGGCTGGGCAGCATGGCTGGACCCGATGGATTGTCAGCTCTGCTCGTTTGCTTAGAGACCGTGACCAGTGGAGGCCGAACGCAGGCTCCGTTCTGCCCAGTTCAGAGGAGGTTTGTTTTGTTTGCAGTCATCTGGCTCATGAAAAATGCAGCCACCCGTTGCCTTGTACATGGAATTGGTTTTAGCTCGGAATTCGCAGGTTGGGTGCCAGGAGGGGCCAGATCCATCCTCAGGCATCTCCGTGTGAGGGAGCGGATGGGTCCCCCCTGCTGAGCTCAGAACCACCACCTCTTGTCCTTCCCCTTGCCCCTGCCAGGGCCACCAGAGGGGACACGGGGACAAATCTTGGAGGGGACATGAGGACAAAGCTCAAATCTTGTCCCATTTCCAACCCCTTCCAGAGCAGAGATGAGTGAAAGAGCCCTGATAAGTGGCACGAAAGGGATGGGAAGCGTTTCCACAGGCTCAACAAGCAGGTCATGAGTGGGCATGCGCACACTGGATGTCATCCCATGCTGTCACATGCCCCTGCCTCATACCCATCATCTCAGGAAAGGGCTGGCAGCATCCCCTGCAGCTCCCTGCAGGGTGCGGGATGCAGGATGTGGGCTGTTGAATGCAGGAGGCAAGATGCAGGATGCAAGGTGCAGGGTACAGGATGTGGGGGGTAAATGTGGGATGTGCAGTGTGGGAAGCAGGCTGCAGGATGCAGTTTGCAGGGTGCAGGATGCAGGATGCAGGGTGCAGTGTGCAGGCTGCAGGCTGCAGGCTGCAGGCTGCAGGGTGCAGGATGGAGGATGGAGGATGCAAGGCACAGAATGTGGGATGTGCAATGTGGGATATAGGATGCAGGATGCAAGGTGCAGGTGCAGGATGTGGGATGTAGATGTGGGATGTGCAGTGTGGGAAGTGGGATGTGAGATGCAGCTTGCAAGGTGCCGGATGCAGGCTGCAGGATGTGGGATGCAGGGTGCAGGCTGCAGTGTGCAGGATGTGGGATGCAGTATGCAAGGTACAGGATGTGGGATGTGCAATGCAGAATATAGGATGCAGGATGTAAGTTGCAGGGTGCAGGATTTGGGATGTGGATGTGAGAAGCGGGATGCAGCATGCAGGATGTAGGATGCAAGGCACAAGATGCAGAGTGTGGGATATGGGATGCAGGATGTGGGATGTGGTATGCTGAAGCCTGGGAGGGTTTTTGGACAGGGCTGGCTGGAGGAGGCTGCAGTGCTCAGAGCTCTTCAGCCTAAGGAGTCTGGAGAACAAATGAATGGATTTGTTAAAGGAAAGAGAAAAAAAAAAAAAAGGACTGAAGGGAGTACAGAGGGGCTCTGGCAGTAACCACAGGCAACGGAGGAGGGGGAGGACCAGTGCGGGGGCAGTCAGCAAGGAAAGGCAGAACTTTCTACATTGGGGCTGACTCCAAGCAGGCAGCCAGCAGCGGCTATGGGGGGATGCTGACCTTAATGTTAATGGGGGCAGCTGAAGGCTGAGCCCCCGCAGGCAGAACAGCTCCACTGGGGTATCCAAAGGGAGGGCTGGGAACACCTGAACCCCATGTAGTCCCAAGCCAGAGCATGGGTGGGGTGGGTGCCCTGTTCCCGTGATGGCATGGGGTATCCATGGTCCTCCCACTGGGGACGTGGTCCTGGGGCTGCCGTCAGACATCCCAGGTGGAGTGTGAACCGAGTGAATGTCCTCAAGCAGCACATCCTGGGGTTGCCTAAGTAGGACAGGCTGAACATCGTTCTGATGGTGTAATGGCATCCTGCACCCTCAGGGGCTTGCAGGGATGGGATGGGGTGGGATGGGGTGGAAGAAAGCAGTGCTCAGAGCTCAGATCAGAGGTGTACAGTGATGTGGTGTGACAGTCCCCATTCCCACATGCCCTAGGACTGGAGGCACAGCACTGGGCAACCCTCAAATGCTGGTCTGGGAGATGACACTGGTTGCCATGTCCCTCTTTGGGGATTTTGGGGCAATCCCAAGATGGTCAGCACTGCAGGATGGACCCACACCATCCATCCCACCAGCACTGAGCTTGGCAGGGCACAATGGCATGGGGAGAAGCGTGTCCCCCAGGTGCGGATATGCCACAGGACCACGGCCAGGCTGGTCCCAGCCCAGCAATGGGGACAATGGGGACAATGGGTGCTGAGATGCTCACACCTTTCTCTCCAACTCTTTTGGGTGTGCCAGGAGCAGAACCACTCTCTCCTTGACATACGGCACTAAAGGACATGGTGTAGTGATGGGGTCCTGAAGATCATGTTGATGGTGTCCTGCCGGCACCTTATATCCAAAGGGGCCATAGATTCATTGGCCATTGATCAACCAGAGTTTGGTGCAGTGCAGAGAAACCCCTGTCAGCCCGGCGTTGGGATGGGAGGGATCGATCCCCAGCCCCGATGCCGCAGCCGAGGTTGGCAGCGAGCGGGCCACTTCCCCAAAGCTGAGAACAATTACGAGCTGAATCAGCTGGAAGAGCACATTTAAGCTGAAAAATTTGAATCATAATTCCGAGCTGCGGAGAATACTTTACTGAAAAGACAATCCCTCAATCAGGAGAGCAGGGGCCTGTTAAGGGAAGCGGGTGGCAGCAGACAAAAGTGAGCCCAGCTGTGGGGAATGAAAGCAGCAACGTGCGGTGACGGGGGAGTGGGCAGGCGGGCATCTGCAGCCCACGAGGGGATGGAATGAAGGTGGGACACCATGGGATGGTTCAGGCTGTGGCATCAGGCGTCCACAGCCTGAACCTCAGCAGCATCAGCGGGGGAAACTGGGCTCAGGAGCAGCTTGGGGCTGCCAGGGGCCCTTTGGGAGAGTGGGAAGGCTGAGGGGTGCAGAGGTGGGGAGGAGATTTGGGAGAGAGGGCCAGGCTAGTAGACAAGGGCTGACCCTGCCAGCACAGCGCCCAGCCCCAGCGTGAGGATGGGCACAGCGAGGGGTTTGGGTGCAGGAGGAGACATGAGATGTGACGTGATGGAGCAGCAGCAGCTCCCAAGCTGATTGATCACCATCCCCATGTACCAGGATCCCCTGATGTTTCTCTGTGCGTTCCCTGCGTCCTTCTCCAGAGGCAGCTGGCACTTGTCCTTGCAAAAGCTGTTAATAAAGCTGCCAGAGGAGTGAGCTCAGGAGGAGCATTTTGGGGGTCCGCATCCCATGATGTCCATGCTGAGGGTCTCCATTCCACGATGTCCGTGCCGGGGTCCCCATCCCACACTGACCACGCTGCTGCTCCCCTCCTGCACCCAGCGCAGAGGGTGATGCCTGCAGAGCACTGCAGGCTTTTGCAGGGACTGAAAAATGAATGAGAGCCTCCAGCACAGGAGCCAGCTGTGGGCGCCGAGCACCCGGTGCGGTG
This sequence comes from Penelope pileata, assembly GCA_013396635.1. Taxonomy (NCBI): domain Eukaryota; kingdom Metazoa; phylum Chordata; class Aves; order Galliformes; family Cracidae; genus Penelope; species Penelope pileata. The sequence continues at coordinate 183,223 of WBMW01003919.1, read as the reverse complement.
GCGTGATGGAGAGGTGACGGTGACGCGGCGCTGGTCCCTGCACACGAGGATGGCAGCATGGCCCAGGGTGCTGCTCCCCAGCGTGTTTTTTTCTCTCTTCCCCTCATTTCTGTTCATAAAGGTCTGGGCTTAAGTAATGAGGTTTTTTTTTTTTTTTTCTGCAGGAAGATACACAAGTGTGCCAATGTAAATTGCTCCATTTGGAGGGCTAATTGCACTAAAAGGCAGCCTGATCTGTGGTTTTTCTCTATTTTACATTAGCAGCTGAGCTGTCAGATCTGAAATGGAAACTCATTTTTAAGGCTTTGCATTTACAGTGGCTTCAACAATGAAAAATGTTCCCTGACAGTAATAGAAGGCAAACCTCATTAGAGAAACTTAAACCAAAGCGGCACAGTGCTAAAGCCCTCAGGCTGCTTCCAAGCATCTTAAGAGGGAAGGAGAGCATTTTTCACATGACTTTCCCTGCCCGTGGAGTGCTCTGGCTCTTCTCCACTATTGCTGTGCCCGCAGGAGCCGTACATCTGACACACACAGCGCTCTGGAGGAGATGGCAAATGGCTGCTTCTCAGGGGCATGGGCTGCTGAGGCGTTTGGGGTGGGAGGGGAGTGCCTGGGCACACGGCTGCTCCGTGGGGTGGGCAAACTGCCCCAGGGAAGGGCTGCTCCCAAAGCACCTGAAAGCACGGCCTGGGTGCTGGCTGGTGCCAAACGCCAACACAAAGCGAGGGTGGTGCTGGGGGCGGTGGGGACCCATCTGATTCCCCCCACTCTGTTGGGGGAACCCATTGGGATGGGTGCATGGGAACCCCACAGCTCCCACCCCTCTGCTCCTCTCCTTCTGCGTTTTGCCCACTGTTGTCGTGCCCCCACGCCACTTTCCAGCAGAGGCTGCATCCTGCATGCTGCAAATCGAGGCAGGAGCAGCTGGGCAGGGCGCTGCTGCCAGCTTTGCCAGGGCACATTTGTATCCGCGTTAATACCCAGCGATGATTTGCATGGTCACAAGCTGTTTTTGAGCCAGGAGCTCAGCTCATTCAGCACAGAGCTCAGCCTGCTCTGGGGTCAAGGATCAGGCCCAAGGGCCACACCAGGGTGCACAGGGCTTAGGGAGGGGGAGGATACTCAGGGAAGCAGAGCAGCAGGGGCAGCGTTGGGAGCAATGGGAAATGTCATGAGTGTGAGTGTCCCAAACCGCAGCCCCATGGCTGTGTCACACAGGGTCCCAGGATGTGGCACAGTGCCATGGCGGGGTGGCACAATGTCCCAGGGCACTGCACAGCCCCATGGTGGAGTGACAAGATGTCCCCAGAACATGGCACAACACCATGGTGGGGAGTCACAGTGTTCCAGAGCCTGGCACAGCCTGTGGTGGGGTCACACAGGGTTCCCAGGGCATGATACAGCCATCCAGCCTCACTTTGCCAGCTTTCCCTGAACCTCATCCCTAGCTGAAGCCCAGGGGCCAGGGCCCGCATCTCTCCCCATGAGCATCCCCCTCCATGAGCATCCTTCCCCAAGTACAACCCTCCCCAAGTGCATCCCCCCCTGCCCATCGCTCCCCTGGCTGTAACATCAAGTGACAGCACCCACAGAGCACCCAGGGCTCACCCACCCAGCAGGAACCCGCACCCTTGGGTGCTCCCGCAGGGCAACGCCTTCAATATGAAGCAGCCTCAAGGCATCAGCACTCAGAAATTTGTTTCCCCGTAGCTGTTTTCCCTTGGAAAAACACATTTCAATTTGCACTGTAAATTTTCAACAACGGTTTCTCTCCTCATTTTCTGGGGATTTTCATGGGAAACAATTTTTGACCAGCCAAAATATTTCACTTATTTGGTTTCCAAAAATCTCCGGCTCTTTCAATTGCTTGATAAAAACCCTGACAAATGTAATCAGTCACAGTCATTCCCTGAAGAAATGTTTTCGTTTNTTTCCCCGAGAAAAAAGTTTTCTTGTTGGAAAAAAAAAAAAAAAAAAAAAAATACAAAGAACAAATATTCATAGCAAAAGACACTTGGCTTCTGCACCGTGCTGCCTCCCCACCTGGACCAGAAGAGGCTGTGCCTGGGTGTGGGCATCTGCTGGGGTGCTGCGGGGTGCACAAGAGTGTGTGAGGGTGTGCAAGGATGCACAAGGGTGTGCAAGGGTACATGGGAATGCACAAGGATACACAAGGGTGTGTAAGGGTGTGCAAGGATGTGTCAGGATGCAGATTGGTGAGTAAGGATGTGCAAGGATGCACAAGGATGTGCAAGGATACACAGGAGTTCACAAGGGTGTGCAAGGATGTGTCAGGGTGCAGAATGGTGTGCAAGGATGTGCAAGAGCAAGCAAGGATACACAAGGATGTACAAATGCATGCAAGGTTGTGCAAGGATGCATAAGGGTGCACAAAGGTGTGCAAGGTTGCACAGGGGTGGACAAGAGTGTGCAAAAATGTGTGAGGGTATTCAAGGATGTGTCAGGCTGCAGAATAGTGTGCAAGGATGTGCAAGGATGCACAAAGACGCACCAGAGTGTGCAAGGATGCACAAGGGGATGTAAGGCAGTGCAAGGACACGCAGGGATGCACAGGGGTGTGTCCCCCTCACCAGCAGCAGGGCCGGGTGCAGGGCTGCAATGTCCCGGTGTCCCCAGGAGGCAGCGTCCCACTGCAGGGTCACCAGCGGCACTGGGACCTGGCACAGCTGCCACGCGCTCGCTGTGCCCAAGGGATGCTCGGCTCCGTATCAGGGCTTAAAATAAACTCCCTTGGCACCTTGGGGAAAAAGGAGGTGATTTCAGTGACAGCTCTGCCTAAACATCTCTCCCCATGCGCAGCCTTGGCAAGGCTGCTCCCGCTCCAGATTTCACACCACCAGGAGGGTTTGCTAAGGACATCGGCCACACTTTTTACCTCTCCCCTTCCCAGACACAGCTTCAGCCCAGGAGCAGTGGCTGCAGCCCCCTGCCTCCCCATGGCCCTGGGAAGAGAGGTGGGAGACAGAGGCAGAGGCAGTGCCTGCGCAGCACGCACACCCCGGGACACTCCGCTCCCTCCTGGGAGACGTCTGCTTCCCTCCCACTCTCCCATTACTCACCGGAGCTGCTCTGGGCTGCAGATGGGCTGAAGGTGCTTCCACTCCATCAAGGTTTTGGGGGAGCAGCAGCACCGTGCGGCCCCCCATGGGATCAGCACTGTGCTATCTCTGCTCGGGGCTGTGCACCTCGGAGGGGGGGGCAGGATGGGCCGCGAGCACCTAGCCCCCTCCCTCTCCCATATGTTCCTGGAAAAAACCCCAGGCACATCCCTGGGGGTGCCTCGCTCCCCCTATCACCCAGACGCTGCTTTTGACAGTGGGTGCTGCATCCTGGGGAGCTCTCAGCTCTCCCAGGGCCGCATCACTCCATCTTTCTCACTCGTACACACTGCTGTGACCTTTCTCAGATGCCCTTTAAGGTCCCTTCCAACCCAAACTAATACACAGCTCTGTGATTCCCTGTGACCATCCCACCAGCATGACCACCCAGGGCTGTTGGGGTGGGCAGGACCCCCCGCCCACTCTCTGCACAGCCCCATCTGGGTGGGACAGCACCCAGCATCCTGCCCGGGGGATGCTGAGCCTGGATGCAGCCATGCCAACGCTCCCCCAAACCTGGGATCCTGCACGGTGTGTGCAGGTGAGACCGGGGGTCGTCCCCAGGCTCCTGCTCAGTGAATGGCACCTGGGACATTGGTGGCTGCCACCTCCCCACGCTGGTTCGCTCTGTCCCCATCCGCACCCCCGGGTGCTCGCAGTGTGTGGGCCGGGGCCACCCCCTGCCTCTCCCCAGCTGGTCGGTGGGTGGTAATCTCAGCAACGTGGTGGTGGGAGCTTGATGAATGGGCTGTAGTATTTGGTGAGATAATTAAAGAACTTGACTCTCACAATGCACCTGATAACAAATGAGGTGTCTCTTTTCCTTTTCTGCTTTTTTTGTGCGTGGTGAATTGTATTTCTGAAGATTAATGGATTTACCATGTCTATCTCAACAATGTGCCACTCCCCCCTCCTCTCTGTCACCGTGCAGCGCAGCCCCTGCCTCCATCCCCAGGGACCTGCGGGACACAGCTCTGGGTCCAAGGCTGGGAGCAGAGACACACATCGGTGATGGGGAGGAGGCTTGAGAACAGTGATTTGGAGGGGTTCTCCTCATTGCTGGCACAGTTTTGGCTTCGCAGGCACCACTTTGGTGTGGCATAGCCAAGAGGTGGGGAGGATGCTCCAAGCCCGTGTGTCCTTGGCTCATGCCCAGAGGACAACAGTGCCTACCAACCTGGTGGCTCCTTCACATCCTGGTCAGACTGATGAGAAATGCCACCAAGGGAGGGGCTGGGTGAGCACATGGAGCCATGAGCAAGGGAGGCAGCAGCCCCGAAGCAGAGCTCCCCATCCCCAGGGCCACCAGCACTGAGGTGGCACCAGGTCACGGTGCTCCCCATGGCACAGCTGTCCCCTCTGAGCAGCGTGGGACTGACCCGAGCATTCAAGCATCTCCAAAAAGTGCTTATATGTTACACAGACATTTAAATGAGGTACCTGCGCAAATCAGCGGGTCGTTAATCACCCACTCGTTTAATTGGTTTTCCTGCCAAATTGGTTACAGATAAATAATTAAAGTTAAAAAGTGGGTTTGGAGGCATTCTGCTGGAAAGCTGGGTCAGGAGCTGGGAGGGAATCTGGCAACTCCTGCGCTGGCGCAGCCCGTCCCATGGCTGCAGCTGGGGGTACCCAACAAGGGGGTCCATGCCACACTGCTGGGGGACCCCACAGCCTCCTGAGATGGGGAAGGGGAGGGGGAGGGGAAGGTGCTTGCACAGGGCTGGGCTCCAAAGCAAGGAGCTGCAGCAGGGCGGCGAGCAGCTCACTGCCGCGCACGGCGAGTGTGGGTTTTTCAGTGCACTTGGCTGCTAATCATGCATAATAATCGCATTTGCTGAACACAAATGTCACTTGGCTGAGTGCTTTAATTTACTGCCCTGTAAACACACCCTGGGGACCGCTGGGCCCATAAAACATTGACGAGGGGCCTCGTTTCCCGGACACTGTCCCCCATGGACCCGCACGGTGCAGCATCCTCCCCATGCAGCATCCCAACAGCATGGGTCCTGCCCCACACGTCCCCATGCCCTCATCCCATCCCATGACATCAATGCAGCTTCTCCCAAGGCAAAGAGCCCCGGAAGGAACAGGGCTCGGCTTCTACAGCATCCCAGCACCTCTCCTCTGCATCCTCAAGGTCCACATGTGCCATATAGACCATGCCTGGAAGATGCTGTGAGGTGCCAGGGGGTGTGGGAGCAGAGCCATGCCGAAAGCCACGCTGGCTGCAGGGGTCAGAAACGCCTCCATTTGCTGCGGGCCTCTGACCAGCCCTTCCCAGCAGCATAGGGGATTTGGGACATTCCTTCAGGACAGAACATTCCCTTCCCAGAACTTTTCTTTCATCCAACAGGAGCCGGGCATTGCAGCAACCTTGGGCTTCACAGTCACTGGGGGATTCAGAGGAAACTCCATGGGCAGAGTCAGAAGCTCTGACGTCATGAGGACAAACCCTAACGAGCTACGGGACTGACGACCCAGCTCCACTTCCCCAGGGTCTCAATGTGGGCTCCACGCTCGCTGCTCCTGGTCCCGCTCCCCACCTGCACCTCTCAGCACCTCCCTCGTTTCTGAGGGGCTCAGCCACTTTCCCTTGTTGTTCTTGTTAACAGTGCATCTCAATAAGTAGTTCACTAACTCAGCCATTTGAGGATCATCATTAATTTAATATCCCTCCTCATTTATTAATGGGCCTACTTTGTCTTGACTCTCCAGTATTTCCTTTTCCCCTTGATATGTTTGTAAAAGCCCTTCCTATTCCCCTTAGCTGTGTGGCTACCACTAACGTTTGCTTTTCCTGCTGGCTTTCACATCTCTCTTTAACCTTAAATGCCTTGGGCTCCTGTGCAGGACTTTTGTCCACAGCATGCTGCAGAGCATCCCCTGGGGACACACGGGCCACAGCATCTTCCTCCAGCAGCTCCTCAGGTGGGAGCAGCCAAAAAGTTTTGTCCACAGCTACAGAGCTGGTGGGAGCCTGGAGTGCATCCGAAAAGGATGCTCAGCATTACCGCGCCGTTGCCAGGGTGATGGGAAGCAGAGGGCTGGGGATGTGTCTGTTTACATAGGGATTGTTGATTAATGAACGTACAGGCGAGATAATGAAGCAGGGGCTGGGAAGCACCAGAGTTATCTCTCCATCACAAGGTGATGTTCCCATCCTGTCCCCATGTCATGACAGAGACAGCCTGAATCCGTGGGGTAAGAGATCCCTGGGACACTTGGGACACACACCCTGGGGACACAGAGGTGAGCCTGCAAGGCCTTCCAAAGCCACCCTGCTCCGGGTAGCCCTGCTGGAGCAGGGATGGGACCAGAGGGACCCAGGGGTGCTCCCAGCCCCAGCCACTCTGTGCCTCTGACTCTGAGTCTGCAGGAGACCATGGTGCATCACCCAGGCTGGCATCATGGATCCACAAAGCTCGTGCCCGAGGGACAATGTGAGTGAACGGGGGGACCTGGGCACCATGCAAAGGACTGGGAGGAAGGCTGGGGGCAGAGCTACAGCAGCCAGGGCTGAGACAGGTGGGAGCTGGAGGCTGCTGTGGCCCATCCTGGCTGCAGCCCCATGCAGGGCAGGCTTGGTGTCCCTATGACCATTGGGATGGCAGGTATCAGTGTCCCCATGTCCCCATGCAGGGTAAGAATTTGTGTCCCCGGGGACCTCCACTCCATTCACACACCTGTGTGCCAGTAGGGTGCTGGGGACAATGGAGACCCCTGTGACACTGCTGTCCTGGGGCACCTTCATGTGGGGAAGCCAGCAGAGTGGGGGTGGGGTTTGGTCTTACCCATGGTGTCTGTGTCCCTGACCATGCCACAGTGCCTTGTCACAGGGTAGCCCATGGTGCTCCATCCTGTGTTACCTCACCACACTCCATCTCTTGGTACCCCACATTCTCCATCCCTTGTTACCCCGCAGTGCTGCACCCACTCAGTGGTACCCCATGTTCTTCATCTCTTGTCACTCCACATTCTCCATTCTTCTGTACCCCACAATCTCCTTCCACAGCACCCATTTCCACCATCCTATGTTACCCCATGTTCTCTATTCCATGGTACCCCATGTTCTCCATCCCACAGTACCCCATATTCTCCACTCCTTGGCACCCCATATTCTCCATTCCATGGCACTCCACATTCTTTATCCCATGGCACTCCACATCCTCAATCCCATATAACACTATGTTGTCCATCCCATGGTACCCCACGTTCTCCATCCCTCAGCACTCCATGTTCTCTATCCCATAGCACCCCATGTTCCCCATCCCATAGTACCCCACCTTCTCCATCCACGGCACCCCATGTTCTCCATCCCACAGTACCCCCCACTCTCTGTGCTGCATCACCATGCCCCATGGTCCCACCTGACACCCCACATCCCATCCACGACCTCTCCCTGAAGGACCCACCCACCACGAGCTTAATCCTCCAACGGGGTCTGCAATCACCTCCTATCTCCCCTTCATAAATATGTAGAAATAAAAGCAGCGTGCTCCGCTGAGCCCACCGACTCCCGGCAGTGACCTTTCCGAAACAATATGCGCTGCGTTGCCATGGCGAAGCAGCGATTATGGGGGAAATGCTCCCTGGCAGCCCGGCACCGACACACAATGGGAACACGCCTCTTAGCACCCCAACACCCCAGAACATCTCCCTCCTTTGCTGGTGGGTAGCATCCCTTAAGAAGGCTCTGAAGTGTAGTGGGGTTGGGTATAGGAACAGTGGTGCTGAGGTCTGTGGACCCCCCCCGTCCCCTCAGCACCACGGTCCCCAATGAATGTGAAATCCGCTGTGCAGAAGCACGGAACGCTCCCATCAGCTATTTGTTCAACCTTGTTTCAGAGGCAGGTGAATTCCCTTTGCAGCCATGCGGAGCTTTATTGCTGCCAAGCCACAAATCAGGGAGTTTCTCTCCTCTCGGATGCTGGAGAGCTGCAATTAGGGGCTCAACACTGTGCAAGATGCTCTGTGCCCCATGGCAGGTTGGAAGGGGTCCCCCAAAGGCCAGAGGTGTAATGTAGGGAAGAGGGATGCTGCATAGCATGGGGCAACGCTGCCCCAAAATACAGCCAATGCAACCTGAATGCATGGGGGATCTTCTCCAGTATTGGGGTTATTTTATTTTTATTTTTATTTTTTGAAAACCCGTTGGGATTTGCCAAGAGGGTGGGAAGGCTCTCAGGGAGTGCATTGCTCTGGTGCAGGGGTGCTGCATGCAGTGAGGATGCTCGATGGGGACATGGGCACAGCCTGAGAGGACTGAGCATCTCTGTTGCACCCACAGCAGCCACGAATTAAACAAAATAATTTGTTTGCTTTGGCTTCAGGATGTCACTCAGCACGGCTAGCACAGGGTGGGGATGTCACCAAGCTGAGATCTCTTGGGACCCCAGGGGACTGTCCCCAGCTTTGTCGGTGGCACAGGACCACCAACAGAGTGCCCCCACCAGCAGCAGGCTGCTTTTGCCTTCTCTTCTAGTTGGGGTTTTGACATGGTTTAACCTCTCCGGGTGATATTTACATCACGTTGGCATGGGGCTGGGTGCCCCCTCCCTGCCTTCCCCACCGCCAGCTGCACCCCCGGGGTCACGGCTCACCCAAACGCTCCCCTTTGCCGCAGGTACAGCAACCCCTGGGGGGTCCCACAACCCCGAAAGCAGCGCGGGTTCCTCACCACGTCCTCACTCCCCGAACAGGTTTCGCTCTCCGGCACAGCTGCCACCTCCAGATGTTGCGGGGATGCAGGGAGGAGGGCTGCTCAGCCCACAGCTGCTCCCTGCTTCTCTGGCAATTGCTTTTGCAAATGTTGTGCGTGCTCAGCTCTTTGTAGCTAATCTCCCTCCCGCAGCCGGGGATGGGGCCGGGTGGATCACCAGCACCAGGACCCAATGCTGGGGTCCCACACAGGGTGGGCACGGTGCCAGTGCCCTCCCCGGGGCTGCTCACCCCAGTGCACCAGCGCCTGGAAGCACACGCACAAGCCGTGCGCTCGCCTGGCGCCATCCATCAGCCCCCTGGCAAACGCCGTGTGACACCCCCCCGCTGATTTATCCGAGGCCAACGGAGTCAGGGAAAACAGCTGGTAAATCCTTCCCCAGCAGCCGGCTGGTTATTAATGCGGCCAAGTGTGGAGGCAGCCAGCGCTTTGCAGGGCTGCTGCTGGTGAGAGGGATGCAGCGGGATGCAGTTCCCTGCCACGGGTCCCTGAGGGGTGCAGCTGCTGCCGGGTGCTGCTGCAGCACCCCCAGAGCAGAGCATAGTGCTGCTGGGGGGACAAAGTGACCCTCGGGTGGGTGGTGATGGGGGTGAGATGTGGGCTGGGAGGATGGAGAGGGCGGCATCAGTGCTGCGGGTGCTGAGCAAGGGCTGCAGAGCCCTGAGCTGGAGCAGTGATGCTGGCTGTGAGATGGGGACACACAGGCCCCGTCTGTGACATGGGGATGTGCAGAGCCCAGGCTGTGACAGAGTGGCATGCAGAGCCTGTGCTGTGACGTGGGGACACATAGAGCCCCGGCTGTGTCATGGGGACACACCAATCCTGTGCTACGACATGGGGGGACACAGAGCCCAGACCACAACATGAGGATGTGCAAAGCCCAGGCTGTGACATGGGGACACATGGAGCACAGTTTGTGACATGGTGATATTTGGAGTCCAGACTGTGACATGGGGACACACAGAGCCCTGACCACAACATGAGGACACACCAATCCCATGCTGTGACATGGGGACACACAGGCTGCCCACTCCCTGCAGCCCATGCTGCCCCTCAGATCCCACTGCCCCACTGCAGGGAGGGGCACCCCTGGGGACAGACCCTTGTCCCCCTGCTGCCACCCCCCATGTCCTGCAGTGCTCGCAGGGCAGGGGGCAGCAGGGGGCTGCCGGGAGCTGGGAGCTGTGCAGCCAAGCAGGTGCAGCTGGCAATCAGCTCTGCTCCCAGCCTCTCTGCTCAGTTCCTCAAGGTTATTTTGAAAAATGAATATTCAATGAATGCAAGAGTGGCTTTGCAGGACTCACAGGGCTCTCATCCCTGGGGCGCAGGCACCCTTGGGGACTGCACCTGCTGTGAGGAGGAAGCTCTTCCTCCTCCTCCTCCTCCCCTTCCTTCACCCCATCTGCATGATGGGACTGCATGCAGGCAGTGTCCCCCACAGTGTCCCCAGGCATGGAGGTGGCCGCAGCAGGCTGGGGACACCTTTGTGCAGTGACAAATGTGCTGAGAGATGTCCAACAAGGTATCACTGGGTGCTCACCCTGCAGAAATCCCTCTGCGTGGGCCCTGTGCACGATGCTGGGCAAGGACAGGAGCACCAGTCCCTCCGGATGCCCTGCAGGTGCTCCTGCAAGGTGACCCGAAGCGATGTCCCTGTGGCTGTGACACTCTGGGGACAGAGCATCCCTGCAGCGCAGCTCCCCCCGCACTCACAGCAAATGTCTGAAATGTGGTTTTGAGACATAATTATACCCCCCAGGTGGCCCTACTCTGACTGCTTAACCCCCAGGGACACATAGTCAGCCAGGACAGGGTGTCCTGTGTCCCCAGAGCCACCAAGGAGACACCCTGGGCAAGCAGAACGTTGCTCGTATGAGGCTTAGAGATGAAGTTACACAGAGGATGAGAGGAAAAGCATCCAGACCCCAAGGTCCAAGTGCACTGGCAATGGGGACTCCCACTGTCCCCACCCCACAGCTGGGATGGCAGGTGACACTGGGGCAGCTGCAGTCCCATCCACAGGGACACGAACCTATCACCCCACAGGGGCCATTTATGCTTTCTGCTGCAGGGCGGGGTGCCTGGATCCATCCCCACGGCACAGTGACATCCTCTGCTCCCCCCATTCCATGGGGACGGAGCCCCTGCACTGTGGCCCATTGCCATCCGCGTGTCCCCATGCTGCTGGGGCTCACTGAGTGCACTGTGCCCCCAGATCTGGGGACAGCAAGCCTGCAGGGGCCCAGGCAGCAGATGCTGAGCTGGGATTAACATTCGCTGCCGGAAGAAAAATGAAGCATTGGAACCGCGGCTGCACTGGTGCGTGGCACGGATGAAAGAGCATCTTCCCAGGGACACCCGCGTCACCTCCTCACCAGGTTTGGCTGATGAGCTCCAGCAGGGTTGTCCCACACACTCCTAGGATGAGTGTCCTGCTCCTGGCTCCATCCATGTCCCCTTGGGGCCACATCCTCCTGCCCCATCCCATATGGGGAGCGGGGTCCGCATGGGCACTGCTGGGGCTTGGGGACCACACGGTACGGTGGGGACGGTGCTGGCATTGGTGGCATCCTGATGACTGTGCCATCCCCAGGGACACGTGATGTGGCTGGGAGATGTGTGGGTGAGTGTCCTGAGTGGCGCTGAGTGGGGTCTGTGTGGTGCAGGATGCAGCTGGCACCATGTGCAGATGGTCTCTGCTCTGCACCCACAATTGCACCTTCCTGAGTCCTGTGCACCCGAGGAGCTGTTGCATTCTGTGCAAATGCTGGGACTGGGGCTGGCACCTCCTGCAGCTGCCAAGGCTCTTTGCACGCCCATCGTGAGCATTGCCCCAGCACCGTGCCCCATCTCTGGCACCGCTCTGCCCGGTGCCGGCTCTCGGTGGCCATCGAGTGCTGCAGATCAGCAGCCGCTGTGCTGCAATTAGCCAGGTACAGCGGGAAGGCACTCGCAGACTGACGGCTCTTCTGGAGCCGAATGGGAGCCAATTAATCTAATTAAAGCAGCCTCTGGCTCGTTGGCCCTGCTCAGCTAACGGGGCTGCGAAGGCTCTGCATCCTCACGCCGCACATACCCCAGGGTGGGGGCCCACGGGTGGCTGCAACCCACAGACCCACGGTGCTCAGGGTGCTGCAGGACGAACAGGGGGTGCCAGAGCTTGGTCCTTGTGGGGAGGGGACTTGGAGTCCTGGGGACATCTGTGGGAGGGGATGTTCCGTGGGGATGCAGGGACACAGAGCTGCGGCGACAGCAGTGCCACGTGCGCTGGCACGTCCTGGCGAGGGTGGCAGCATCCTGCCCGCTAATGAGGATGCAGGAGGAGGAGGAGGCACGGCGCGCAGGTGGCTGTCAGCAGGGCTCTGGCACTCACGTCACCTAATTAGATGCCCTGCCAGCCCTTAACGAGGACAAATGAGAGGGCAGGCAGCATGGGGCTGGGCTGTGGCACCCGCACCCCGTCCCGTGTGCAGCCCTGGCTTAGTGCCCTTGGTCTTCCGCCTCATGACAGCAGCTGCCCCATGGGACACCCCATGGCGTGAGCAGTGCCAGCTCCATGCCCGCACCCATGCAGCTGCCTCTGGCTGCACCGTGGGGCTCTGTCCCTCCTGGTGCCCCCATGCACAGCTTTTAGCTCATATGCAGCTCTGCATGTACATGCATCCCTTCTTCCCACGCACAAATCTTCTCCCTGTGAGTCCCCTGTCAGTACATGCACCGCTCGTCCCTATTTGCATCCCTTCTCCACCTGTGCATCTTCCCTCTGCATGTGCATCCTTTCTCATATGCATCCTTTCTCCCCACATGCATCCCTTCTCCTCAAATGCATTCCTTCCCCTGTGCATCTTTTTCTCTCATGTGCATCATTTCTCCCTCTGCACATCCTTTTTCCCTTTCTCTACATATGCATCCCTTCCTTGCATGCACATTCCTTCTCCTCATATGCATCACTTCTCCCTGTATGCACCCCTTCTCCTCATATGCAGCCTTCCTCCCTGCGTGCATCCCTTCTTATCTGCATCCCTTTTGCTTACAAGCATCCCTTCTCCCCACGTGTGCCCCTTCTCCCCATGTGCACCCTTTCTCTCTGTGTGTCACCCCACATGCACCCCCATCGCAATCCCTCCCTAGCATCCGCAGCCCCTTCCCCAGGCCCAGGGCCAGACAGGATCGGCCACATCCATTGTGTTGCAGCCCCGCCAGCTGCCTCCTCCCCGCAGCCTCCCATCGTGCCGCGGGGTTTGGGGGCAGTGCAGTGTCCCCAGGGTCCATCCTGACACCGAGTGGCACTCAGGAAGGGAGGGGGGTGGCTACAGGGTTGGCAGCGGGGGTGTCAGTGAGGCAGCAGGGCTGGGCGGGGGTCCCACAGCCTGGACGCCCCTTGTGCTGGGCTGGCCTGCAGGGATGATGGAGCAGATGATGCTCTTGGTCTGAGGCAGAGTGGGGTTGCCATGGAGACCAGGGATGTCATTTTAAGGAGGCGCGGAGGCGTTCGCACCCATCCGTCTGGGCTGCAGCCGCTGGCAGGAGGCGAGGGGAGCGGGGCCGGCGGGATCCTCTTAAATCCCAAGATCCCCTTCAGCCCCAGTGGGGGGTGGCTGGTACCTGCAGTGCCACCCCGTCCCCATGGGGACAGCTGGGTGCAACTGGTGGCCCTGGGGCTGAGCTGGCCTTCAGGGAGAGCCCGCGGGGAGCAGAGGTCACTGAGTGCACCCCCCAAATTTCCTACATGGGGAGGTGAAGGGGTTTGGGGTGAGGTTTGGGGGGATGGTGGTGACGGCCAAGCTTCCTTCACTGCTTAAGCTTTAATTAAAATGAGGCTTTCCATATCAGCGAGCTGCAGAGCAGACTGTTGGCCTCTGCTGGAGCCCCTCTGCATTGCCACAGCCCCATGCAGCCAGGGGAAAATCACTGGGGTGGGGGTGAGATGCAGCAGGGCCTCCAGCAGGGAAAGCAGCCCTGAAGTCAGAGGTGAACAAAGGGCTGCAGCGATGCCTGCTGCCCCGGGAGTGCCTGGGCTGGTGCTGAAGCCTGGGGCTGGCACACGCTGTGCGCAGGCTGCTCGCTGCAGCCCTTCCTGGGGACATCGCAGAGGGTCCCACACCCTTGGGTGAGCAGCTCCATGCTGCTGTCAGCCCAGAGCAGAGCAAAACCAGAACAGCTGAACAGTAAGCGTGCAGGGACGGGGTGTGGATGTGCAAGGTGCAGTGGAGGTGTGGGTGTGCAATGCGTGCAGCAAGTGGGAGGCGTGCACGCAGCCACACGAGTGCAGGGTGAGCTGTGTGTGGCCCTGCCGTGGCTGTAACTTGTACAGTGTGAGGAAGGTGCAATGCTTGCAGTGCGCTGCGCACACACAGCTGGTAGTCTGCATGCTGCCTTGTGCAATGTGGGGTGCATGCACAGTGCATGCTGACTGCAGGAGGAGCAAGCTGTGCAACAAGGTGTGAGCAGTGCACAGGCACCATGCGAGGTGTGAGCTGTGCAGTGCAACAAGGCGTGTGCATGCAGTGTGTGCAGTGCAAAGCGTGCATTGTGCAGTGCAATGAGGTGTGGGCATGCAGTGCTCGCTCCCAGGGAGATGTCAGTTGTGCAGTTCAGAAAAGTGTATGCCTGCAGTGTGTGCAGTGAGAAGTGTGAGCTGTGCAGTGTTGTCTGCAGTGCAGGATACGTGCATGCAATGCACACACTGCAAGATGTGAGCTACGCAGCACAGTGAGGTGTGTGCACTGCATGCACGTGTCTTGCACGGGAGGCGTAAGCTATGCAATATGATGTGCAAAGTGAGGTGTGTGCACACTGCAGAGCGAGGGGGGAGCTGAGCAGTGCAGCAAGGTGTGTGCACTGTGTGTGCAGTGGGGAGGGAGCTGTGCAGTGCAGTATGCAGCGCAGGGGTTGTGCATGCAGTGTGCGCAGTGCAAGGTGTGAGCAGTGCAGAGCAACGAGGTGCGTGCATGCAGTGCACACCCCTGGGAGGTGTGAGCAGCACAGAGCAGCACACCAAGCAGGGTGCATGCATGCACAGCACAGCGAGCAGCGCAGCAGCGTGCCTGCCAAGCCTGTGGCAAGGGGCAGCTCAGCGCGCCCAGGGGTGCACAGAGCAGGACCTGGCACTGGCTATGGGGTCCTGGCAGGATCCCGCTGTGCCCCAGCTGCTGCCTCAGCCTCAGCACTCCCCCAGGAGCTCTGGGCAGGGCAGCAGGAGCAGCTCCTGCCCCACCTACCAAGATTCCCACTGAAGCTCTACGACAGCAGAAAAGGGAACAAAAATTCACGTTTTCACATTTAGCTTCCTTTGTACTCAGCTAATTAGTGCCTGAGTCTGGTGATGTCATTAAAGCGGCACTAAGTCTTTATTGGGGTAATTTAATTTTCCCTTTCATATCAGGATGATTTCCTTTGTTGGGGTAGGTGCTGGGGAGGGGGAAGGGCCCATGCAGACAATTCCTATTGTCGGGATAAATAATTCCTCCGCGGATTGACAGGGGGGTGGCGGGCTGGGGGCTGGGCGCTGTCACTCACCGGGTGCCAGCTGGAGCGGGATGCCATGGGGTGTCATGGGGTGCCATGGAGTGCCCTCCTGCCCCATGGCAGCTGATAAGCTCAGGGAGAGGCTGGCTCCTTTTTGGGGGTCCCCCATGTAGGATGAGAGCAGGGGACCCCCAGGAGCCCTCATGGAGGACTGTCACTGTAGGGCTTTGGAGGTGGTGGATTCAGGAGGGGTCCAGACCATGGGAAGGGGATGTCCCATGGGGCTGGGACCCCCGAGCATCACTGCCACCAGCCCTCATCCCCTCCCTCCAGCGAGGGCTCCTCCCTCATGGAGCTCCGGTCTCCATCCCAGCAGTGCCCCCAAGGCTTGAGCACCATGCTAAGGCTTGGAAGGGGCAATGTATGGGGCAGGCTGACCCCAATCTGTGGGGCAGTGGTGGTGGCACCAGGTCCTGGCGTGGCAGAGCATCACCAGGGTGCAATGGGGCAGCTGGTGCCAGACCAAAGCTCATCGTCTTTAACCCTCCAGACACTTCCAGAGGAGGGGATGAGGCTTGAGGAGGAGGAGGGACGTGTCCAAGAAGTGGGGGCAATAAGGGGGGACCCACTCACCGCTCACCCCGAGCTCCAGGTCCCCAAGGACCATCCCCTCCCAGCCCCTCTGCAGCCCACCTGCAGGTCCTCCCCTCCCAAAGCCCCGAGCGAGGGCTGCAGAGGGGAACATCACACCCACAGCACAAACACTGGCTTGTTGGTAATTAGCAACCGCTTCAAGAGGAGTGATGAGGAGCCAGTGACAGGCAGGCGGGTTGCTATTAAAAGCTGCCACGTGTGATCCTTCCCCAAGACTGCTGGCCCCTCCTCACCTGGCGCACAGGGATGCAAATGCAGAGCTGGCATCCATGCATCGTTTAGGGGGAGCCGTGATTGCGGAGCCAGGGTTGGGGTGAGGTTGTGGTGGTTGTGGTCCTTGGGTGCTGCCCCAGCGCCCTCCTGGCAGGGCTGGGAGCCTCAGGGTGGGCAGCAGCACGCTGGCACCCTGTGCCCCTCCTCCCCTCCCCTGCAGCACAGCCACTTGCTGAAATGTTAAGGGCTCGTTTGCACTGAGCGGAAGGGAAGCGCGTGCTGAGGGCCAACGTGCCAAGTGCTCCTTGTGCCTTCCGGAGCCGAGGGGCTGGGAAGAGCGAATCCATGCTGGGAAGCATCCTCGAGTGGCTCCTTCATGTGCTCAGCCCCTCAAATGCCTCTTTTCAGCATCACGGGTTTGGTTTTGCTGGTTGAAAGGTGTCGCAGAGCACCCCATTGCTGGACGAGGTGCGGGTGCTGCCCTGGTACCCGTGCAGCCGGGGGATGCTGGGGGCAGCAGCTCAATGGCAGCAAGGAGCCGGGGGTGCTGGGGGTGCTGCAGGCAGCAGGTAACCTACTTCTGGCTCCTGAGATTGGCTGCCCCGTCCCTGCTCCAGGAGATGAAAGCAAGCAGCTGCTGCCTGAGCCAGCATGACGACGAGGAGAGGATCCTGGGGACATCCCCAAGGATGCTCTGTGGGACACGGGGGACCCTCCTGCTCCTGTCTGCTCAGAGCACTGCTGGAGGTGTTGCAGGAAGGGAAATGTGTGCCAAGAAAAACTCAGAGCTAGGTGCTCCCGGGTGGCCGAGGACGCTCCCAGGTGGCCGAGGGCACTCCCAGGGGCTGTTACCCAGCACTGTCACCCCTACAGCGCAATGGTCTGCAGGGAACCCCCATGTCCTCGCATTGGAGCTGGGGACAGAGCATGGAATCTGGGCACTGCTAAAGGCTCTTGTTTGGACTCGGACATGCAGGGTGCTGCCGCACATCCCAGCTCCTTAGCACATGGCCTTTCTATCCACCTTCCCTCGAGGCTAAAAGCAGCAGCATCCTGAGATCCCCTCTGCCCACGTAACTGCTGCTGTCACACCTCTGGGAGCAGCATGGCTCCTCTCACCTTTAGTTCTGGGGGTGGAGGAAAGCCTCCTGCCTGTGTTCCCACCTCTCCCTCCACACTCAGCCATGTGTTTTAGTGCTGGGCCATGTGCAGGGGCTGCCATGATGTCCCCACCTCATCATCTGAAGCCACCAAGTGGTGCCAGGACAGTGTGGAGGGGCTGGTACCATGGAACTGTCCCATGCGAGCTGGAGCAGAGAGCCCGGAGCAACTGGGAAGGGCTGGGGGACACCAGTAGGACAGAGGTGGCTGGGGATGGGCTGAACTGGAGGTGACATTCATGGGCACCACAGCAGCCACAGGTGCCTGCTCCGTACCGAGGGGATGGGGGTGAGATGGGGATGGGGGTGGAGGTGGAGATGGAGGGGGGGACAGGGATGCAGATGGAGATAGAGATGGGAATGGGAATGGGAATGGAGATGAGGATGGAGATGGGAACGGGAATGGGAATGGGGTTCAGAATGGGAATGGAGATGGAGAAGGAGATGGGGATGGAAATGGGGATGGAGATGGGTATAGGGGTCGGGATGGAGATGGAGATAGATGGAGATGGAGATGGAGATGGAGATGGAGACGGAGATGGAGACTGAGATGGAGGTGGAGATGAGGATGGAGATGGGAATGGGGACGGAGCTAGGAACAGAGCTGGGGATGGCGCTGGAAATGGTGGAGCTGAGGGTGTGGATGGAACTGGGAATAGAGCTGAGGATGGAGCTGGAGGTAGTAATGGAGCAAAGCATGGAACTGAAAATGGAGCTGGGGATGGAGATGGAGCTGGGGGTGGAAATGGGGACAAAACAAGGAATGGATCTGAGGGTGGAGCAGGGAATGGATTTGGGAATGGAAATAGACATGGAGCTGGGAATGGAGATAGAGATGGGAATGGAGGTAGGGTTGGGGCTGGGGATGGAGACGAAGATGGATGTGGAGGTGGGCAGGGAGAAGGGAAAGGAGAGAGAGATGGAGGCAGGAATGGAGCTAGGGAGGGAGCTGGGAACGTGTCTGGGGATGGAGCTCCATCCCCATCTCCTGGGAGCACCTCGGAGCTGCCCGCTGCCCTCTGTCCCCACGTCCATCGCTGACCCAACCGGCCCAGGCTGGGTGCCAGGAGGTGGCATTGCCACCGTGCATGGCATCTCCCGGCAGGGAGAGGGATGGGGCACCAAGGGGGAGGACACAGAGGGGTTCTGCCCTGGGTAAAGGGAGGAGGAAGACGAGAAGAGGCCCTCGGCCTCGTGCTGTGCAGGAGATGGAGCGTGAGGGGCCCTCGAGCGCCTGCAGGCGAGGAAAGGCGGGGAAGGGGGGGAGAGATCTTTTCATCTAAAAGGTTACATTTGTCCTACTTCCTCCCATCTCCAGCAATTAACTTGAAGGGAGACATCATTGCTAATTGAGCAGTGAAGATCAGGAGCAACAATTACGCCTTTTGACAAGAGACAGCACAAGAGGGACTGCTCCGAGGCTGAGAATGGTAGGGAACGGTTTCTATGGCAATAGAACTTTCCTCTCCTCCTCTCTAGCCATAGAAATGATAAAAATGTAGATTTCTCCCTGATTAATGATTTAATGAAAATAAAGAAAATTCTTCAGGAAAAAAAAAATGAAAGGGAAAAAAAATTTTAAAAAAAGGAAAAATCGATCGGACTCGGTGGTTCGCATGAGGCTGCGGGAGGATCGATGGCCTCCTGGAGGCTGGGTGGGCTGAAATCCATCTCGGCATCGTGCCCAGGGCTGGGGGCTGCCCGCTGGGCTGCAATTAGCAGTGGGCTCACACGGATCCGTGCGGGCTCCATTCAGAGCTCGGATCAAAGGCGCTGCCCGTCACAGAGCTCCTCGCACCACCTTCTCCCGCAACCCCTCTCGGTGCCTTCCTTCCCCCAGCCCTCCCCAAAATCGTTATTTCTCATGTTAATGATTCAGCTTGGTTGGCTGCTGCACCCGTGCAAGGTGTGCAGGGTGCGCGGGGTTGGTGCAGAGGCTTGCACGAGCACCCTGCATCGTGCTGCCCATATCAAGCACACAAATTGGGGCGGTTTGGGGCTATCTTTCCCTTTTAGGGAAATCCCATGCAAGCAGCTGGTGGGGCCCTGGGGGGAACACCTCCGGCCCTGGCGCAGTGAGGGCTCTCCCCGCTGCTCAGCTCCCATTTTATTGCCAAACCCAGGCGGAAAACACATCAACCAACCTAACGACGAGAAATGGGTCGCTATCACAGCAACAAATTAATCTAATTATGGGGCTGATTACACTGTAGGGGATAAACCAACGGCTCCTTCTCTACGCTCCGCAGCCCCACTCGGCTCCGTCCCCACTGCGGAGGGGATGCGGTGGGGGCCTGATGACCAGGTGGCAGCCCCGGTGCTCTGCTGCAGACGTGAATGGATGCAAAGTACATGACGCCCCGGGATTAAAGCTGCCGCTCCAGCCTGCAAAATGTATGCAGGAGCCGTCTTTGGAGCGAGATTGCTTAAACCTAAGCCTGCTTTAGGTATTTGAGGAACAATTTTATCAGTGCTGTTTGCAGGGCTTTGCCGTCTGCGCCTCGCCATGTGCCTGCACATGCCCGCACACACGTGCTCGCCCGGGTGCACCCTCCCTGCGCCTCTGCAAAGCAAAAACTCCCTCAGTGCTTGATTTGTGGTCTTGGTGCATCCCGGAACATTTTGGCGCATCTTGGAGCACCTTGTTGCATCTTGGAGCACCGTGTTGCACCTCAGTGCATGTCGCCACGAGTTGTTTTCCTCCTTCCAGGGCATCCTTTATTCCCATCCATCGGTTTACCAGCTCCTAAGGTTTCATTCTCCTCTTGCTCTTCCCTCGGTTCTCTGTCCCAGGGGTGTCAAGCAGGGTTTTGCTCCCTGATGGGCTATAGCAGAGCGCTGCCAGGACCGGAGGAGCTGCAG
This sequence comes from Penelope pileata, assembly GCA_013396635.1. Classification (NCBI taxonomy): domain Eukaryota; kingdom Metazoa; phylum Chordata; class Aves; order Galliformes; family Cracidae; genus Penelope; species Penelope pileata. The sequence goes on along the minus strand of WBMW01003919.1, from coordinate 163,022 downwards.
AGCCCCACAGGGTGCAGAGCTCTCAGCCTTTGCAGGGTCCTGGCAGGACCCGCTGTGCCATAAAGCCAAACAGCAGCAGTGGGGCAGAGCAGAGCAGTGCTCTCACCACTGTTACTTTTAACACTCAGACCTAGATCTGCCCTTTCCCCTTGTGTGGGGTGCAAACCGCAGCCCTTGCTGGCTCAGGCTGCTTGCAAGCGTTTCTCTGCACGTGCACACAAATGCATGTGTGCATGCAGGCTGCAGGGGTGCATGCACATGCACATGTGTGCACATGCGTGTGCGTGCCCGTGTGTGCCCACGTGAGCCCCGGGCGCGCAGGGCTGTGCTCGCAGGGGCGGGGGAGCCCGTTGGAGAGGAACTGTTTTCTAGCCTGTGCTGATGTCGTGTAGCAATCAGAATAACTTCACTGATGAATATTTAAGCCGAGCGCTGAATATTTAAAGCATTCAATTATTTTAATGGCTTCTAAGTGTGATAGCGGGAGGGGACAGGGGGCTGGCTGTCCCCGTGTCTGGTGGGCTGTGGGGCTGTGCAGTCCCTGGCACGCCGGCAGTGTCCCAGTGCCCTCGTTGCACCGCGCAGTGCCAGCACCCTCCCCTCCACCCAGCCACCAGCATTGCTCCCCACTGCCTCTGCCACCCCCATGCCATGGGGACAGCTCGATGGCATGGGATGCACAGCCCCACGGGCACCCCAGGGACATGTGCATGCAGCTGGGGTGCCACAGCCCTGACGTCCCAATGTCCCCAGGAGCAGGAGGTGATGGGGAGCACACGGGAGCACTTTTCCATCGCAGCCATAAATATTCATATTCTTCTACTAATTTTCCATGTACTTTTCTGTCACATCCAATTTTATTTTAATTTCCCTTTATAAACCTTCACAGCTAATGCACTCTGTGCTCCCATGATTACCCCAATCAGGCGCTGCTTTCAGCATGGTCCCCGCCAGCAGCTCCCGGTGGCAGCTCCAAGCCAGCCGCGTGTCCCTGCCGCATGCGTGTGTCTTCTGCAGGGACACGGCTGTCCCCATCACTGCTCCTTCTGCCTGTCCCCTGCTCGTGGTGACACCCTGCCTGTCCCTGCTCCTGCAGCTCCCCCAGGATCCAGGCAAGGAGCAGAGGGCGTGCAGGGTTGGTGGTGGCACGCTGCTTGGTGGCACTGTGCTGGGCTGTGCCATGCCAGCTGCCTGGGCTCAGCTCTGCCATCAGTGCAAGGATGTGCCACGCTGTACTGGGCTGTGCCATGCTGTGCCATGCTGGCTGGCAAGCTCGGCATGCCATCCCCGCAGAGCTGTGCCATGCCATGCCGTGCTGTGCCATGCCGCACAGGCTGCTCAGGCTCTGTGGTGCCAGCCCTGCAGGTCTGTGCCGTGCCATGCTGTGTCGTGCTGTGAAACTGCCCTATCTGCAGTGTCACCCCTGCAGTGCTGTGCCACGCTGGGCTGTGCTGGGCCGTGCCATTCTGTGCTGTACTGGCTGCCCAGGCTCCGTGGTGCTACCGATTGCTGTGCCACGCTGTGCCATTCAGGCTGGCCAGGCTCTGTGGTGCCATCCTTGCAGGTCTGTCCCATGCCATGACATGCCATGCCAAGGTGCTCTGTGCTATGCCATGCTGTGCCATGCTGTGCCGTGCCGTGACTTGCCGTGCCGTGGTTACCATCCACACTTTGCCATGTCGTGGTGTCCCATGCTGTGCCACGCTGTGCTGTGCCATGCCGTGCCATCTACACCATACCCTGCTGTGCAGGCTGCCCAGGACACCTCCCCATCAGGACAGACGTGGCCCCAGCAGCTCAGGACATGGCTCCAGCAGGACACAGCGTATCCCCAGCAGGACACAACCTGTCCCCAGTGGCACAGAACACATCCCCAGCAGGACAGGACGTGTCCCCTGGCACAGGGACAGGCACAGGGCAGCCCCAGCAGGGTCTCACTGCAGCAGGCGATGGGAAGCACCGCCAGCAGAAGGAAACAGCGCGGATGGAAATCTGTTCCCTGCCATCCACGGGGACATGAATTAAGGATGCTCTGGGAAACGGCACTGAATTCCTCACGGGGGTCCCATGGAGCCCCCCCCGGGCAGGGCCACACCGTCCCCCTGCTCCTGCCAGCTGTGGGAAGCCGCACAGGCTGCGCCAGCTTGCTTCTGAAGACCTCTTGATAAACATTTATAAACATTTGT
>WBMW01003919.1:120961-154279 GCA_013396635.1 Penelope pileata | reverse complement strand
GGAGCTGGGTGCTGGGTGCTGGGAGCTGGGGGCTGGGGGCTGGGAGCTGGGAGCTGAATGCTGGGAGCTAGGAGCTGGGTGCTGGGTGCTGGGAGCTAGGAGCTGAGTGCTGGGTGCTGGGAGCTGGGAGCTGAGTGCTGGGTGCAGGGAGCTACGTGCTGGGTGCAGGGAGCTAGGTGCTGGGTGCTGGGAGCTGGGAGCTGGGTCCTTGGAGCTGGGAGCTGGGTGCTGGGTGCAGGGAGCTGGGAGCTGGGGGCCAGTCAGTGGGTGCTGCACCATGCCCAGCCTCAGCACCCCGGGGTGGGCTGGATCCTGCGGGATGTAGTGACGAGTGGCCCTGGTACTCCCTGGTAAGAGGGAGGCCTTCCCAGAGTCGCTAATTAGGGAAATGAATTCCTATCGTGTCTGAGCTCTGCCATAGTAAAAACATACCTCAGTGCTGATGAAATCCCAAATGTTGAAGTGTGGATTGGCACCAAGGCTGCTCCGCTGGGGGACATGGGGCTGGCATGGGGACATGGGCATTGCCATCCCCAGTGGGCAGTAGGGCTGGGGATGAGGAGAAGACCCGAGCGTGCAGGTTGGGATCTGTTCCCGAGGGGTTTGCTCTGCAGAATGGGTGGGTGGTGGGAGTATGGCTGTGGAGGGAGGAAGCCATGGGGACCGCCAGCTGCACCCAGCCCTGGCTCTGGGGCATGGTGTTGAGGCACTACTCTGCCCCATCACTGGTGGTGTTTGTGGATAATGCACAGGTGCTGTGCCCCCACCCGAAGCCGTCTGCTGTTGGAGCCAGGGAGCATCCCTGCATCCGCACTGAGACCCTAGCTCTGCACCCACATCGTGTCCCCATCCCTGCATCCACACCAAGTTTCTGTGCCCGAGGTCCAGCTGGAGGTTGACACCCCATGCCCACGGCACCCCAAAGGAGAGCTCCCACGTCCCCCAGAGGGCACCTTATGGGTGGCCCAAGGGGAAGGGCTCAGGAGGATGCGCTCTTCTCACTCCCTCCTCTCCCTCCTGCCTGTTATCTGCAGCCGTCGGAGCTGCCAGCTCCTGCCAGCCTGACGTCGGCACGGCTTGAAAGTGCTGCGTGCCGTGTTTGATGTCAGGATTACCGGCTGCCTGTATTGTAAATGTTAAAATGAAATAAGAAGATTAGAGAAGAAAAGTGCCGCGCCGCAGTGCGCGCCCGCCCAGTGCCGCCTGTCGGATCCCCACGGGTGCTGGGGTGCAGCTGTCACACAGTGTGGGCACCGGGGTGCACGAAGGGTTAAACAGGGCCACAAGCACTGTTCCAGAGCTCTGCAGGCCAAAAGGCAGCACAGAGCCTCCACAGCACAGATGCTGTGCAGAGGGCTCAGGGCTCTCCGAGGGGCTCTCCATGTGCTGGGCCCCCCCACGTGCAGCACATCCCAGTGCAGCCCTGCACACGTCCTGCAGCCCTGGGAGGTGCTTGGAGCACCTGAACAGAGGGGATGGAGCCAGGCAGCGTGAGGCCCCACAGACCCAAGGAGCACCCCAGCACCCCATGTGCTCAGCCCTCCCCATGGCGAGGAGCTGGGAGCCGGCTGGAGCTGGCCCCATGCCGCAGTCACGTGCCGCCCCCCCCATCTCTGGCATCTGCTTCCAATCACGGCGTCACTTCAATCCATTCAGGAGAACATCCCCCCACCCCCCTGCTACCAAATGCCATTGTTTTTCCCAGGCGCGGATGCTTGGCACCTGCTCGCATCGGCCATGTGCGGGTGTGAGCCCCAAGCAGGGACAGAGCCGACAGCATCCCAAGGGGATGGGAAAAGGGAATCGGAGTGGGCGATGCTGCGGGTGGGCCATCCCCAAAATGCAGCATCACGGCCCCTGCCCCCTGCCCTTGGTGTCACCACGGTCACAGTAATGAAGTCTGCAAAGGTGAGGCTGTGGGTGCCAGGAGGCAGCCTGTGCCAGTGCTATTTTCTAGCTCAGTGCCCTGTAACTCTCCCAAGCAATTGTCCTTAAGTAAAGCAGGTGTGCATTTTAATCACCTCTGTGCTCCCTGTCCCACTCCCACCCCCAGGGCAGGAGGGTGGGGACACCTGGGTGTGCCCTTCGATGCTGCTGGGGCTGACCCAGCGACACTGTAGTGTGGGGACAAATGTCCCAGCAGTGCCAAATGGGACACAGTGTGCATGGCACCGGCGGGCTCACTGCTGGATCCATCCCATGGTGCCCGTACGTGATCACACATGGAGCTTTGGACATCTGCATGCACATCGCTGCGGGAAGCAACATGTATCCACAGCTGAGTGCATGCACAGCTGCACACATGCAAGTGCACATGTGCGTGTGCACAAGCAGCTGTGTGCACAGAGATGCATGTGCACGTGTGCATATGCAAGCACACGTCTGCATGTGTGTGCATGAGCGTAGGCACTCTGCGTGTGTGCATGCGTGTTTGTGCACAGCAATGGGAGCACACGGCTGCACGAGTCTGGGTGTGTTTGCTTGTGCACACAGCTGTGCCTGCACGCGCTGCACCCACATCCTCACGTGCGTGTGTACACACCCCGCCTCCTTAGGCCACCCGTTTGCAGCAGCTTTCAGCCCTGAAATCTCCAGGAAATTTTGCTTCTTTTGCTGACGGGCGCGGGAGCAGCAGCAGCCAGCACCGCGTGCCCGCGCCGCAGATAAGTTCCTGCCACCAAGTTTCCTTCCCCTGCTCATTTTCTGATTAGCCCCTGTCTGATGCGTCGGCAGCGGCGCTGCACAGAGCTTATTCCAAGGCGGCGTAATCTTTGCAAAGCAGCAAACAGGGGGCAGGGACGCAGGCAGCTCCCGGCAGCCTGAGGTAATAACTCCTTGGGGACGCTGACAAGGCGCTGGGAGGGCTGTGGAAATCTGTTCTGTGGCTGAGCCGAGAGGATTCTCCCGCTATCCCCCAAAGCCTGCGTGTCGCTGAGTCCAATAAATGGCATTATCGGGAAAGCGGCACTCTGTTCTGGCGTTATCTCGGGCTTTGCATTGGAGCACAAAGCTCAGGGCGTGGGGTGGCTGCGAGAGCTGGGATGGGCACCTGATGGGGACACACACAGCACAGGGACATAGCCCCGGGGTGGCCCTGGCTGTCCCATGTCCCCACACCCCGCATGGTCCCTGTGCTGCCGGGTGCTGTGCTGGCCGGGAACTTCAAAACGATGCAGAGATTTGCAGCCAAACCCTCTCATAAAGAGATTTAGGAGGGTGACAGAGATAATTAACCATCCTTCTTCGAGCGTTGACTTGTAGCTGAAAGGATGAAAACTAACGACGTTTCTCACGTGCCCTGTAAATCACGCTGCCACCCAGCTGGGGCACGGCACAACATGGCTCAGCATGGCATCTGCAGGGCTAGGAGAGAGGAGCAGGGCAGGGGACAGCTCAGCAGGTGACAGGGGGACAGCTAGGGGTGGGACAGCTTGGGGGTCACCTGCACAGCCACACACTGTGAGTGCCCTGGAGCAGGGCCCAGCCTGGCACTGCCTGGGTGCTAGGACCCCAAAGGGTGGCACGCACAGCAGTTAATTTGGTGCCACATCACCCAGGGGACCTTGTGACCCATCTCCGCTGGGACAGGGCCCCCGCTGGCCATGGGCACTGCGCTGGCTGTGGGGACGTGGGGCAGAGGGGACCAGGTGCCAGGAGAGGAAGAGGGCAGGGGACCAGGGGACCCTCATCCCCCAGCAGGACAAGCTCCTCCGTGCCGTGTAACGTCCCCAGCCAGCGCTCCGATGGGGCTGTCCCACCCCGGCTGTCCCCCGCTGCTCACTGCGCCAGAACCTGGGGACAGGGACACTGCAGTACCTGGGCTGTGCCTCATGGGGGGGCTGGGGGCAGCGTGTCCCCTCCACGCGCGTCCTTGCCACCAAAAGTCCCCAAAGCGGCAGCAAAAGCCCCGCATTAAGGCGAACAGGAGGCGTTTGCCAGTGGTGCCCAGGGGCAGGGTGACACCGCGACCGCCCTGTCCCCAGCCCCTGGGAGGGCTCGGGGACGCCGAGGAGGCCCCTTTGGCGGCTCCAGACCCTGCCAGGGACAGGGANTGGGGGGGCGGGGGGGCTCGCGCAAAGGGAAATGGGTCACGGGGAACATGTCAGCCCCACCAGAGGCTGGCAGGGGGATGCGACAGTGAGCACAGAGCTCTTGGGTAGCTGCACTCATCCAGATTGATGTGCTTCCAATGACAGGGAATCATCATAGAATCATGGAATGGTTGGATTGGAAGGGACCTTAAAGTTCTCCTATTTTNGCCCGGCCCGGCCCCCGCCGCTCCCTGTCGCTGTCGCTGGTGGAGTACGCGTGACACCCAGTGGGAGAGCGGAGGATTGCACGGCCGGGACGGGGGTTGGTGGCCGTGAGGTGGGGAGGCGCTGGGGGCCGGGAGGCTCCCGACGCTGGGGACGCAGCCGGCTCCGTGCAAAACCAGAGCATAACGCCCGTCCTGCTCGGGCCCAGCTGNACCTAAATCTCCTCTCTTTTAGATAAAGCCATTCGTCCTCGCTCTATCACTTACATTCCATCGTGACCTCTGGACTGGCTCCAACAGATCCATGTCCCTGTGCTGGGGGCTGCAGAGCTGAAGGCAGTGCTGATGGCCTGGGTCTCACAGGAGGAGACAATCCCCTCCCTCGCCCTGCTGGCCACACTGCTCGTGATGCAGTGCAGGATACGATTGGCTTCCTGGGCTACAAATCCACCCTGCTGGCTCATGCTCAGTTATTCACCCACCAGCGAGTGGTCTCCAGCCATTCAGCCCCCAGCCTGTATGAGTGTTTGGATTGCCCTGAGCCAGGTGCAGCACCTTGCAGTGGTCCTCATTAAACACGTTGAGGTTCACACGGACCACGGCGGCCCTTCCCTCCTGCATGTCAACCCCGCTTGGTGTCATCCACAAACCTGCCGAGGAAAAGGGGCTCCCAGTGCTAAGGGGAAGGGACCAAGGTGGAGCATTCTGCAGCGAGGGGTCTGGAGGTGGCACTCAGGGGGGCCCTGACCTCCTCCTGGTCGGGGCTCGCAGACATGAGGATGATCTTAGTGGCTTCAGTGCCCAGGGGTTTGCTCACCTGAGCAATTGGGGAGCTCATGTGTGGGGCTGGGTTCCTTCTGTGGCGTTTTGCCCCTTGATGTTCGGTCAGCAGTTGGGTTCAGGCTGGGCACCCCAGGGTGAGGGCTGGGGCCGTGCCCAGTGTCCCCATCCATGGGTGTGACAGGGACACATGGCACCCCCTGCCATGCAGTGAGGCTGAACTGGGAGGAATGGGTGTGCAGGGAAAGACAGAGTCTCAGACAAAAGGGACCCTAAGAAGCTCAAAATTGGGACCAACAGGATCTCATGAACATCACCAAAGTGGGACAGGTAACCCAGACCAGGGCTCTAAACAGCAAAATGCACCGGGACAAGGTCACGGGTGACAAATGGCGAGAGCTGTGTCCTGGGACAGCAGCGTGAAGGGCAAGGGTGTCCCTCCTGCTGGGCACGGCTGGGTGCTGCATCACTCCCTGCAAGCAAGCTGCTGCTGCAAAGTCAGGCACAGAGATTGCCAGGGGACAGCGGGGACGGGGACACGGGCACATGAGGAGCCAGGGGCAGCTCTGCCCTGAAAACTGAGCCCCCCGCGCTGCTACCTGCTGAATAATAGAGGAGAATGGGCAGCCGGAGAGAAACGTGATCCTGGTGAGCCCGGGGAGACATCCGAGCTGCCAGCAGCTGCTGGAGCATCCGCAGGGAAGGAGCCTTCCTCCCTGCCGCGCTGCAGCCGCACGGCTCTGTGCATTCTCGGGGCCGTGAGGATGAGAATGGCTGCGTGAGCTGTGCTGCCTGGGCAGTGAGGCAGAAGGAGCCTCCATCAGCTCAGCCCCCATGTCCAGGGGCGGGGAGATGGTTTATATCCCGGACGACTCCGACTTCAGCTTGTTCAGGGAGCAGTGTGAGAGCCCGGAGGGCTGGCACTGCCGCTACAACAAGGCTGGCATCACCGTCTGGAGCCAGGGCCAGGAGGAGAGCTGCACCGTGCAGAAAATCAAGGTGAGCCCTCCCCTGCTCCAGCCCCCCAGCAGCGGGGTTTGGTGGGGTTCAGCCCCAGATGTGCTCCTGCATGGTGCTCTGCAGCCTCTCTGCCTACCCCATCTCGAGCAGAGTGCTGCTGCAGCATGGAAACATGCCCAGTGCACCATGTGTACCGCCTTGCTCTGCACACAGGTGGGAATGACTTTGTGGAGATGGCCTTGTCGGGAGCCCCAAGGCATGAGGTGGGCTGGTGGGCTGCTGCCTCTCCCCCAGGCACACCGTCCTGAGGCACCATCACCTCTCACCCCGCGCCACTGAGCATCCCTGAGGGTCTCAGATGCCCACGCACTGTGTCGGGGGCTTTGCTGCCAGCAAGAGGATGGACTTGGGATGCTGCAGAGGGAGTGGTGGTGTTCACCCATCCCTCGGGCTGTCACACCTCGTTGCTCAACCGCATCCACCAGTGCTGGGTGACCCTTGGTGCACCAAAAGTGGCTGTGGGGTGAGGGAGCCCCGTCACCTCAGTCTCGCTGGGGAAGGGGTTATCCCAGCACATGAGCATCCCGCAGGGCAGCAGAGGTGCAGCACTTTGTGGAGCTGTGACACGCATGGCTTTGGTGTGGGACAGGTGGTGAGCCGGGGCCAGGGAGCAGCCCAGCCAGCTGGGCATACACAAGCCCACAGGACCATGTAGGATGCACCCAAGGGTGCTAAGGGGTCAGGACGGTGTCTCTGTGAGGAGTCACAGTGACTGAAGGAGGTCCTCGGTGATTGGGAAGAAGCGAGTGTCTCATCCATCTTCCAGGTGGGCAAGGAGGAGGCTGTAGGGCACCACAGGCACTGAGCCCCTCCATCCCCGTGAAGCCGTGTCTGGGCACCCAAAGGACAAGAAGGGCAGTGGGGACAGCAGCAGGGACTGTGGCACTGAGGTCACGCCAGACTGGTAGGAACCTGGTGAAGTGTAGCCCTGTTTGAACAACCGCAAACTGGCAGAGGATATGGAATTTTCCATCACTGACAACATAGAGAAGGGTCCCCAAGAAGGCTCAGGGAGATCTGAGCGTCATCACACTATTGCCCAGCCTGGGTCACTGCTAACATCTCCTTGGTGTGGTTTTTCCCTGCTCCAGAAAGGGCCTGGGCACAGTGCTGGTCAGAGCTGATCAGCACTGCCTGGAGACCCTTCCCAAGAGCTGAGATGGAGCCGAGCTGTGGGACCAGAAAAGCTCAGATCTTCCCACCAACACAGGCACACCTGGAGGGTCCTTGAGCATCTGGAGCTTCAGGAAACCCCCTTCAGCCCTGCTTTGGGCAGCTGACTGCCTACTGAAGCTGTTGTATGGCCTCCATTGGGCATACTTGGGCTGAAGGAGGATGGGCTAAATACACTTTAGGGGGGACTTTGGGAGTGCAGTGGTCCTGCTGTGACAACGAGTGCTTCCAGGAGGACGTGTGGGCTCCTCCTGCAGCAGTACGGCCGGGGTGAGGACGGTCTGTGCCCTGGGTGGGCAGACACTGTCACCTGGGCCAGCAGGGAGAGCTCACCTGAGATTGATGGGACCTGCCACCAGCGTTCAAAGGGCCGGCTCCCATTACACGGCGCTGCCACGCACCTCATCAAAGATGCAAGGCCTCTAACGAGGAGCAGATGACATCGCCTTCCTCCTGGCATAGGGAGGAGCGGGGTTGGGGTCATCAATAATGCACACCGGAGCGGGCAGGTCCAGTTACAGCCAAAAGAAACAACCTAAAGCCCGTATCCCTAGAAGTGAGCACTGCCCTGGGGATGCAATGGGGACCCAATGGGGACATGATGGGGATCCAGTGGGGGTCCAATGGGGACCTGATGGTGACCCGATGGGGATCTGATGGGGACACAATGAGGATCCAATGGGGATTTGATGGGGATCTAATGGGGACCCAATGGGGATCCAAGGGGACATGATGGGAACACAATGGGGATCTGATGGAGATACAATGGGAACCAAATGAGGACCTGATGGGGATCTGATGGGGACACAATGGGAACCTGACCAGCTGTGTCCCTGCAGACCCGCATCTCCTGCAAGGATGTCCCTGCTGAGACGCTCTACGATGTGCTGCACGACACCCACTATCGCAAGAAGTGGGACTCGCACATGATTGAGACCTACGACATTGGGCGCCTGACGGTTAACGCTGATGTGGGATACTACTCCTGTGAGCAGCCCCCGGCCCTTGCACGCCCCAGGGTGCTCCAGCCCCACACCAGGCAGTAACTGGGTGTCTCCACAGGGAAGTGCCCCAGCCCCCTGAAGAATCGTGATTTTGTCACCCTGCGCTCCTGGCTGCCCCTGGGCAATGACTACATCATCCTCAACTACAGCGTCAAGCACCCGGTGGGTTCCGCATCCTCAGGGGTGGCTGTGGGCAGCACCTGGGGCAGGTTCTGAGCTGCACGGCCTCTTTTTGCAGAAATACCCTCCCCGGAAGGATTTTGTCAGGGCTGTGTCCCTGCAAACCGGTTATCTGATCAAGGCCAACGGCACCAGCGCCTGCATCCTCTATTATCTCACCCAGGTGGACCCCCGAGGTGAGAGCTGGGAGGGAATACTGCAGTGTGCTCCTGTGGAGATGAGCCTCCAGAGCTTGGAATCACTGGATCATGGAATGCTTTGGGTTGGAAGGGACCTTAAAGCCCAACCAGTTCCAATCCTCTGCCACGGGCAGGGACACTTCCCACTAGACAAGATTGTCCAAAGCCCCATCCAGCCTGGCCTTGAGCACTTCTATGGACGGGGCACCCACAGCTCTCTGGGCAGCCCGTGCCAGGGCCTCACCACCCTCTGGGTAAAGAATTTCTTCCTATCTAATTTTAACCTACTGCATTTCTGTTTTAAAACATTACCCCTTGCGCTATCCTTACAGGCCCCTGTAAAAAGTCTCTCCAAATTTCTTTGATAAGCCCCTCTAGGCACTGGAAGGCTGCTATAAGTTCTCCTTGAAGCCTTATCTTCTCCAGACTGAACAGCCCCAGCTGTCTCAGCCTTTCTTTGTAGAGGAGGTGCTCCAGCCCTCCAAGCATCTTTGTGGCCTCCTCTGGACCCAATCCAGGCTTCCCAGAGAGCTGTGGATGCCACATCCCTGGAGGTGCTCAGGGCCAGGCTGGATGGGCCCTGGGATCAATGGATTTCCACCATCCCGAGTCCCAAAGGCGAAGGGAGGACAGCCATGGGAAGCAGAGGGAACCCTCCCAGGGCATAACATGGGACAGTTTCCATCAGAGCTGGGGACTCGGCACTGGATGGTGCTCATGAGCCAAAGTGCCTGGCAGGGATTTCAGGGGTTCATGGCATCTCCTCAACTCAGTGATGGGACTTTGGGCTCTTGCAGGGTCACTGCCGAAGTGGGTGGTAAACCGGGTCTCCCAGTTCGTGGCACCCAAGGTAAGCAGGGTGAGCGAGTGGTAGTGGGGCTGCGGGGACTCACAGCAGCCCCAGCACCTCGGAGAAGCACGAGGTGGTGGAACTGGGGCTTAGGGTGACCGGGATGGGTCAGATCTGCTCTTCCAACAGGCAATGAAGAAGATCTACAAGGCAGGGCTGAAGTACCCGGAGTGGAAACGCAGGCACGACCCCGGCTACAAGCCCTGGGTGTACCCAGAGCAGAACACGTTGCCCAGCCTCAGCCTGGCCGAGCTCTCACTGCAGCACGCTGACTCGCTGGAGCACATCGACGAGACGGGGCTGCCCGAGGAGCACCTCAGCGCCAGTGACCACGAGGCCTGACAGCTGCCCTATGGGCCACCAGCGAGGGGGCATGGTGGGGATACGGCATCCTGTGTCCCCCAGATCCTCCGTCATAGACACCTTCTGACTGGGGGACAGCCCTGTGGGAGCCCAGTGACCATGCACTGGGGCATGGTGACCCATGGAGATGTTTCCCTGTTGGTGGCAGAGGAGGCTGCAGGAAGGGGTGCCCTGGGGAGAGGAAAAGATGGGAGAGAGGAAGCTTTGTGGGGCTGGAAGGGGCTTTGCTGCCACCAGGATGTCCCTTTGCTGCTGTAAGACCTTTGGGGTGTGCTCCTCAGAGGTGCAGACTGAAGGGTCTGTGTGGGGCCAGCCCAGGCTTTGCAGTAGTGCTGGACCAGAACTGTCCCTCTCTGTCACGTACCCTGCTCTCCAGGTGCCCCCAGGCTTTGTGTGACCCCCACCTCCAGGAGCCCCCCAGCTCCTCTCCTGGGTGACAGGTTCATCTCCGCAGGCTGCCCCTGGTGTTTGCTGCTGCAGTGGTTTCTGGCACAATAAAGGGGCTGATGCGTGCACAGCCAAGGAGCTTCAGGCCGGCGTGGTGCACCCCCAGGCTGTGCTGGGTGCCAGCACCCCGGGGCGCCTGCTCACTGGGTACAGGGTTTGGGGGGGCTGGGGATGCTGCAGTCCGCATCTGGAGAGGATGATGCTGGTCTGCACATCTGCACGCCCGTGGGTGAGCGTGCGTGGGCTCAGGATGGCTTCCGCCGGACAGCGGGAAATTTGTCTGGACAGGCGGCGCAGGGGGAATCAGCTGACACATGCTGCGTTTTCCGCCCACTCTTTTGCTGCTGGATTCCTGTCGCTGAGAGGTCCAAGCCTGCTCTGTGCTGGCTCGTGCAAACAGGGACATTGCTGCTGATGGTGCTGGGCTCGAGAGCTGTCCCAGCAAGGCTAAGGTTAGGGGACATGGCCAGCACGTGGTGACTCGCATGAGGATAACAGAGCCACCAACCCCCGGGGATTTAGGGTCCCTCTGGCCCCCCCGCCACCCTACACTGACACTGCCCTGTGCTTGCTGCCTCTCATTTGTGCTTCTCCTCCCTGTCTCACCCAGATGCCCACCCTGGGCAGAGATGCTCGCTGTCACCTTCAGCCACCCCACTGCGTCACCCACACCTCTGTTGGGACAAACACCCCTGCGTGCTGCCCTGCGTGGCCTCAGCCTCTCCTTCCTTCTCCTGTGTTTTTCTCCATACCCAGGCTGCAGAAATATTTTCAGTGATTTTCCAGTGATTTTCAGCCCGATTATACAGGGGTGAGGAGCTGATGCCTGAGCACCAGGAGGCTGATGGGATTCCCTGGTGCCTGGTGGGTACAGAGGGCAGCACCTCACCTGCAACACTGCCCCAAATGATGGTGGCGTGGGGTGCATGGGGACGACAAACGGGGTGGCAGGGACAGGGACAAAGCTCCTGGCCTCCAGCATCACCACACCTTGTGATACCCATGGGGCTGAGACTGGGGACACCTCAGTCCCCATGGGGTGCTGGGCCCCCAGTAGGGCATCTTCATACCACTGATGTCTTTCCCATGGCACAGCCAGAACAGGGCCATGTGCCAGCATCCTCTGAGCAAGGGAGCGGGCAGGCAGGGTGCCAGGGAGCCATGGGGGGACCGGAGACCCCCAGACCGGTGCTCTGGATGGATGCTGGAGGCACAGGCGGAGGGGCCCCCCAGGAAAGCGCAGCTGGATGGCTCTTCCTGCCTGGCCCTGAGCAGGAGCAGCTGCCCTGGAGCACAGATTGGAAAGGAAACGGGAAGCTGCTTCTGGAGAAGAGATTAGCCTGGAGGCGAGTGATGTCAGCCGGCCCCATGGATGGGGCTGTGGGGCCCCCATCCTGCCCCCACGCACTGCTGCAGCCAGCTCCCATGTCCCCATCAAACAGCATCTGGATAGGGGAGGGTGTCACCATGCACCAGGGCTCACATGCTGGGCCGGTGATGTCTCCTGAGCTCACAGAGGGGGCTCAGCCAGGTCCTGCCCCTAACATCCATGCTGGGAGAAATGGGCCATGCAGCGATCCCTTATTCCATGGGCTGGCCTTTGCCAGAGCTGCCTTCTCTCTTCAGACTGCCTCCAGCTTCCCCATCAGCACTCCTCTCTGCCTCACCCTGCAAACCTTCTGGGCTCAGTCGCAGCTCCACGTTTCCAGCATGTGATGTGGTGTTTTCCTTGAGTGCCCCTCACCCTGTCCTGTGCCTGGGAGATGCTCCAGCACCACCACACGTCCCTCAGCACAGTCCTGTGTGGGCAGGGCAAGAGATACAGCAAGGGCTGGTGGCTTGGAGGGGAGGGAGGGAGGGAGGGAGGGAAAGATGGAATGGATGGGTGGATGGATGGATGGATGGATGGATGGATGGATGATGGATGGATGGATGGATGGATGGATGGATGGATGGATGGATGGATGGATGGATGGATAGGTGTGCAGTTAGATGCATGGACCTCAGGGGACAGTGTTGTCATGGGTGCTTCCTAGACCGGAGAAGGTACAGGCCAATGTACTGGAAGGCTCCAAAGATCACTTTGATCTTTGCTTCCTCCAGCCCTTGCCAGCATCTTCACCAAGTCCTGTCCCTGGCCTGAGCTGTTTTCCTCTCCTGCCTGCCTACCTCCCCCTGGGAGCAGGCGAGACCTTCCTGTTGCTGTCAGGACCAGGAGGCCAGTCTCTAAAAATAGACTGCATCAGCAGGTTGACAGATGCCAAAGAGAAACCTGAGCAGTGGAAGATAGGCAGATAGGAAGCCCTATGTCTGAGCTCCAGCATGGGGAGGTCCATGGGCCACTCACACCATCCCCAGCCCTGGGGCAGCTGGGGGGGGACAGGGGGTAAGGGGGCACCATGTCAGGCTGTCACAGAGTTCTGCTTCTGCTTTGCCAGAAGGAGAAGCTGCGTTCCCATCTCTCAGCACACACAGAGTTCGTTGGGGAGGCCCCCATGCACCGAGTGTTCCCCACATCCCCTCCCCAGGAAGTTTTGGGGGATTAAAAAGCCCCAAGGCGCAGAGAGGGGAACCTCCAGGGCACGGAGCAGCTGTCACCTGGTCCCCTGGAGCCAAGGAGGGCTGAGGGTGGGGAGATATCAACCTTGGGTGAGGTTGGGTAACAGCAGAGATGTGCTAACCACACGGGGCTCTTGTGAAAAGCGCAGCACTGGAGGAAGGGGCAGTGGCAGAGTGGGGTCTGTGCCAGGCAGCAGCCTGCCAGCCCCGCACTCAGCCCACCCCCACCCCTGGGCACAGTGTCTGATTCAGTGCTGTGCCCACAGCATCCCCACAGCACAGGGGCGGTTTTTGGAATCCCAGCGTTTCACCCATCCAGCTCCAGTGCTCGTCCACGCAAATCCCTCTTTTAGCCTTTTTTAGCCCAATTTGGTGAAGCTTTACCCTGCCTTCCCAGTGCTCCAGGGCTGGTAGGTGGTGGATGTCGTGATGTCTCTGATCACTTGCAGGCATAGGGCTGGGTGCAATGCGTGGGGCTCGAGGGGCAGCCAGGGATGCCCAGCCGTGCCATGGGAGCATGGCTGGGGAAAGGGCAAAGAAACAGAGCACCAGGGGCAGCACCCAAAGGAAGGCAGAGCCTGGAGAGAGGCAGGACAGGAGGGTGGGGACAGGGCTGGGGACCAGAGGGCTGGCCTGGAGGAGGGACCAGCAGTGGGAGGCACAGGCTGGGTGCTGTTGTTGCTGCAGGCTGAGCCCCGCGTCTGGTGGGGATGCCTGGGCACCGGCCCTGCCACCATGTCACCGCCACGCCGGAGCCGGCCCCGCTGAGCCCAGAGGTGAGGGACAGCCCCGAGGGGCAGGGGACGGGCAGGCGTGGGGACAGGGGTTCTGTGGGAAGTGCCCATGCCCAGTGCTCCGTGTGGGTCTGTAGGGACGGGGACGGTTGCAAGGGTGACAGCTGGGTGTCCCCAGGGCCACCCAGCACCCCGCACCCAGCGCCGTGGGGAAGTCTCGGGGCACGGAAGCAGAGCTGGTGGCTGCAGATCCCACAGGGCGATACGGCCACGAGAAAGGGGGAAATTGCCCCATTTCAACAGAAAGCTGCCGGGCAGAAGTGGGGACAGCCAGCCCATGCAGCACATCTCCCTCCACTCCCAGCCCTTTGAGTAGGTCCTACACCAACAAGCAGCCTTCCAGCCATGATGTCCCCAAGCCCAGCTCCCCGTGCCCTTGCTGGCCACCTCCTGCATGCTGTCCCTTCTCACCACAGCCTGGCATGTGCCCACCCCTTGCACCCTCACATGTGCAAGCTCCCAGTGAGCCGTGCTCCCCCCCTGTGCTCCCCATGGGACCCCTGCTTACGGCCACAGCAGTGGTGCAACCCAGAGCCCGGGACAGCCGGGATGCGGCCCCCGCTGGGGGGGCTGCAGGGGATGTGTGGGAGAGTGCAGGCAGCAGGAAGGAAGCCTGCATTGAACAATAGAGGGAAATGGAGGAACTGGAAAAAAGAGGCAGTGGCAGCACACTCAGCACAGATGGTTTAGCACAGAGCAGTGTGATTCATGGGAAAAAGGCCCTCAGCGCCCCGCGGCTTCATCCAGCCAGGGATGTGGGGATGTGGGTCCCCGTCCCCGGGTGGGTGGGCACGGAGGGCTGTGTCCCTCCCGGGCTGCTCATGAGTCACGCTGACCTCTCTCATGCCCTCGCCGGCAGATTATGGTCTGGCCCTTCCGGCAGCAGAGCCCTCCCCAAGCCGGCCAGCGCAGCAGCTCGTTCCCTGGGGAGGGGCCCGGCTGCTGCCCCCCGGCAGCCGCCTCCATCCCGCCCCAGCCCTGCGCTCAGCACAGCCCTCGGCGTTGGAGGACCCATGCTCCCTCTCAGTGTTGGCAAAGTGGGGCCAGGAGCCACTGGGAGGGGCGGAGGAGAGGCTCAGGGCTGAAAAATAACAGGATGCGGTCCTGGCTTCGGGTGCTGGAGGTGAGAGGCTCCGGGGAGGCAGCGAGGGGGGGGGGACTGAGCACTGCCATGCCCCTGGCTGCCATCCGGCTGCCTCCTCACTCTCTCCTCCCCTCTTTCCCCAGATGATGGGCTGAGCATCCGACGCGGAGGCACTGCAGGGCCATGAGCTCACCGTGCCATCCTGACTCGGACATCGGGGGCTGGCTGGCCACCATCCACCTGGAGAGGTACCGGGACCTTTTCAAGCAGCATGGGTTCCACCTGGCCCGAGATGTTGCCACACTGGACAGAGAGCGCCTGCAGCAGCTTGGCATCACCGCCACCGGGCACCGCAAGCGGATCCTGAATCTGGTGCAGCAGACACAGCTGCGTGGGGACCCCCGTTCCCGAGCCCCCCCCATGGTCGAGGATGCCACGAAAGCAGAGCCGGGAGCTGACGCCTTTGGGATGCAGCAGCGTGGTGTGATGCCCGGCCAAGCATTGTCCCTGGAGAAGGACCCAGCCCCTCTGCTGGTGAAGCCGGTTCCCAAGCCGAGGACGGTTTTCTATCGCCCCAAGCTGGAGCAGGGCTCGGTGCCCACGCCGCTGGCACGTGGCACGGTGCCGACACACGGCCCCGGCAGCGACGGGACGCCCGCGGCCTTCGTGGTGCTGGAGGGCTTTGTGCCGGGGGAGAGCTCCACGGACCTGGAGAGCCCAGGTGCAGCCATGGGCATGGGGACATCCCGACTGGGCGTGCGGGAGGAGACATGCGCCCTGGATCATGGGCAGACCCAGGAGACGTCGGAGAAGCCCTGCCTGTGTGTCCCTTCTGTCCCCCCACGGCTCAGACACAGGGTCCCGGTGGCTGAGCCCAGCGCTGTGGGCTCACCAGGGGGACCCTCCTCAGTGCCGGGCACGGGGCAGGGCAGGCTGGAGATGGTGTCCAATGTCATCTACGAGGGGTTCAAGCCACCGCTGGCACCAACGGAGGACTCGGGAGAGAAGGACGGTCCCCAGGGCCAGGCTTCTGCTCAGGATCCATCCCCGCAGGAACTGATGCAGCCAGCCGAGAAGCCTGAGTAAGCAGATGCTTTCCCTCGGGGAGCAGAGCAGGGGCAGAGTGGCCACATTCGAGGTCTCCCCACCTCCAGGACCCCATCCCTAGGGAACATCGCCCTCCTTGTGCCTTCCTGTGAGGTCTGGAGGGGAATGTGCCCCGTGGGGAAGCTGGGACCCCTCGGCCCCTGAAGTCTTGTCCTGGTTTGAGGAGGGGTGATGCTGCACTGAGAGCAGCAGGGCTGGAGGTTGCCAGCATGGAACAGGGCTGGACAAGGGCTCTGGGGCTGGCATGAGCCGGGGGCAAAGTGGGAGATGTCAGAGGGGATGGGGCTGGGGGTGGAAACACATCCCCAGGAGGTGCAGCCTCAGTGGGAAGAAAGGGTGGGATCCCAGCACTGGGGTAGGGATGCTGCACATCCTAGGGAGCAGATCTAGGCTCATCCCTGGGCAGATGCAGCCCCCCCAAACCAGAGAGCAGAACAAGGTGGCAGCCCGGTCGCAGTAACCCCTCTCCTGTTTTCCAGCAGTGCCAGCTGGCCTGGGGGGGGGCTGCCCCCCGTCCCGCAGAGACCTGCCAGCAAGCCAGGTGAGAGCCCTCAGGCCACCGCACACAGCGGGGACCCCGCGGTGTCCCCAGGGTGAGGGTGGCCCCTGGGCACTGCCCTGCGTGGGTTTGAGCTGACATCTCTGCCATGTCAGGCACCCCAAATGGATGGGATGTGCTGGGGGGGGTCACTTGGGAGGGTCGATGAGGGTCCCCACCAGGGTTGGCAGGTCACTATCCTCAGCGGGCACCACTGATGGCCTTTCCTTCCCGTGTTCCTGCCCACAGAGCTCAGCGAGCTGCCCATCAGCCCCTACAGTGAGACCACCTTTGGGCACACGGCCCCAGCCCGGGAGCAAAAGGTGAGAGGGTGTCATGGGGACAGTGTCCATCCCCTCCCATCGCCGGTGCCACACTGAGCCCCCAGCTCCTGAGAACTGGGGGGCTGTGGCCGGTGGGATGGTGGCACTTGGCTGAGCATCACCACTGAGATGTGACTACTGTCTCCTCCCAGGGCACGGGTGTCCCCTCCGGGCAGAGCTACAAGGTGGTGGCTGAGCCGGAGCCGGACCGAGAGGCACACAGGTAGGCAAAGAGACAGCACAGGGAATATTAAAAATGTTTTCAAAATGTACTTTCCATGAGTCCTGATAACATCTCAGAAAGAGGAAGGAAAGCTGCTCTTCCCATTTCAGACAGGGAGGGTTCCTTTTCCTGTGTTGCTTGCAGAGAAGGGAGCTGAGCTGTGGCTCTGTGTCCTTCAGCTCTCATGGCTGTTGTGTCCTCATTCCCTCATGTTCTAGTGCCAGCCCCTGGCCTGGTCCCGGGACACGGTCAGCCTGGGGGTCACAGCCATGTGTGTCATGGGCGGGGAGCTGCCAGTACGGGGAGTAGCATTTCTGTGGCCAGGAGGGATGAAGGCTCCATTCTCTGGACCCGCAGTGCAGATCAGGGCTGGGTGTTGGTTGCAGTCTCTGAGGCTTGCAGGGATCCAGGGCCCCGTGCATCCCAAGGGCACAGCCCAGGTGCCCACAGCCCTACCACGGCCTCCTGGGAGCGTTTGCAGCCTGGGACTGCTGGGAAGAGCCAGAATGGGACCATCAGCAGGATGCCAGCAGCAGCATTCATGGGATTTTCCTCTTTTATTAGAGTGCAGAGAGTTGAGCAAGACCTTTTGGGGTCTGCTCCTGGGCCCCATGGGCCAAGTGTTCCCATGCTTTCCTTCCGAGATAGCCACTCCAAGCTCTTCCCCCCATGCCTCAAAGCTTCTTCCCTGCAGAAAATGAATCCTCGGCATGGTGTGACCCTGAGAGCTCATTGCTCATCTCCCCTCAGCCTCCAGGCACCCACCATCGGGCTGATTGCCTGCCCTATAGCCCCCACCTGAAGCAAACATCCACCTGCAGCTCCTTGTCCTTCCTCCATTCTCCACCTGCGACAGGCTGAGGCCACTCAGCGCACCCCAGATGTCACTCTCCAGGCTCAGCAGACTTGGAAGTGCCTCCTATGGAGAGGTCTTCCCCTCTCTGCACCCCAGGGAACCATTTGAATCTGGGGTTTGCTGCCTTCTCTGCCCTACACCAGCTGGGAAGAGATGACTTGGCCTTTGCAGCCTCGCTGCTTGGAGGCTTCCTCTACCAACCACCTCGAGGATGGAGCAGGGAGATGGCCTGGATCCTGGTATGCTCCATCCTCCCCAGGTCCCTGGGATGCTCCTGCCAGGCCGTGGGCTTTGCTTGTCCCAGTAAGGCTTGGTCATATGTCCTTTCCCTCTTGCCCTGCCCCATTCAGCAGGCAGCCTCCCACTCCATGTGAATTCCCTCTGGTGAAGGCTGGGGCTGTTCCTTCCCTGCTGTCCCCAGCGCTCCCAGCCCCACAGCTCTGCTCCCCAGGCCACAGGGACCCGGGGCTTATGTCTTTCCTCTCTTTCTGAACCTAATTCACAACAGTGGTGGGCCTTGCAAGCAAGTCTTTGGAGAATTTCAGATCAGGGGAAGTGTGAGGGATAATTCTCCTGCTCCAAAAGCATTTCTAGCCCACGGACTTGTAAAGCTGGATGTGGTTTCTCATATATGGTAACTACCAGTGGATTTCTCCTCCATAATTTTCTCCATTTATGACATCCCATGCATGAGGAGTGCCACAGCTCAGCCTCTCTTTTCCTGTGTGGTTCTGGAGCTTTCTGACGGCTGTCTGGTGGCCCTCTCTCTGCTCCTGTGACTGAGGTGGTGGTGGCCACAAGGTGCCTCTCTGTCCTCCCCACGCCGCTCGTGACCTCCAAAGCCTCCTCCATGGACCATGACCAGAAGTTCTGCCAGGGCTGGGAGCACCCTCACTGCGTTTCCTGGAGCCTGGTCTCTGTCCTAGAGTCAGATCCAAGAGCCAAGGTGTCCCTGCTGCTGTGGGCAGGCCCTGCCATGGGCCTCTTCCTGCCCATCACCATTGTGTCCGGGCAGCTCCCCTGTGACCACCTGACATTTTCCAGACCATTTCCTTTTCTGGGAAAGAAAAACGTCCAGCTGGCAGGACTGAGGGGAAGGGGCAGGCTTAGTGGTTTATTTTTATAATTTCCTTTTATTGTTGTGGCTGGATAGGCTCACCAGGCCTGCTCTAACCCCAGCTTCCCAAGAAAACAAGGCTGATGCAGGAGCTGCACCTGCCCATCAGTTCACCTTACCTTGGAGCTGGATGATCTTTAAGGTCCCTTCCAACCCAACCCAACCCATTCTATGATTCCCAAGCCCTTTGCAAAGCATTTCATCTGGGCATGTGCAGAACTCATCGAGCTCCTGATGGCAGGAACACAGCACCTCCCCAGCACCAGGAGAGGGTCAGGTTGGATGTTAGGAAAAACTTCTCCAGAAGAGCAGTCAGGCACTGGCACAGGTTGCCCAGAGAGGTGGTGAGGTCACTGCCCCTGGTCGTGTTCAAGAAACATGGAGATGTGGCACTTAGGGACATGGTTTACTGGGCAATATCAGCAGTAGATGGATGGTTGGACTACACGATCTTAGAGGTCTTTTCCAACCTGAAGGATTCCATGATTTTGCTGGCTGTCCCCAACCTTGCCGTCACGCAGCTGAGTGCCCTGAGGAGCTCAGGACAAGGCCAGGAGCAGTGTGGAACACCTCCTGATGTTCTCACGGTCTCGTTCCCTGCAGGACAAGCAGTGAGTGCAGCAGCGAGGGGAAGAGTGAGGATGAGGAGACACGGACTAAGATCATCGAGCGCATTGCCCAGAATGACACGGAGGGGTACTCTACCGTGGAGGCTCCGCGGGCCGAGGACAGCTCGTTCAGTCTGCCACCCCACCTCTACCCTGATGAGGTCCTGGATGACCTGACCATCTCCCCATACGCGAGCTACACGTCACTCTCCGAGCCCCGGCCCACCATGCTCAGTGGCTGGCTGGACAAGCTGTCCCCACAGGGGTATGTGCCCACCATGGGCAGTGATGGGTCCCCGTTTTTGAAACCTCCTTGGGCGAGACTGGTGAGGTGTGCAGCTCACCCCTGGACCTCTCAGAGCCATCCTGAGCTGCTTGGGGCTTGAGTCCCACTGCTGCGCTGCAAGGGTCCCTGTGCAGCATCTCTGGGGTCTGCGTAAGGTGGGATTTACGCGCAGGTGTGGGGCCCTCCGAGGACTACCTTTCTCCTAACTGCCCATTTCTCTGTCATCCCAACAGGAACTATGTATTCCAGAGGCGCTACGTCCGCTTCGATGGGAAGAACCTGATGTACTTCAGCAGTGAGAAGGTGAGAGGGGGCAGGAGGTAGGCAGGAGGGAGTCTGCACTGTGCTACCTGAGCAGGAAAGGCTGGGAGAGCTGGAGATGTTCAGCATGGAGAAGGCTCAGGGGGATCTCATCAATTTGTATAAATGCCTGAAGGGACGATGCAAAGGGAACAGAGCCAGGCTCTTCTCAGTGGTGCCTGCTGTCAGGGCAAGAGGCAATGGGCACAAACTGGAACACAGGAGGTTCCCTCTGAGCATCAGGAAGAAATTCTGTGCTGTGAGGGTGATGGACATTGGCACAAGGACTCACAGAGCTTATGGGGTCTCCATCTTTGGGTTCTCCGTCCTTGGAGCCTCCACAGCGTAGCAATGGTCCTGGGCACCCTGCTCTGGGTGGTCCTGTTTGAGCAGGGGTAGGATCAAACAGACCCTGCCAGCAACTCTGTGACTCTGTGGCACCACGTGAGCTGCCATACCCCCTTGTCCCTCTTGTGTAAGGACCCAGCACAGCCCCAGCACCACCAGGACAGAGTCACCATGTCCCTGCGCCTGGGATCCAGCCTGACACCATGTCAGTGGCACCCAGGGAGAGAGGGGCCGTGCACGGCCCTGGAGCAGCTGCTGTTGCAGGAGGCTTGCAGCCAGCCCTGCCCTGCCCCTTCCCGGGGTTTTGGTGTCAGCATGCAAAGTGAGGCAGATACAGGGGTAACAGGGCATGGGGGTACCCTGCAGAAAGGCCAAACGGGCTGACAGCACCTGCTGCTCCTTCCAGGAGCCCTACCCCAAGGGTGTGATCCCACTGTCCATCATTGAGATGGTTCGCTCCACCAAGGACAACAAGTTCCAGGTTGTCACCAGCCACCGGATCTTCGTCTTCCGTGCTGAGAATGAGGGTGAGTGAAAACCCAAGCTGGGACCCATCAATCCCCAAGAAACAACCTCTGCCCTGCAGCTTCCTCAGGGCTTCCACCCTATCCCCAGACAAGCAGGGGACACCCATCCCTGCCAGGATGGAGGGAAGGGCTCGGCCCTGCTCCCCCAGCCCTGCCCTCCCCGCAGCCCAGAGGAGCGAGTGGTGCTCCACGCTGCAGCAGAAGGTGACGGACCAGCGCCTGGTGGGCACCCGGCCACGGCCCCCCAACACGGCTCACTGCCAGAAGTCGGGCACCCTGGAGCTGAAGGGCCAGAAGTCCAAGGTGTTTGCAGTCCTCACCCTGCCTGAGATGTGGCTGTACAAGAGCGAGCAGGTTGGTGGCACCCATAGAAACCCACACCTCCTGTTTGCTGAAGTTTCTTAGCACCTCATCATTGTTTTTTCCGGCCACCTCATTTCCAGTGTGTGCTAAACCACAGCAAGTGGGTTTTGCTCAAGCTGCAGCTTGTTTTATGAGCATGCCTGGCTCAGTGAGGCCTTTAATTTTAAGACTAACATATCTGCAGGATGCTTTAATCCAGATGGAATGGAATGGAATGGAATGGGATGGAATGGGATGGGACGGGATGGGATGGAATGGAATGGGATGGAATGGGATGGAATGNGGATGGAAGTGGGGTGGGGTGGGCAGTGCAGGGATGTGAGGCTGGGGCTGCTGCATGTATCCACATGGTTGTGGGCAGAGCCAGCACCGGTGCTGCTCTGATTTGNGAGCCGTGCCTTCGAGCTCATCACCCCCTCCAAGATATTCAGGTACCGGTGGGGCGGGGATGGGGATGGGGAGCAGCCAGCTGCTGGGGCAGAAGCTGTGAGCTGCTACGACTACGAGGTGGCAGAGAAGATCTGGTCCAACAAAGCCAACAAATACTGTGCGGACTGCCGAGCTCAGAGCCCTGACTGGGCATCCATCAACCTCTGCGTGGTCATCTGCAAGCAGTGTGCAGGCCAGTGCCTCCCCCAGGGGTGGGCAGGGTGTGGGTACCAATCAGGTGCTGGCAGGGCCATGGGTGCTCATCCATCTGCTCTCACAGGGCAGCATCGCAGCCTGGGCTCCAACATTTCCAAGGTGCAAAGCCTGAAGCTCGACACCAGCGTTTGGTCCAACGAAATCGTTCAGGTAGAGATGCTTCCCTGGGCAGGGCAGCAGCCCCACGGGCTCCACATGGATGCGGGGATGCTGGTCATCCCACTCTGCCTGCTGCTCACTGCAGGACTCTCCCACAGCTCTTCATTGTGCTGGGCAATGACCGAGCCAACCGATTTTGGGCTGCCCGTCTCCCTGCTGCCGAGGCCCTCCACCCAGATGCCAGCGTCGAGCAGAGACGGGACTTCATCTCCCGCAAGTACCGGGATGGGCGGTACCGCCTGCCCCATCCGCACTACAACTCCCACGAGGATGTGCTGCAGGTAGGGGCCACTTCGGGGTGTGTGTGGGGTGCTGAATGACCCTGGATCTCCAGCTCTGAGATGCCAATACCTTATGCTTGGCTGCTGTACCTGCATCCCCATGCTGGACTCAGGTGGGATGCTGTGACCCTGGCAGCTCTCTATCAGCTGGGACATTGTCCCTCCGGGGTTCTGTCTCATCCCAGGCACTGTGCACTGCAGTCGCAGGACCAGGCTTGCTGAAGACCGTCCTGCAGTTCTTCTCCTCCTCAGAGGCTGGGCTGGCGGCTGACCCAGCCCCAGAGGTGGCCCCAGGGGCTGAACCATGGTGGGACCTGGAGAGCAAAAGGCCCCTGAACCATTCAGGTAACTCGAGCCCTTCAGTCTGTGATGGGGGGGTTTCCTCCTTGCCACTGCCCCAGTGTCTCAGGGCTGGGGACAGCCAGGGCATCAGTGCACATCCCTCTTTCGGGATGGGGTAGGGAGCCCATCCATGCCTCTGGAGACCCTTTTTTGGTATTCCCCATGCCTGGAGGACTCCTTTGCCTACACCTACACGAGTGAGGGTGTCACTGCCCCTGGTACCCACGTTTCGGGGGGTGCCCGCTCTCAACTCCATTCCCTGCAGGGGAACCAGGTCCAGAAGGTGTCTACAATGAGATCACGCAGCCAGTGGCACACAGCGGGTACCTGCACCGGGCCACGGCCCACCCCCGGCTGCCAGGAGCTAAGAAGAGCCGAGAGGGTAAGTGTGGGAAGCATGGGAAAGTGTGGGGAGCATGGGAAAATGTGGAGTACTCACCCCAACATCACCAACTCTGCTGTCTCACAGACTTCCAGTGTGTCTGGTGCTCACTGGAGAGAGCCTTGCTCATCTTCGAGACCGAGAAATGCACCGAGCCCCTGAGCCACATCGAGAGCAGGGACCTTCTCTCCCTGGGCGTGAGCAGAGCTCAGGCCCTCTCCAGCCCTGGACCCACTGAGAGGTACCTCCAGGGTGTCCCCATCCTGGCGTGGGTGTTCCTGCAAGCCTAGGGAGCTGGGGGGCATGCAGAGGGCAGGGATGGGCATCACTCTGTGAGTGGCTGGGCACATCCTCTGGGTGCCAGCTGGGAGCAGCCCTGATGGATGGGTTCAACCTCTGCAGGTTTCATTTCACCCTCGAGCTCTTCCTTACTGGGGAAAAAGTGCAGCAGCTGGGGGCTGACAGTGCCGACACGCTGCAAGCATGGGCCAGTGCCATCGGCAAGGTGAGCCACGCTCCCGTCCCTGCCGCTCAGTGGAGACCTGTCCCATCCCTGCGCAGGCTGAGCCTTGCCCTCTCCATCTCACCTCTCGCTCCATCCCACAGTGGTTCACGCCCGTGAGCTGTCACTGCCTGCTGGGCTACGAGTTCCAGCGCGTGGGCCAGCTGCGCTACAAGTGCATGCTCAACCCCGAGCGCTGGCAGCGAGCCTTCTTCATCCTGCAGAAAGCCCACCTCTTCATCTGCCCCGCTGAGGAGGACGGGGCTGAGGACAGCATCAACCTCCGGCGGCTGCAGGAGCTCAGTGAGTGCCTGGGCTGGGAGCACAGTGGCGCATGGGCCTGGCTCTCAGCTCCTTCTTGTCCCCATGCAGGTCTGGTGCCCCCTGCAGAAACGCCAGAGAAGAAGGAGATGCTGGTGCTGGTGGAGATGGGGAGGTGAGAGATGGATGGGGAAGGGTGGGGAAGGTGCTGGAGTGAAGACATTGGTGTGTGCATAGAGGATGATCCTGAAGCCACCATGGAGATGCTGGTGGGGTGGCCAAGGGGCTCGCAGAGGTCACACCAGCTTGGGGTCTCTCAGGGTTGGGTGTCCTTTGGCTCAACCTGGCACATGGGGCAGGAGGGGACAACTCCCATCCCTGGCAACCTTCATTCCCAATTCTCTGCCCTTGTTGTTCTCAGGACGTTTTACCTGCAGGGCCTGTCACGGGCGGACACAGCAGCGTGGTACGCTGACATCCAGGCATCTGCAGGCGGCCGGGGCAACGCGCTGCGGGACCAGCAGCTGAGCCGCGGGGACATCCCCATCATCGTGGACAGCTGCATCGCCTTCATCACGCAGTATGGTGAGCAGCACTCGCGGGGTGGCCGATGGGTCCGGGTAGGTGACATCACTCACCTGACAGCAGCGCTGGTGGGGACTCCCTGGGCAGCATCCAGGCCTGTGACCCTGCATCCCGTCCCCAGGGCTGCGCCACGAAGGGATCTACCGCAAGAACGGAGCCAAGTCCCGGATCAAGATACTGATGGAGGAGTTCCGGCGTGATGCCCGCAACGTCAAGCTGCGCATCAGCGACAACTTCATTGAGGATGTCACCGACGTGCTGAAGAGGTTCTTCCGTGAGCTGGAGGACCCCGTCTTCACCCTGGAGCTGCATCCTCAGTGGAAGGAGGCTGCGGGTACGTCCCTCAGCCCAATGCTGCTCCCACGCTGGAGTCCCATCAGCACATCAGCTCTGGGCCCACCAGACCCAGGGATGGTCCGTGAGTTGTTCTCCTCCCTCCAGGAATCTCCTCCAAGCCCCAGCGCCTGGAGCGGTACAAGGAGCTCATCCATCGCCTGCCTCGCCTCAATCGCAAGACCCTGGCCGCGCTGATCGGGCACCTCTACCGGTCAGCGTGCCACCTCCCCATGGGTCCCCCAGTCTGACAATGTCCCCAGGGCCAGCCTGGAGGGTGGCATCTCCCCATGGAATGCGGCTGGTGCCTGTCCTTGTGAGCCAGGCAGAGTCCAGTGCCCTGGGTTGGGGAATGCTGGCACATCTGGGACAGCTCAAATGTTCCCAGAGTTGTCCTGCAGCAGGAGAGAAGTCTAGGAGTAGGGGACACCTCCTTGTAGGATGTCAACTTCACCCAGTGCCCAAATAAGGAGAAAGAAAGCAAATCCCCATCCCCAACTCAGAGCACTGCGTGATGGCAGCTAGAAGACCTGGAAACAGGAACTTCATGCCTAGCAGATGTGGGGAGCTTTGGGGAAAAGGACTGGTTTTCAGGTGGGGCTGGCACCCCTCTGGACCAGGCCAGCCCTCACCCCCGTGCTCCCTGCCCCAGGGTGCAGAAATGTGCAGACCTCAACCAGATGAGCACCAAGAACCTGTCACTGCTCTTCGCGCCCAGCCTTTTCCAGACCGATGGCAAAGGCGAGCACGAGGTGAAGGTGATGGAAGACCTCATTGACAACTACGTCAGCATCTTCAATGTGAGCTCCCTGCAGGGTCTCAGCTCCCTGCTGGCCCTGTCCTTGTCCCTTCACCTCCTCCCATGCTGTTCCCCTGTTCCCCGCCTTCATCACCCATCCTGGCCCTGTGTCCCCAGCCTACAGCCCCCTCCACATCGACCCCATGCATTTCCCCTCTTCCCTTGGCAGATTGATGAGGACCAGGTGTCCCAGATGGAGCTGGAGAACAGTCTGATCACCACGTGGAAGGATACCCAGGTACTAGGGGTGTGCTTGCCTCCACTGCATCAGGGGCCTGGGCTGGTGGGACAGACGTGGGCCATCAAATGCCCACTGTGGGTCCTCACTGCCCCAAACCTCTCCATGGTGAGGTGAAACATTTGCAGAAGGACCTTAGAAACACAGAATCCTTAAGGTTGGAAAAGACCTCTGAGATGACCAAGTCCAACCCCAACCCATCCTCACCGTGCCCACTGAGCCATGTCTCTCAGTGCCACATCTCCACAGTTCTTGAGCACCTCCAGGGATGGTGACTCTGCCACTCTCTTGTCTGCCCTTATGTCACCTTGAGGCTCGAGCCCATCTCCCACTCCCCAAGATGCCATCCTCAGCCCCTGGGGAGAGGGGATATGCACAGTGTCTGTGCCATCACAGCACCAATGCAATCCTCCTCCCGCAGCTCTCGCAGGCTGGGGACCTCATCATTGAGGTGTACCTGGAGCAGAAGCTGCCTGACTGCTGCGTCACCCTGAAGGTGAGTCCCAAAACACAGCCACTCCAGGGAAGGGCAGTGGGACACGGGCTCCTGGCACAGCTTGTCCCAGGGTCCCACCCTGCCACCGCCCACTGCAGCTCCCCATGTGTCTGGCCCCAGGTGTCCCCCATGATGACAGCGGAGGAGCTCACCAACCAAGTGCTGGAGATGCGCAATGTGGCGGCCAGCTTGGACATCTGGCTGACCTTCGAGGTCCTGGAGAACGGGGAGCTGGGTGAGCACCACGCGGACGGCGTGAGGGGATGCCCGGGAGGGAATTTTGTACTGGGAACAGGGGGGACAGTGGCTAGAAAAGGGAAGGGACACAGTGGTGACATTGTCCCTGTGTCCCCAGAGCGGCCTCTGCATCCCAAGGAGAAGGTTCTGGAGCAGGCGTTGCAGTGGTGCAAGCTGCCGGAGCCCAGCGCCGCGTACCTGCTGGTGAGGAAGGTGCCCATCGGCGAGGGCAGCTGCCTCTTCACAGGTGGGGTGACAACAGAGCACCCATGAGCGGCCCCAGCCAGCACCCATAGCGAGACTCCCTGTGACATCCCCACCCTCTGATCCACATCTCCTCTGCCCGGCAGGAGCCAAGCGTGAGAACCCCAAGTGCGGGCTGCTGAAATGCCGCGAGGAGCCCCCCAAGCTGCTGGGGAGCAAATTCCAAGAGCGCTACTTTGTCATCCGGGACCGGCAGCTGTTGCTGCTCAAGGAGAAGAGGGTACAAAGGGGACACGGTGGGGCCGGGGAGGTGGGGACCCCAGGGACTGTGGTGGCACTGCTGTGGCCACATGGGTCATTCACGCTCTGTGTCCCCAGAGCGCCAAGCCAGAGCGCGAGTGGCTGCTGGACGCAGCCAAGGTTTACATGGGCATTAAGAAGAAGCTGAAGCCACCAGCACCGTAAGTGGAAGCGTCCCGGGTGTGACCATGGAGCACGCAGCCCCTGCACCCTGCTGCAGTGGGTGATGCTGCCCCACTGCCTGCCTCTTCCCTTCCCCAGGTGGGGCTTCACGCTGAGCATGGACAAGCAGCAGCTGTGAGTATCTGTTCCAGCCCTGTGGGGGTGGAGGTTCCCGGATTTAGTGGGGTCGGGACAGTCAGGTTCAGTGCAGCAGAGTCCTGGGGTCAGGGCAGAGCTGGTGGCCGGCTGGGGCACCCAAGGGACAATGAAGTGGGTCGCTGTGCTGCCTGGCACAAGGCGGAGAGCAGGCTTGGGGGGAAATCCACCTCTGAGTCCACACACCCTTCCTGCTGCTCCCCCAGCACCCCTGGGAGATGCTTCTCTAAGCACTGGCCCCTGGTGGGACCTGTCCAGGTGTGCATGCCACCCACAGGGCTGTGTCACCTGCAAGGCTGTGCCACCCTCCAGCCTCTGCCCCACCACTGCTGCATCCCCACCCAGCCCAGACCAGGGTGCTCCAGGGTTCTGAGCTGAGCTGCTTTGCAGGACTTGGCTTAGCTGTTGCCACGCACCAGAGCTGTTATTTGGGCACGCAGGAAGTTTTGGGGGCTGCTCTCAGAGATACCCACCAAGGAGAGGTGTGCCAGCAGCCCTGGGCTTGCAGGGAAGGTGACACGGGGATGTGGACCCCGCTGTCCCTGCTGCCCTCAGCTGTCGGCTGGCTCCCTGCAGGTACCTGGTGTGTGCAGGGCAGGCGGAGCTGTGGGACTGGACCACCAGCATCCTCAAGGCTCAGGTGGGTGCGAGCAGGGCTGGGCAGGCAGGGGCAGTGGGGCAGCCTGGCGTGACCCCCCTGCTCCTTGCACACAGCACGATGACCTGCGCCCCGTCATCCTGCGCCGGCACTCCTCCTCTGACCTCGCCAAGCAGAAGTTTGGCACCATGCCACTGGTGCCCCTGCACGGGGACAGCACTGATGCCACCATGCTCTCTGCCAACCAGACCCTGGTAAGAACCCAGCACCAACCCTGAGCCCAGGCGTGTCATTGTGCCTGATGTCATTGTGCCCAATGAGTGCTTTGGGCGTGTGTCCCCGTGTGCGTGCTGCATGCTGTGCTTGTGTCCGCTATCCCCGTGCCTGCCCAGGCAGGTGTAGCATCCCCGCCACGCTCTGTGCTACCCAGTGCTTATCTCTGCCTGTCTCCTCTGTTTCTAGCGCCGCCTGCACACACGACGGACTTTGTCCATGTTTTTTGTAAGTACCCGCATGCGTGGGGCGTGTTCGTGCTGGCTTTGCACTGTGTGCCCAGGCTCCAGGGATGTGCCCATTGTCACGTGTCCCATGCACGGTCCTGGTGTGTGTGGCCAAGAGCAGAGAGGTCCAGCACCTCCCTGGAGGGGCTGAATGTAAGAAATGTGTGGGTGCTGCTCCCCATTGGGTTGTTTCTATAAGAGCACCTGGCCAGGCACTGCCTCACCCCGCCTGGCTTCATGTGTGGCACTCATGGTCCTCCCATCCCACACCACTGCTGCCAGGGGCTGTGGGGACAGCGCTGCTGCTTGGTGACATGGATCTGGTCCCATCTGAGCCCCAGGTGGCTCCGCTGTTCAAAAGAGGCCCAGAACAGGATGGGTGCCCCATAGGAGCCCCGGCTGCACCCTGTGCTGGGCACTGCCCTCACCCGCTCCCCATGCCCCCAGCCCATGAAGGTGCACCAGGACTCCCTGGAGGAGCACCAGGAGAAGGAGGTGGACATCGAGCCCGTCTACGAGGAGGTGGGAAACTTCCCTGAGCTGGCTGCGCTGGAGCTGCAGCGGGGGCTGCTGGCAGAGCCCTCGCCCGCGCCCGCCGTGGACAGGTCCCAGAAGCCGTCCCTGAGCCCCGAGAAGCCCCCGGCCCTGGTGCTGCGCTCCTCGCTGCCTGCCAGCCCAGCACAGCAGCCACCCGCTCCCTCCATCACCAAGGCACTGTCCCTCGAGCAGGGCTTGAACCTGGAGTGTGACAAAGCCCCGTCCGGCGGGCTCAGAGCCACCCTGACTGCCTCTCTGGAGAGGAACCTGGAGCCATCCTCGGTGCTGGCTGGGGACCAGGAGCAGGTGGCCACGCTGGGACACAGCTCCAGCCCCGAGACCTCCATGAGCGTCCCCAGGAAGAGGAGTGCACAGCCCTCCTCACCTATCAGCGACAAACTCATTCAGGAGCTCAGCAGCATCATCCTCAGGAAGAATGAAGGCCAGCCACCAGGGACGGGAACAGGGACAGGGACAGGGCCGGGCCAGCCGGTGACATGACCTGGGGTGGCCACCGACCTGGGGGTGAAGTCATGTCTGGTGGCAGCGGTGACGGTGATGCAGAGCTGGCGCCTTCCTCCCGGCCTCACCCCGGGGCGTGGGGACAGACAGACAGAGACCACGCGTGTCTGCATGCGTGGGCAGCATGTCAGCCACCGCCGGCCTCAGCGCCAAGGGAAGCGAGTCAAAGGGAAAATAAAAGCAGAACCACAGTGCTCCAAGCACGGGCTGGGGACGCGCAGTGCTAGAGACACAGACCCCGCAGGCTCTGCCCGGCATCCCTTCCCCAGCCCCATGGGGCAGGGTCGAGGCATCTGCTTTCCCCACGCTTTCCCTTTGTGTGTACACCACGGTGAATTTTGGGGGGTCCCAGCAGCAGAGCTGGCCACGTGTGCCTGGCGCGTGGTCGGGGCGATGGAGGATGGCTCCTGCTCAGCTGGGGTGGTTCTACCCGCTCCTTCCAGCAGCAGGAAGAAATAAAGGTTTATTTGGTCTCCAGGGGGTCCGGTGACTGCAAAGCAGGGGATACAGGGTGGGGAGGGACCTGCAGGATGCAGGCATGGGGGTGGCAGAGCCAGGGATGGGACAGTACAAGGGGAGGCTGCCAAAGGGTTCGGAGAAGTGGCTCTGTCCCCTGTCAGACCATTCCCAATGCGGGGAGCCCTGGGCTGGGAGCTGCACTGGGGTCCCCTCTGCATGGGGAACACAGCACAGTGTTCCCAGCGCTGCCTACAGCTGGCTCTGCTCGCTGGACCCCAGCGGCAAGGCTGTCTTCTCCCATGCCCTCTTTGTCCCAAATCCCCGGAGGCAGCAGCTGCCAGCGTCCCGGATCCAGCCCCGAAAATCCTTGGAGATATAGAAATAGAGGAAAGGATCAAAGCAGTTGTTGAAGGCACTGAAGGCCAAGGCCACTGTGTACCAGCTGTAGGTGACGTTGCTGCAGCCCATGTCCTGCTGCAGGTAGTGCACGAAGAGCAGCACGTTGCTGGGGGTGAAGCAGAGGATGAAGGCCAGCAGGACCACAGCCAGGACATGCACCACGTGCCTGTAGCTGCCCCGCTTGGCCAGCAGCCGGACCATGATGCAGCCATGGGAGACAGTCATGAGCAGGAAGGGCACGCCGAAGCCCAGCCCCACCAGACAGAGGAAATAGCCCTGGAAGAACTGCCTGTCCTTCCCTAGGACATCATGGCACGTGGTGACGTTCAGCCTGGGGATGTGCTCTGTCTGCGGGTACAGCAGCAGCGGGCTCACCCCCAGCCCCACCAGCAGCCAGATGCCCACACAGAGCCCCGCTCTGCTCCACGTCCCCACAGAGCCCTTCCATAGGAACGGGTGGGCCACGGAGACATAGCGCTCCAGAGCAATGCAGGTGAGGAAGAGGATGGAGGTGTACATGTTCCCATAGAAAAGAGCCACCGTGGCACGGCACAGGTAGTCCCCAAAGAGCCAGTGGTTGCCCAGGAGGTGGTAGGAGATCTTGAAGGGCAGCAGGAGGATGAAGAGGAGGTCGGCAGTGGCCAGGTTGATCAGGAATAGGTTGCAGGAGCACCTCCTGAAGTTGGTGGCCAGCACCCAGCATGCCAGCCCGTTTGCAGGCAGCCCCACGAGCAGCACCGCAGAGTAGAGGGCAGGGAGGAGGAGAGTGGTGGCCGTGCTCTTGAGGAAGGCTTCCACCGAGGCGCCGGGGCACTCAGCTTCTTCGCGGGGGGTCAGGGGCCTCAGTGCTCGCCCCTTGCCGCATGCTGCAGAGCACACGAGGCATCAGGTTGGGCTGAGAGCACCCTCCCAGCGTTCCCTCCCAATTGGGACCATGTGGGAGCTGCCACCCCTCCTCAAAGAGCCACCAGGATCTGCCACCTCCCTGCCCCACTGCATCCTCTGGGGGGCCCAGGAGGAGGGACTCAGAAATGGCTGTGCCCTGGCTTAGGGGACATGGGACACAGCCACCACCACCAGGACAGAGCTGGGACACAGCCACCTGTGCGTCATCCCGACGCATCCTGACACTGAGCTGCCTCCACTCCCCAGGGTGTTGCGGACTCCTGACCCCCACGCTTTTGGGGCATCACACGTACAGGTGTGCCTGTGGGACCATGATGGGGACAGGGTGCAGCAGGTCTCCTGCCCACCCTGTGGCAGGGGACAGCTCACGCTGCGACAGCAGCACCTCCCTTTTCGGTGTCAGGAGGGGAAGAGGTCCCCTCTGGGGGTCACCCCTGGGGTTCGCAGCCCCCAAGCTGTCACCATGACACGCAGTCACCCCTTCTGAGTGCCAAGTCTCAGCGCATCCCACCATAATCCCACAACCTCACATCTCCCCTGCCCTGCCCCTTTGCCCCTGTCCAGGCTGAGCCCCTGCCCACTGCCCATGTCACCCGTGTCACCATGCCAGGACACTTACCAAGGGGCAGCTGGGTGGCCAAGCTGAGCAGGAGGATGACACCGAGACCGGGCGAAGCCACCAGCGAGGCCATTTTCGTTGAGTGGCCTCTGCGAGAACTGTGTCCCCCTGAGTGCCACCAGCAGGGCTGGCCCCACTGCACGTCACTGCCTCTCATCCGCGCGCTGCCCTCGCCCCCAGCAGCCAGGCGAAATGTGACCGCCCTGTGGATGTCACCGAGACATGCAAGGACGGGGTTTTCCGGCTGCCAGCACGCAGCAGGGCCAGGGCAGGAGGAAGCTGAAGTCACGCGGATGTGGAGGAATGGTTTGCAAACCACAGCAGGTGATGGGGGACGTGCTCTGGTGACATGTCTGGAACAGATGGCAGTGCCCTGGGTTTGGTGGCATTGGTCAGGCTGAGGAGACTGATCCGCCCTGTCCCCTTCCTGCCACCCACATGGGTGCTGGGGGGCCCCGGTCCTTTTCCCAGCTCCCCGTGTCCTCCCAGAGCAGAACTGTGACAGCTGGGGACACGGCTCCAGACAAAGCGTCACATGTGGAAAGTGCCAAGACACAGCCCAAACGCCATGGAGGGACAGAAGGGACAGTGGGGAGCCCTGAGGGGACAGAGCTCAGGACAAAGCGCCAGCAAGAAGAAGAAGTGAGAGACAGTGGGGGATGGGGGACGGGAGACAGGGGAGGGCTTGGGGACATGGGGTGTCTCGGAGCCCTGTGCCACACCTGTGTCCCCATGGCAGGGTCCAGCCAAGCCAGGGGTTCGGCACCGTCCATGTGACATGGAACAGGGTCCCAGCTCCCGACATGTCCCTGTACCCCAGAGCAAGGTGACATGAATGTCACCATGTCCTGGGATCAGTGCCTTGCCTGTTCCCACACAGCAGATGGCACAGTGCTCCCCATGTCCCCATGCCCCAAGATCAGTGTTGTAGGGTGCCGTGTCCCCATGTCCCCACATCCTCCTGTTCCTGTGTCCCTGTGTTCCCTGTCCCCCTGTCCCTGTCTCCTCATCCCCCTGTTCCCATGTCCCTATGTCTCCTTGTTCCTGTGTCCCTGTGTCCCCGTCCTCATGCTACGTCATGTCCTCATGTCCCCCATACCTCTGTCCTTGTGTCCCCTTGACTCTATGTCTCTGACCTCATATCCCCCTGTCCCCATGTCTCCCTGTCCCTGTGTTCCCTGTCCCCATGTCCCTGCATGATGATCTGTGTTCCTTGTCCTCATGTCCCTGCATCCTGATCTGTGCCCCCATCCCTGTGTCCCCATGTCTCCCTGTCTGCACGTTCCGTGTTCCCACATCTCCACATTCCTTGTCCTCACATCTCCACATCCCCATGTCCCTCACCCTCATGTCCCCATGTCCCCACGTCCCATCTCTGCAGCTCTCAGAACTGACAAGCAGCG
This sequence comes from Penelope pileata, assembly GCA_013396635.1. NCBI lineage: Eukaryota > Metazoa > Chordata > Aves > Galliformes > Cracidae > Penelope > Penelope pileata. Next base: position 120,970 of record WBMW01003919.1, on the reverse strand, counting down.
CCAGGCATG
>WBMW01003919.1:106931-120768 GCA_013396635.1 Penelope pileata | reverse complement strand
AGCCACCGCCGCGGAAGGTGAGAACGGGGCCGGGGGAGAGGCACCGGGACCCGAAGCCGCAGTGGGGAGGGGAGGGGCAGAAAGGCCGATCGGGGGCGGAGTGACACTGGGGAAGGGGATGGGGATGGGGACCGGGCGCGGTCCCCTGGTGGCAGCGGGCAGGGGCTGAGCGCGCTGCCCGCAGGGGAAGCTGAGCCAGACGGTGAAGCTGCACTTTGCGGAGCAGCTGTGCGCGCTGCAGGGCAAGCAGCAGCGGGACGCCGAGTTGCTGGAGGACATCAGGTAGGGACAGCTCCGTCAGGGGAGCACGGCCGGTGGCACCCGCGAGGGACGGGGAGGGATGGCCTCGCCGCTGCCCCGCTGCCTTCTCCCGCAGGTCATACAGCAAGCAGAGGGCTGCGATCGAGCGGGAGTACGGGCAGGTAGGGGGCAGCGCTGCGGTGCGGGAAATCAGCCCCGAAATGGGGCCCTTCGGAGCGCGGTGCCGGCCGGGAGGGATCGATGCTCCCGGAGCACTTTGCTGAGCGCGGCACAAACGCGGCCCTCGGGCCTGTGGGGCCCAGGGGAGGGAAGCGCTGTGATGCTGCTGGGTCATCACAGGGCTCGCATGTACCAGAGCCCCTGAGGCTTCCCCACAACGTCCCTTGGGGTCTGCCCTAAGCACCCAAACATCCCGGCACCCAAACATCCCTGCACCCTTCCCCCTGTGTCCCCTCCTCGTGGTTCGTGTCCCTGCATCCCTGTCTCCATGTTCCTTTGGTCCTCATGTCCCTTTTGTCCCCATGTCCCCCTTTCCTTATGTTTCCATGTCCCCAAGTCTCTGGGTCCCCACATCTCCACGTTCCCTGCAGGGATTATGGCAGTGCCACCATCCCCACTTCCCCTGACCCCTTTTCTCTCCCCCAGCAACAGCCGGGGGGCTCCAGAGGGGCCTGGTCCCTCACTGCACTGTGGCTTGCTCCTCCCTCCCGCTGCTTTCTTGGCCACTCACCTGCTCTGGGCTCTCTGCAGATGTCTCGGTGGGTGCAGTGCCATCCCCGTGGGGCACAGGCTCAGGTCGCTTTATGCCTGGGGCTGCTCTGCCTTCACAGCTGGCATCCATCACTGCTGTCCCCTTTCTGGTCCTCACCCTGAAAGCTGCAGGATAAGGGCTTTGCTTTGCCCCCTGGCAAAGCCATGGGGGCAGCCCTCTGTCCCTTCCCGTGCATGGCAGACCTCCCTGCAGCCCATCTGGGGAGAGGGGGGCATGGTGGGTGCCCGGTGATGGAGCGGTGACAGCAGTGTGTCCGCAGGCACTGCAGAGGCTGGCGGGCCAGTTTGTGAAGCGGGACTGGCAGCGGGGCCGCGGTGATGCTGGAGACTCCAGGTGGGCTACAGGGCACAGGGATGGGAACAAGGGGATGGCACGTGGCCCTCTTAGCCGGGAGGTGGCAAACACCAGGCAGGACTCAGGGATGCAGCCCTGGGTGGGATGTCCCCATGGATGCAGTACCTGGGACCACAGAGTCTGGCTGTCCCAGTGGCATCCCCAAAAGCCCTGTGGATGCAGGGAGCCCTGCGGTGAGGTTGAACCCCTGTTCTCATGCCTGCAGGAGCGTCCTCACTGTCTGGAAGGGCGTCATCGAGGGCACCGCGTACGCTGGGCAGAGCCGTGTCACCGCTTCCGAGAGCTACCGCAGCCTCGCCGCTGAGGCCACCAGGACCGCCCGCCTGTCCAAGGAGAGGATGCTCAAGAAGGTACAGGGCAAGGGGGCATCCCCTGGGACAGGGGGAGGCGGTGGGAACATGTCCCAGGGCTGACATTCCCCTCCCAGAGCATCGAGCAGCTGCAGAAGGCGCAGGCGGAGCTGCTGGAGACGGTGAAGGAGCTGGACAAGGCCAAGAAGCAGTTCAGCCACCTGCAGCGCAGCAGCGAGGTGGCCAAGGACAAAGCGGCCGACGTGGAGGCACGGTGAGCAGCAGGGGATGGGGCCACCATGGGAGCACACTGGGGACGCGCTGTGGTCACCCCGTCCTCCCCAGGCTGCGCAGGAGCGACCGGAGGATTTTCCACACCAAGGCCAGCCTGCAGAAACTCAGCGCCAAGGTGGGCTGCATGGGGTCCCCGAGCACGGGGACAGCGTGGGGAGGTGTCCCCCGCATTGTCACCTCGCTGTCCCCGTCCCCAGTTCTCCATGCAGCTGGCAGAGTACTCAAGGCAGCTGGCGGGGGTGCAGAACGAGTATGTGCTGACCCTGGTGTCTGCCAATGCCCACCTGGAGCACTACTACCGCGTGGAGCTGCCCGCTGTCATGCAGGTGGGGCTGCCTAGGAACACCTCTCCTGCCCTGATGGGGCTGTGGGGACGGAGCTTCCCATCGCAGCCATCCATTGGGTGTGCATCGGGGTCCCGCAGGGAGTCCCACTGGGGGAGTCCCATGCCTGTCCCTGAGGGCCTGTGGGGACCAAGGGGGTGGCTTCCACGTGCCATCCGCAGGCTCTGGATGGAGACCTGTACGAGCGGCTGCGGGACCACCTAAGCACGGCGGGCCGGGCAGAGGCAGAGACCTGCGAGGCCACGCGGGACTGGTTCTGGCGCCTTGCAGAAGCGGCTGTGCAGGTAGTGCTGCCTGTCCCAGCTCCACAGCGAGTGGCACGTAGGGATAGGCGAGCATCCCCCAGTGTCCTCCCCCTGCAGGTGTGCCGGGAGCAGGACCTCCTCCTCTTCCTGCAGGACCACGCTGCCTTCACACTGGCACCCGAGCAGCGCTTCCAGCTCGACGGCATCCAGGAGGTAGGTGAGAGGGCTGGTACAACACGAGGTCTGTGCACCCAGCCCCTCCCAAGCACCCTGTCCTCGCCCAGGTGTCCCTGCTGCAGCCAGAGGATGGTGGGGCCAGTCTGGAGAAGGAAGCACGGCGCTGGGCCACGCGGGCGACGCGGGACAGCAAGAACAAGGCGCATGGCGAGGAGGTGGGACATGGGACAACGTGGGTCATGAGCTCATGTCCAAGAGGTCTCGAGGAGGGCCAGCAGCTGCAGCCCTATCCCGGTGCCCCCCCAGGTGCTGCAGAGGCTGGAGGCCAGGAGGCAGCAGGTCCCCGAGGCGGAGTTGGCCGCTGTGGAGCGGCAGATGGAAGAAGTGCGAGAAAACATCTGGAAGGCAGAGGTGGGTCCCAGATGTGTCCTCAAGCTCCATCACCCCATGGGCGTGGACTTGTGCTGGAATACTGTGCCGTGTAGCAGCCATCCTGGGCAGCAGCGGCCTCAGGATGGGCTGTCCCTAGCCCCATAGCTGTCCCCTGCCCCATAGCTGCCCCTTTAGCCCTTGCAGCATCCTCCCTTCCTAGGTCGGCAGGGCGAAGGCGGAGGCACGGCTGGCACTGCTGCGTGCGGCGGGGCTGGATGTGGATGCCTGGCTGGCCGGGGCCGCACGGGCAGGCGAGGAGCTCCCACGCACCCCCAGCACCGAGGTGCCTGCGGGGCTGGACCCCAACGAGTTCGATGACTACGACAGCGATGAGACGTTTGAGGAGGCTGAGCCTGGGCACGCTGCACGCACCTACCCCTACACCTGTCGGGTCATCTTTGGGTACCAGGTAGAGCCACAGTCCCTGTGCATGTGTGGGGACAGCACTGCTGGTGGTTGTCACACGTTGTCACCTGTCCCTGCAGGGCTGCCATGCAGATGAGCTGTCAATCGCACAGGGAGAGGAGCTGGAAGTCATTGAGGATGGTGACATGGAGGAGTGGGTGAAGGTGGGGTCTCCCATTCAGCCCATCCCAAAGCTGAGGGCAGTTCGGGAGTCCCAGCGCAGTGACATCGCTGCGATGGTAACATGGCTTCTGCCCCACCAGGCTCGGAACAAGGTGGGCGAGGTCGGCTACGTCCCTGAGAAGTACCTGCTGTCCCTGGGCAGCGTGGGCAGTGAGCCGGGCTCAGCTGCTGGCACCGGGGCCGCGGGACCCTCGGGGGCAGCCCTGCAGCGGCAGCTGTCCAGCATCATGGCTGCAGAGCTGGTGCTGGAGCCTGGAGGTGGGCATGGGGTATTGCTCCGGGATGGGGCCATGGGACCTCACCTTGGGGTGCTGAGCTTATGCTGCTCTGCCCGCAGCTTGGCTGGTGCGAGCCCTGTACGACTATGAGGGGCAGAGCCCTGAGGAGCTGAGCTTCCCTGAAGGAGCCATCATCCGCGTGCTGCCCCGCGCTGAGGATGAGGTGGACGATGGCTTCTGGACCGGCGACTTCGATGGCCGTGTCGGCGTCTTCCCCTCGCTGGTGGTGGAGGAGCTGACTGGGGCATGGGGCACAGCGGGGCAGGTGGGTGGTGGTGCCTGGAGGGGGGTCCCATGCTCTGTCCCCCCGCTGCACCGTGTGTTCCTGTGTTGGCAGGAGCTGCCCTCGCCGTCTCCACCACCCTTCTCCCCTCCTGGCCTCGTGCCTGACACCAGCCTGGTTCCCGGCCCTGACGCACTGCTAGGAGGTGAGTGCCGGGGGGGTGGCCCTAGGGGGGACACCCAGAGCCTGGCTGAGCCTCCTGTGGGTGCAGTGTGCAGGCAGGAGGGCACAGGCAGCAGGCAGAGCTCTCTGGACACGGCAGCCACCCGCATCCGTCCGGTAAGCAGTGATGCTCCAACCCCACAACCTGCCCCAGGGCCCAGAAGAAGGGCTCTGTGCAGGGGGATGCTGTGATTCTGGGGGGTCAGGGCACGGGGAGCCCCCACTTCAGCCTGAGAGCCCCGCATCTCCTCTCCTCCCCACAGCTCCGTGCACCACCCCCACCCCCCAGCCGAGACCCCGACCCTGAGCAGGACCTCAGCTGATCCCAGGCTGCCAGAGCTTTGCCCCAGCACCACGTGCCCCCCACCACTGGGGTGCTCCCTAGGGGGTGCAGAGGGGAGCAGGACTCACCCCATGCCCCGCTGCTCCCCGAGCTGGTCTCTGGCGGGGCCGCATCCTTCCCAGTGCCGCGTGTGGGGCGATGCTGCGTCCCTGCAGTGTGGGGCAGCCATCGCTTTGCCCCTTACCTGTGGCATCACTTCCCCATGGGCTGTTCCTCACCCTGTGCTGGGCACTGCACTGTGTGCAGCGTGGGCAAAGAGCGGCTGTGTCCCATTAAATCCAGTTCACGCCATTAAAACCACTTCACCCCATTAAATCGAGTGCACCCTCCTGCCGTGTTGAGCAGCTTTAATGGTTTTAGCTCATCTATTTACAGTGCCGTTAAACACCAAAGCTTGCCCCGTGCCAGGGCAGGAGCTCCCGTCTCCTTCAGCACCCCTGGGGCTGTGCGGTCCCCTCCAGCTCAGGGCTGGTGCTGCGTGGCACCGCTGGGGCTGTGCTGTGCGGTGAATTCAGGGTTGGGGGGCTGAAGCCGGTGCCACTGCCCCCACCCATCCTTCCTCAGGGTGCAGGGACTGGGCAGCAGCAGGGTGGGTGTGGTGGGGGGGAGTTGGGTATCTATTGCTGATGGGATGAGGTCTGTAATGTCCGCGCGTCGCTCTGGCCATGCCAAGCTGCTTGCTCGGGCTGGGGCCAGGGTCAGGGTTAGGCTGCCCCACGGCTGAGCCCTCAACCCGGCATGGGGCCCTGTGCCTGCCATCAGCTGCTTCAGCCGGGAGTGGAGAGGAGCTGCGGGGAGAGAGGAGCAGGATAGGGCCGCTGCGTGGCACTGCTGGAGCTGCACGGCTCCGTCAGCATCTCCCGACCCTGGGTACCAACCCCCTGGAGAAGGTATGTGGGCTCTCTGCAGCCAAAAGCTGTGACTGCTGCCCCTGCCTTCCCCCTGCCCACCCCAGGGTGCAGCCCTGAAGCTGGGAATGAGCACTCACGTCACACAGTGGCTCCTCGGTCGTGCACCACAGCGCTGGGCTCCTGCGGGAGGGAGGAGAGATGCAGGCATCAGGCAGCCTGGGGCCATGGCAGTGACCCGTGGTGATGGACACAGCCCCGCTGGCTTCCAGCCCTGTCTCCATCTCTCCCCAAGCCTGCAGGCTATGCCAGGCAGCAGCTCACAGCCCTCCTGGTGGCCTTGGCAGGAACTTAGGGGACAGGTGGCTGCAGGGCATGGTGGCAAGCATCAGTGATGTCCCATCACCATCCCTCCTGTCCTGCATCACACTGAAGCTCCACCAACCTGGTAGAGCATCCCCAGGGCTGGGTGCGTGGCTGTGCCCGGAGATGTCCATGTCCCTCCTGTCCCGTTTCCCATCACACCCCACAGCTGCAGGGCTGGGGGGGCCCTGCTTCATCCCTCCTTCCTTGTTCTACTTGGAGGAGAAGATCGGAGGGGAGATGGACAGAAGGAAATTGCCCCATCCCCAGGCTTATCCTGCACCAGACCATGCAGAGCAGAGGGCTGTGGTCATTGCCTGCACCATGGTGGGTCACAGCAAGAAGGAGGACCTGAGGCCACCTCTGCAGGAGTCGAGAGAGCTCTCTGGAGAAGGGCTGCAGCCCATCAGCTCCATCCTTGGGCTTACACATCCGTGTCCATCCCCCTTCCTTTGGGCAGGCTGCCAGCCCTGGGATGAGTCCCTGGCACTGAAGCACACTGTGCTCTTTCCCCAGCCCCTTTGCTTTCCCCATTTTCCAGCTGCTAAGAGCCCTGGGGCAGCAGAAGGGAATAAATCCCTCTTGCAGGCTGAGGCACTGGAGTCCAAGCTGCCTGTGTCTTCCAGTGCTGCCCTGGAGCTCGCTAGAGCTGGGAAGGGTGGGAGGTACCATGGTGCTCTCTACCTCCCTGAGCACCAGCTCCTGCCCTCCAGGGCGGGACGAACAACCAGGACACAGCCAGTGGCTTCGCACCCTCCTGGACTTGGAGGCATCTTTCCCTGCGTGTGCGTTGCACGGTGAGCCCTGTGCAACAAGGCCAGCGCTTTGGGGGCTGCTAAACCACGGGCAGAGGCAGAGATGCCCCCAACAGGACAGTGATCCCAGTGGATGTCCCCAGAGAGCCCAACCACAAAGGAGCCCAGCGCATCCCTTGCCTGAGGGGCTGGCAGCAGCAGGTCAGCCCTCGGTCTCTGCTGCAGATCAACACAACCTGCCTTTCCCTTGGGAGTGGGTGCCAGCAGTGCCATTGTGACCTTGTGTGTTGCAAGGAGGTACCACATCCCCTTGGACCCATCCTGCAGCCCATCCAGTGGTGTTAGTATGGCTGGGAAGGGCTCACAGGGTGGAACAAGACTGTCCCTCTGCTCTGCTGCCCCAGATGTGAGCAAAGGGATGGGAATATGCAGCCAGGGAGGGGGCAGCAGCAGATGGGGACAGAACGGAGCAGGTCCCGTGCCACAACCACCCCTAGCTCCTTGCTGGCCCCTGCAGGGGTGTCACACCATGAGCTTGGGCTGGAGAAGAGGAGGCCCCAGGGTAGACATCACTGTGGCCTTTCCATGCAGGAAGGGCTCATAAGAAAGATGGAGAAAGGCTTTGTACTGGGGCCTGTAGTGACAGCACGAGGGACAATTTCAGTTTTAAGCTGAAAGAGGGTGGATTTAGATGAGATGTAAGGACGTTTTTCATGATTAGGATGGTGTGATGCTGGAACAGGCTGCCCAGAGAGGCTGTGGGTGCCCCAGCATTGAAAGTATTCAAAGTTGGGTTGGATGGGGCTCTGGGCAAGCTGGTCTGGTGAAATATGTCCCTGCCCAGCACAGGGGGATGGGCTCAGTGATCTTTAAATGTCCCTTCCAACCCAAAACATTGTGTGTTTGGCGGCACCCAAGCACCCCAGGACCTTGGTTGGGTGCTGTGCCATAATCCCTCAGCCCCTCCAACCCAGGAGAGCACACGGGGACAAGGAGGAACCCACCTGCTGCCCCACGTCCTCTGCTCCGGGCTGCCTCCTGCTGCTGTCATCTCTCCCCAGCTCATCCGGCGCTTCGTGGAGGCTCAGGCTCCCGTGAATATCCGACACCTCATCTGCTGACCCCAGTCCGGCCTCCTCCTGCCCCAGCTGCCCCGGGATGCTGGGACTCGACCCTCCCAGCACCCGACGGCTCAGCATCCTCCGCTGCCGACTGGTGTTCCCAGGGGAGCTGCCCGCCACGGTGCCGGGCGCTGGGGTGCCGGCGCGGCTCCGCTCCGTGCCCTTGCTGCCCTGTGTCCCCTCCTGCACGGCTCCATTCTCCAGGCCGCCCGTGGGGACAGTCCCGTTGTGAGCCTGCTCCCGCCGGAGCCGCTCACTGCTGTGCTCCAGCTCCTCCGTGCTCAGCTCCCTGCTGCCGTCGTGCTGGGTGCCCTCCTGGAAAGCCGGCTTCTTCCCGATGTGTGTGACGCGGAACCTGCAGCGGGGCGGCTGGGTCAGAAGCTCTCCTCTCCCTTTTCCCACTGTTTCCCTCCCATCGTTATATCCAGCTTGCCTATAGCTCTAGTTGGGATCTTCTCTCTTGTTGGGGGATCTCAAGCCTCCAACCCCAGCCACGCCCCATTGACCTGACCCTATATTTCCTCATTTTTTGAAGAAAGCACATCCAGTACAAAGTGCTGCAAAGAGAAGGACAAAAAGCCCAATCCAGTAATGTTGGCTGGTGCAGGCCCTGGAGGTCTGTCCTCCCCACGGTGGGATGGGTCTCTGTTCTCCAAAACACCTTGAGATGCAGCATGGACAAACAGGGCCTTGCGGAGGGACTTGGGTGTGGATTTTCAGGATGCACAGCAAATGGGCTGAGCCCAGGGATGTAGGGATGCTCTGAGCCATGAGGATGCTACCGACCATGAGGATTCTACCGACCATAAGGACACCACCAACTATGAGGGCATTATACCTGGTGACCAACCACAGTTTGAGGAGCAAGAGCCAGATATTTCAGCAGGCAGCATTTACTAGGACAAGCTGCAGTTGGGCACAGGAGTCAAAAGCCAAGAGGAACTGCTTGGCTAAAAGCCACCCTGTGTGCAGTCCCCCGGGATGACAGATGGTGTCTGGGTGTCACCAAGCCTCTACCATGCAACAGGAACAGCTCAGAGCTCCAGGACAGGAAGGAGAGCAATTGCAAAGTTGGTCTGACACACACAATAGGCGAGTTTGTAATTGGAGGTGATTGCAATATTGCGGCTGGGGAGAAGCGAGGGAACTACCATAACCCTGGAATGTGAGAGGAGTGTTGCGTAGGCAAAGTCTAAAAGTCTAAACTGCAAGTGAGCTGGCTGTGAGTAATGCTGGTTCTGCTTTGTAAGCACTGCAAGCCCTTGCTGGCCCAGCAGACAGGAAATCTGCACGGTGGGGGGGGTGGGTCCGGTGGCTGAAGATCTCCGGTCCCATCATGGGGACGTGACTCGCCGTGCAGCCACGCTCACTGCACGAGTCACACGTGGAGCAGCCGCAGAAGGACCGGGCTCTGCTGGGCTCATCTGTGAGTCAGGCAGGGCAGAATGCAAGTTCAGCAGCAAAGTTCAAGCACTGTTCAAAGGAGAACAAGACCTATGTGTTAAGAGAATGGCCATCCCAAAGGATGGAGCCAAGAACAGAGGTCCACACTCCAGATGAGATGCCAGAGGTGAGGGAGCAAAGGAGACCACCTCCAGACTGAGTGGTCCTACATAAACCCAGAAGTGGAACTAGGATGGGCAGGCAGCAAGTGGAGGACAGCCATGAGGAGTGTGACTTTAGGAAGATGTCCAGGATCGTAGTTCTTAAACCCTCTTCAAACACAGGGGAGCTCCAGACAGAGGCAGAGCACATCCTAAGCAGATCATCAGAGCACAAAGTGGCCAGAACCATGAACTTGTGTCACCAGGGTAGACAGCAGAGTCCCCAGCATCACAGCTAGAAATGGTGCTCATAACCGGAAAGGCCAAGAAGAGCAATGCTCCAGCTCTGGATGCTGTACCCAGGCCAAGAAGCATCAGATGTGAACCTTTTAGTTCGATCCAGGTGTTTGGATACAAGGCACCAGCACTGTGATATGAGAAGACCAACAAATGTTCCAGTCCCAAAGAGGACCTGGGAAGAGGCACAATGACAGCATCATTTCTTGGTAATGCCTTTGAGCAATGTCAGCTTGGAAGAGCCAGGAAAGGACTCAGAAAAGCCGGAAGGGGCACAAGAGATGATAATGTAAGAAACCTCTGGATCATGAGGCAGCAGTGTTCTGGCTGTCTGCCCAGTCAGCATGGCTGGGACACTTGGTCAATAGGACACGGTGTGCTGTGGCTGAGTGAGCCCGGGACGAGACCTCTGCGGGTCAGCAGTGAGCTCTGCCATCACTTGATGGGGCCGCTCAGTAGCATGGTAGAGGTGGCAAAGGTGAAAGGTTTAGGGAGAGCCCTAAGAAAGATGTCAATTATTCAATAATATGAGAGAGCAAGTCATATAGCCCTGACTACCTCAGAATTACAGAATTATTTAGGTGGGAAAGGCCTCCAGGAGGTCTCCAGTCCAATCCTCCGCCCAAAACTGGGCTGTCTCCCACCCTCAGTCAGGTTGCTCAAGGCCTTCTCCAGCCAGGATTTGGAAGTCCCCAGAACACCCATCTCCCCACTCCCCCAGGCCTTGCCCCAGGGCTGCACTGTTCTCAGGGTGAAATATTTTTTTTTACGCCTCATCCACATCTCTCTTGTTGCAACTTGCGGCCATTGCCTCTTGCCCCTCCAATGCGCATCTCTGGGAAGAGACCAGCTCTGTCTTCACTTCAACTCTCTCCACCCCTTTGAGCAGTTTTAGGGAGCAATTAGATCCCCCTGGAGACTTCTCCAGGCCAAACAAACCCCATTTCCTCAGCAGCTCCTGGTAGGCCACGTGCTCCGGCCCTGGACCTACACTAACCCTGCAAGATGCAGGCATTACGCTGTGGGTAACAGGGGAAGGGCTGGACCCTCAACTGCTGCCTCCAAGACAAAGATGACAGCCAAAAATAGAGGAACAAGACCTGAGGACTGGAAACAGAAGTGGATTAAAGAGGAGCTTTTGTACGTAGCCATGAATCAAGATGGTTTGTGCAATTGGGATATTCATAGCGAGACACAGCAAGAGTGGTCCCTGAAAAGTCATCAAGGATCTGCAAGAGCAGAGGGGACAGCTGTGGAACGCAAGCCAGAATTTGGGTAGTTTTGTACCTCATGGACATGCAGGCCCCTTAGCAGCTGGACCTCATACCAAGAAAGTGGAAATTTTTAAAATATAACCTTGGATAAGCCTTATGTGACACGGGAACCTAACAAGGATAGGGAGAGAACATTGGGATGTGAGGGAAGGTGCATTTAGGGACCGAGAACACCTGCACGCACTCAGAGGTGGGTGAGAGGGGACTGAGAAGAGCATGGAGGAAGGACATGGAGGAGCAGATGGAGACAGGGAATGAGTTTAGCCGTGAATACATGACTGCAGAGGTCTGGTTACCAGCCCCCAGCCCTGATGCCAAGGGCAGCTAACAGCAGGGGGCACAGCCAGAAGCCATCCTCCTCCACCAGCACCCCATAGAGCCCCCAGTTCCCCTCCCCTCTGGGACTCGGCTCTGACGGTGGAACTTCCCTGGTGCCCAGCTTGGGTGAACACCAGTGGGACAGGACCGGCTCCAAACCCTTCTGCTGGGGAATAGGGCCACGTGGGCAGGGTCGCAGGTTGCATCAGGTTGCTCACAGCACAGAGACCACAGGGAGCTCAGGAAGTCCCGTGAGGTGAGAACAGATAGGGACTGGGAGACTATTAGTGGGAAGTACACTCCCCTGCTCTTACATTCCTCCCATGGCATCTGATTGCCACCATCACTGCAGGCGAGGAGCTGCAGCAGAACAGCCACTCTTTCATTCTGATGGTGGCAACTCTCAACAGGAACCTGCTACTGCCTTGCCCCCTCCTCGTGGGATCCCTAAAACCTGCCCCAGCAGCACAGAAGCCCCTTACCTGCATGGAGATGGGACGTGGGTTTGGGGCCACCTGGCTCAGAGCCGTTGGGACAACCCAGGTCTGAGTCACCTGGGGAAGGAGGAGGGAAGGGACCCGTGTGTCACAGCCACACACCACGGGAGTTTTGAGGTGCAACCCAACTGCAGAGCCAACACGGGGCATAAGATGGGGAAGAGCATGGGGCAAGTGGGCAAGTGGGCTGGAGAAGGCTGCCGTGCTGGCTCTGTCCAAGCAGGGCTCACTGCTGTACCTGCCCACTGAGAAGACGGTGGTCTCTCCGGGATGCATCCGCCCTTTGCCATCCTTGGACCTCCCCTGGCGGTGCAGCGGGTGCCTCCTCCTCTTGCTGCAGTGGATGCAGGGGGCCTGCGTGGAGCCCAGATGCACTGTGTGGTGGTGAGGGGGGCCCCCGTCCTGGCTGTTACGGTGGGGACAAAGGCTGCAAGAGGAGAAGGATGTGTCATGTCACGTTACCTGCAAGACTCTTCTGCACCTTGGTGCAGCCTCTGTGAGGAAGGAATATTCCCATTGTGATGGAGGAAAGCATCCAGCACATCCCCCACGACCCAGGGGAGAGGGACTTCTTGTTGGGAAGGTGCTTTGTAACAAGATGCTGACGTGGAATGGGGGTGGCTGCAGAGCCCCAGGACCAAAGTGACACCCAATGGTTGCTTCTCCCTGACTCTGCAAGAACCACAAGCTGGAATAGGTTTCCCTCACCTGGGCACTGGCACTTGGATGTCCCCGTCATTGTCGCCCAGCATCTCCTTGAGGGCCTCTGCATTTGCTGAAGGGAGAGGAAAAAGGGACTGTGTCAGCCAAAGCAGCCAGCAAGGCTGTGAGCCAGCCCACAGCAATGCTCACCTTCATTCTGGATGATGCATCTCACAATCTTCTCCACAGTGTCCTCGTTCAGCTCCTCCTCTTCATCTGAAAGGAGAAGTGGTGGCAGCAAGGGCTGGGCTGGGGTCAGCGCTGCAGCTCCTGGCTGCAGGATGCTGTGGTGCTAAAGGTCTCCGGGCGTAAATGAGTTCTCAAGTTCACAGACAAGAAATCCACTGGGGGCTTGTTAAAGTCATAGAAACCATCTGATGGAGGAAGTCCTAGAGCTATNCCTGTCCTGTTGTGGTACCCCCCCAGCACTCATCACAACATGCTTTGGGCCATGTTGGGGGCATGGGGCTTGTCTGGAGGACCTTCAGCCCATCCTGCAGGGTTGGATGTTCCCGTGAGCAGGTCCAGGCTGGCAGGCAGCTGCCCTGGGGAGCATGGTTGGGGGCTGCTGCCATGCTCCTGGAAGCCCATGGAGACTTTCCAGGGCTGTGGCATCTCCAGAATGCAAAGCCAACTAAGAAACACTTTGGACACTGTCTCTGTGTGCAGCCAACTCACCCTGCTTGCTGGGATCCATGCATGGTGGGGACAGGCCCCATGGCAGCAGGGCCGAGCACCCACCCCATCCCACCACATGTCCTCTGGCCCCCCCAGCTCACACCCAAATGCTGTGGCTGAGGAGCCCCAAAGGGCAGCAGCGGAGTCCCCCGAGCCCCAGCACTCACTGGCCTGGAGCTCCGCCAGCACGTCCTTGTTATCTGGGTCGAGCTCGTCCCGGAACGTCCGGCACCGGTAGCCCTTCTTCTTCAGGACATGGCAGATGAGGAATCCTACCAGCCCCATGATGAAGAAGACCAGGACGAGGAGAAAGACCATGTACAGGCTGTGCTGGGGGTCGGACTCCCCATCCTCGCTGCTGTTCTGGTCGGACATGCGGATCTAGGAGAAGGGGGAAGGCGGCTCGGAGACCCCTCGGGGGGGTCCCTGCGCCTCTTCCTCCTCCTCTCCCCCTGGCCTCCCTGCTGCCCCAGGCCCTGCTGCCTCGGAGCTGGCTCCCAGCTGGGATGAGGACTCAGCCCCACCATGACCGGCTCGGCGCGCTTTCCCAAGGACACACCGCAGCCTCCGAAGCATCCCAAGGGCAGCGGAGCAGCTGGGGGCCGCCGCATCCCCCC
>WBMW01003919.1:75360-104824 GCA_013396635.1 Penelope pileata | reverse complement strand
GCGGGCCGGCCGTGACCTCTCCTCCTGTGGTTCCCTTCCAGGCGCCGGGCACCCCATGAAGCCGCACCGCCTGGCGCTCACCCACAGCCTCGTGCTGCACTACGGCCTCTACAAGAAGATGATCGTGAGCATCTGCCCCGGGGGCCGGGAGGGAGGGGGGCGGGCACCGGGCTGCTGCACCTGGAGCTGTGTGTGCTGCGTGTGGCCGTGCAGTGGTAGATGTGATGGAGGCAGCGTGCCCGGGGGGGCAGGGGGCCAATGGCACCTGGGTTTGTGTCCACAGCGGTGCAGGGACAGGAGCAGGGGGTGATCGTCCCCTGTGCTCAGCCCTGGTGAGGCCGCACCTCAGTGCTATGCTCAGCTCTGGGCCCCGCACTGCCGGGGGGACATGGAGGGCCTGGAGCGTGTCCAGAGCAGGAACGGAGCTGTGAGGGTCTGAGCACAGCGCTGGGGGAGCACTGAGGGAATGGGGCGGAGCAGAGGGGGCTCAGGGGAGACCTCATCGCTCCCTACAGCCTCTGACAGGAGGTGGTGGTGAGGGGGGTCAGCCTCTGCTCCCAGGTAACTGCGGTGGGATGAGAGGGGATGGCCTTAAATTGCAGGAGAGGTGATTCGGGCTGGGTATTAGGAAAAACTTCTCTGAAAGAGCAGTCAGGCACTGGCACAGCTGCCTGGGCACGTGGTGGGGTCACTGTCCATGGAGGTGCTCAAGGGAAGGGCACGTGTGGCACTGTGCAGTGGGCACGGTGGTGATGGGCTGACAGTTGGACTAGATGGTTCTGTGATCTCAGAGGTATTTTCCAACCTTTATGATTCTACGAAACCCTTGGGAGGCCACCTGGTTCATCTTGGTACCTGAACAGGCTTCGTTAGTCCCATCTCATCGTAATCATAGAATGGTTCAGGTTGGAAGGGACCTTAGAGATCATCTTGTTCCAACCCCCCTGCCATGGGCAAGGACCCCTCCCTCCAGAGCAGGTTGCCCAAAGCCCCATCCAGCCTGGCCTTGAACACTTCCAGGGAGGGGGCACCCACAGCTTCTCTGGGCAGCCTGTTCCAGTGTCTCACCACCCTCACAGGGAAGGATTTCCTCCTTCTATCCAGATATCTCCTTATATCTGATAGATGTCATCAGAGTCCTTATTGCCCAACCAGTACACACAATATAGTCCAGCACATTCCTGGTGTTACTGTTGGAAAGATTTTCTTTTCATGAATGCCAGACTGTGTAATCCTGCTAAAACGTGGTCATCATTTAGTGATCCCTTTACTCAGAGGCAGTGAGGCCTTGGCACAGGGCCCAGAGCTGGGGGTGCCCATCCCTGGAGGTGCCCGAGGCCATGGATGGGCCCTGGGCAGCTGAGCTGGGGGCGCCCAGCCCATGGCAGGGGTGGGGCTGGGGGCTATGAGGTCCCTTCCAACCTGAGCTGTTCTGTGATTGATTCTATGATCAAAAAGAAAACTTAAATCTTCAAGTTTGAAAAAAACAGAATCTCACCCTATTGTGAAATGCATTGTTTCCCTTGGCACAAGGGGCCCTGTGCTGAGCCCCTTCCCCACAAATCCCTGTTCCCTTTGCTGGCTGCTCCTCCAGCACAGAGCAACCAAAGCTCTGCAGCAGAGTGCAATGTCTTACGACACAAGAGTGAGGCGGGATGATGAGAGGCGTGTGCCTGCCTGATGTCTCTGAGGTAGCTGCTGCACGTCTCAACCTGCAGAATATCTCATCTGAGCTGCTGAACGCACTGGGGCAGCTTGCTCTGCCCTTGGTTGGCGTATTTGTGTCCCCAGTTCTGAGGGATCGCGTCTGAACTGCTCGGGCTGCTGCACCATTGCGTTCCTGTGCCAGGTGGCACCATTCCAGGTGACGGTGTCTGATTCACAGCCCAGGTCTGGCTGCTGCTTATTGTCTCCAGAGCCATCATCTGCTCTGTGTGCCCTGGGGAAAGGCTCCTCAGAAGGCTGCACAGTGCAGCTCCTGACCCCCCTGGCTGTGTGTACCTGTGTGTGTTTATGTGCATGCACACTTGCTGGTGTCTTCTCATGGGGTATCATCGCACACAGTTAACACGGAGGGTGTAAACCCACCATTGCTCTGAGGTGAAGGATGTTGCTGCTCTCTGCCTTCCTCTTTGTGCTTGTGCATCTCATCTGTGTCCTTTGCCCTTTTGCAATCAGGCCCTGCTCGTTGTGACACTCCAAACCAGCTTCCCTGTCTCTGGTGTCTGAACCCAATGACCAAGAGGTTACACTGATGCAAGTGCACGTTTTTCTGACAGCTCTTGTGCAAACACCAGGCTCTCCAGCTAGGCCAGGCAGCTCCCCAGCTCCCCAGCTTTCCTCATCCCCACCATTAAAGTTAACCCAAACTGCCACCGATCCTCATTGTACTTTCAAGGACCTGAGTAGATACTCAGTTCTCGTAGCAGAGAAAATCTGTCCTCAGAGGACACTTACCAAGCACTTGAGAGTTGGGTGATGTTAAAATCGCTGCTGTGTTACTGTGAGCAGGAGAGAGCAGTGCTGTTGGTTCTGGCACGTCTTGCTGTGCTGTGGTGTTCACAGTATGTGAGCCAGGACAAGGTGCAAAATTCCTGTGGGCATGATAGCAAAGGGCAAAGCATGAGCAGCCACATCAACACAAGTGAGGAAGAGGGAAAAGCTGGATCTCAGCTGCTTTGAACCTACCATCCATGGCACACAGCTTTGTCATCATCTCTAGCACTGTGCGAGTGCCTGGCATCTGGCACAGCCTCAAGTTGAAGCTGTTCTGCTGCCAGTGCACTCTGTGATGAGAGACCTGGGGATTGAGTGGGAGGAAATAGAGAATGAACTGTCCCAAAATTAACACACACTATCAATTTTTAAAAGGAGATGCTAAAATGGACCGGTGAAAAAAAGCTCCCTTGTGTATTCGATGTTACTTCTGTACTTTGGTGTTTGGTAACAACACATCCTTTGGATTTCTCAGCTGTCATGGCAGGAGCTGTGCAGGTGTAGTAACGTGCAGCTGCTGAGTGCTGAGCCCTCTGCAGGGTCTGCCCTCGTGCTACTGGCTGAAGTAAGAGAGCTGGGAAGGCAGTCCCTGCTTCACATGGTGTTGGGGTGTAGGGGGTGTTCTGACTCCTTTCCAATCTGTTCTCTCCCCAGTGGAGCTCCTGGTCCTCGTCGCCCGCGTTGCCATTCCGTCCTTTGAGCTTCTTGTCCCTCCTCTCCTGCCCCAGCAGGGCCTGCTCTTCTTTCTCTTTCCAGCCTCTGCAGCCTTCTCTCTGCCTGCTTCCCCTCCTTCTCAGATACATCTCTGCCTTTTAATCAAACTGCTTTCTCCTGTCTTGCCTGAGTACCATCCGTTGAGGCCATTGAAACAACAGGAGAAAGTTGCCCTGTTCCTGCCGTGCTCCAGGGGGAGATCTGGCTGGAGTCCACTCAGAGTGCAGAATCTTTGCAGAACTCGGCTTTCAGATTTTTGCTGTAAATGTATGGACTTCTGTGGGTAGCTTCTCTTGATCTGGGATCTTTCCTGCAGAAACAGCAAAAAAGCACATTCTGATACGACACTTCTAGATGTTAAATCCACATCTGTCTGAGGCAGCAGGCAGGGCTCTGCCTCTCACTGATTTTAGCCTTGAAACTTTTTTGGGGAGGGTTATATTTTCCACAAGTCATCATCATGAAACTGAAAACCGCAGAGGAAACTTCATCCTGAGCAGCCAGCGACTGGCGGAGTTGCAAGCAAATAAAAGCAGGGGGTTATTGGCCAACTGTGGCTGTAAAAGGCCCTGTTAACTTTGTGCTGTGGTTACATCATTATCTGCCTTCCCTGCTGTCTCCAAGCAAGAGGCCAATATGTTGTCACAGCAGCTGAAGTCAGATTTACCTCTTGGCACCTTTCCCACCTTGTCTGTGGCTGTGGTGAACCTTTAAGGCTCAGCATTGCTGGAAGAGAGTTGTCCTGGTGCTCATCTTCTCTGCTCCTCTGCTGCGTGTCCCCGCTGCCTTTCTGGTGCAGCATCTGGAAGCTGGTGGGTCTCGGTCGCTCAGCAGAGCCAGGAGAGCTTTGTGCTGAGCTGGCGGGGCGAGGCGGCTCTGTGCCAGGTGGCTGGGCCTGTGGCTGCAGCCAGCGAAGGGCACGAGGGGGAAGGAGTCAGGTTTCCCCTTCTACCAGCAGTGAGTCAGGCTGGAAGCTTTTGGTCTTGTTTGTTTTTTCTCCTCTCCTTTCTGCTTTGAATCCCAAGTCCCTCCATCTTGTTGTCCAAGAGCACCTCTTTATATCCCGTGAGCGTTGCTTCCTTTCAGTGCCGTTGCTCGTGGTCTTGTTTGAGGTGGTCAGTGTCAGGTTCCCGCTGGTCCTTGTGGGTCTGACCCCACCTTCAGCCCTGGTGGCCGTCTTCCAGTGTTTTTGTAAGGTGCGTGCTTTAATTAAGACAAGTCATGAAACTCAAAGGATGGTCTCTTATTGGTTTCAATATGGTTTTAATTTCCTCTTTTCGGGTAGGTGGTGCTAGTTCTTGACTTCCTGTGTATTGAGGTATGTGTGTTAGGGGCCAAACTGGCAACTGTGCTTTGTCATGAGAACTTTAATTTGAATCCTTCCCCTCCATGACTGTTTTCAGCTGACTTTCCAAAGGAAACAATGCTTATGCAAATGTTCCATCTGTTTGTGAGCCCTCTCCAAATTAACTTCTGCATGTGTCAGCCCGTTATGGGTAGGTCAGGCAGAGGGACAGAAACCCCTGTTCCATCACAGTGTTGCAAGCTTTATGAAAGCTGCTGGTTGATAAGGGACCAGTGCTCCCCAGGAAGAAAAAGCTGAAGTTTGGGCTCAGCTGTTTCCTTTTGCTGGCTTGCCAGTTGGCCAGCCAAGGGGCAGGGGGAGCACAGCGGTGGAAGGAAGGGGTCGGAGCATACGGGACAAGCTGTGGTTATCACGAGAGGCAGGAGGTGCACTTATTGCCAAGATGGATATCAGTTGGGAAACAAGCTTTGTGCAGCAACTCGTTGCATTCAAATGAACACAAATATCAGGAAGCCAATGTACTGTAACACTTCTAGATATGCTTTGTGTGGGTCATTTGTCAGCCTGAGATCTCTCACAGCCAAAGCAAATGCAACTTTGGGTGGAAAGGAAGTCTTGTCTTTCTCTTGCAGGTTTTCAAGCCGTACCAGGCGTCCCAGCACGACATGTGCCGGTTCCACTCCGAGGACTACATCGACTTCCTGCAGAGAGTGAGTCCCAACAACATGCAGGGGTTCACCAAGAGCCTCAACGCCTTCAATGTGGGTGACGACTGGTGAGTGCCCTCCTGTGAGCCTGGAGTCAGCACCATCCCGCATTGCTTGTGTCTGGGAAGCTGTTTCAGCGTGCACTGGGTTTTCTTTTTATTTTATTTTTTTAAATAAATGAGGTGCATGCCCCTCCTGAGCGTATCAGATTATTGGAACCTCCTTGATTCCTTTTCCTTCTCTTTAGATCTTGTCATCCTCCATGTTAGATTTATATTTCTACAACAGGCTTGTCAGATTAGAGACTGTATCTCCACCTGTTCTTGCAGAACCCCCAGTTCTTTTTTTAAATAATTGCTGGTCGTTTTAGCTACCTTAATATGTGCATGTCAAAGGGAGGGTGGCTTTGAGAGCCTGATTTTCAGGTACAACTGAGGAGAGTTCCATGCTTCCGTACAAAATTACGCAAGACCTTACTGGAAATATTCAATTCCAGTCTTTCATGTTCATGAGAGATGAACCTTGAAAGAAGTGTGTAGAAGGGCTCTCTGTGAGGCTGAGGAAGCAGGCAGTGTGCCTTGTCTTGTTGGGGACAATAATGGCTGTCAGAATAAGGTTGTTCTTTGTATCCTTTGGAAGGAAAAGCTCTAAGTACTGGCACAAGAGGAGTTACATGAGCCAGAGAGCAGTGTTATCCCAATAAAGGTATTGGTATAGCCTCGATTTTAATATTTAGGCTGGGAGTCAGAAGTGTTCTGTAATGTTGCTGCTCTGATGATCAGAAGCCAGCTTATCAAAACAGAGGAGGAAAAAAAAAGAAAAGGTCTTGAAGCCGTCACTTGTCCATGAATGATGCTTGTGACACGATGCTGGGAGCTGGTGACGCAGGGACTCCACGTCCTGTGTTTCTGTGCTCTCCCAGAGATCCTGGTGCCTGTGCTGGCCCTGCTTGGTGGCTTGGATCATGCTTCAGCTCTGCCCTAGGAGCAGCATTCATGTTACAGAATGCTGCACGATGTGCTGAGAGGTGGAGGGGACGGGATGCTGCCCGTGGGGAGATGGTGCGGGGCAGACCTGTCCTGTCCCAGCTCTGGGCACACGTCAGCAGGGCTGTGGGCAGGTGCTGGTGTGTGTTGTGGCATGGGAGCCTTTTCAGGACTAGCTTGGAAGCTCTGGTAACTGTTATCAGATTCACTGAGTTTGCCACTGTGTTTGCTGCCTGCGGGTGCTCAGTGTTACAAGCAGGTTCAGAATGGTCCCAAATTAACTCTTCCAGAGAGAATGAGCTTTGAGCTTGCTCAGGTAACGTCCCCAGGCAGTTATATTCCTGGCTTTGCTCGGGGGAAGTGGGGAGGAACAAGATGTTCTTTGTTTGAATCATGACTTTTCTTTTTTTTTTTTTTTTTTCATTCCCAGCCCAGTGTTTCCAGGGCTCTTTGAGTTTTGTTCCCGCTATACTGGGGCCTCCCTGCAGGGGGCAACACAACTGAACAACAAGGTAACCGAGCTGATGGGCTGCTCTTTGCATCTCCTGTATGAGAGAGCTGGTTGTCAGTGTAAGGGTGTGGATGTGCTTAGTGTAACAGTGTACCAAACACTGCTTTGTTGCAGTGTAAATCCTTACCCCTGTAGGACTGTGAAGCTTGCGACCATTCCTGTGCCATTGGAATCATAGATTTATAGAAACATTTTGGTTGGAAAAGACCTTTAAGATCATCAGGTCCAACCATCCACCTAACAGTACAAGTCCACTGCTAAACCATGTCCCTGAGCACCACGTCCACACATCTTAAATACCTCCAGGGGTGAGGGCTCCACCACCTCCTTAGGCAGCCTGTTCCAATGCCTGACCACTCTTCCCACAAAGAAATTTTTCCTGATATCCAGTCTAAGCCTCCCCTGATGCAACTTGAGGCTGTTGCTTCACATCCTGTTGTGTCACCTGAGAAACGAGACTGGTATCTCCTCACTGCATCCTCCTTTCAGGTAGCTGTAGAGAGCAATGAGGTCTGCCCTAAACCTCCCCTTCCCCAGGCTGAACAGCCCCAGTCCCCCCAGCTGCTCCTCATACCAACCTGTTAGTTAGATGTTTAATCCAGGGAGAGTCAGGGGTTGCTAATACTACACACAGTAAAGCCACAAAGTACTCTCAGCACTGTAGAAGGAGACATTTGTGGTTTTCAAAGAACCCACCTGCTGGGATACTTCAAGAATGCTGCCAGGTCTCTGCTATGGAAATGCACTAAATGGGGCCACCCAGGAGGTCTGAAGAGGAGGGTCGCTGGGGGACATGTCAAACCAAACTCCAGCAGTGTGAGTCTTTCAGAGAGAGCACTTCTGGGAAAGGTCTACTGAGCATAATAGACAAGTGCAGGAAAAAGCTGCATGTGCCAGGTGCTCTGCCTGCTGCTGGCTGGAGGGGAGCACCAGTGGTGGGAGGTGGTCTTCTCTGATCTAAAGGGCACAACTAATCTGTGGACATGGTGCAGCAAACTGTTGGCTGGGTTAATGAGCAAGATAGAGCTTTGGGAAGGGCTTCATGGCTGAAGGAATGGGCAGAAAGGTGTATATGGGCTGCAGTGTTGGGCTGGCCAGAGTCCCTCCCCACTGTGGAGGTGGAGGCAAGGTTGATAGAACCCTGTTGTCATGTTAAACTGGCTTCTCTTTCCTTTTAGATCTGTGATATTGCAATAAACTGGGCAGGGGGCCTACATCATGCCAAAAAGTTTGAGGTAATGAGGTGAATCTGCATCTTCTTCTGTGTTTTGAGCCTGTTGTTCTTTGATCCCCTTCTAATGCTGTTTGGTTTTCTCTCTGTGGCAGGCTTCTGGGTTTTGTTACGTCAACGACATAGTTATCGGCATCCTGGAGCTGCTCAAGTAAGGACACAGGGCAAGTGCAGTACTGTCTTGGCTGGCGTGTGACCTCCCTCTGGTGTTTCCCTGCTCTCCTCTCTGTTGGATCTCTCCCTTGTCTGGCTGGTAGCTGTCCCTTTCTGGAGTCCAAGAAGGCCAACAACTTCATCTTTTGGCCTGATCTCTTCTTTAGGCACAATAAGGAGTCTTAGGAATTGGAATACCTGACTCCAGTTTTGTTATTTTGCTGCTCAAGTGATACGGAAAAGTTTAATTCCGTTCCTCCTCATCCATCTGTGAAATATCCATTTCAGGGTCTCCTGACTCTCTGCATTTTTGCCTCAGTGAGCCTTTTGTAGGTAAATGCAGAGTATGGCTCACTGGAGACAGTTAAATGGCTCGCATCTTTCTTGATTTGCTTGGCTGGGTTAAGAACAGAACTTGAGCAACACATGGATGCTCAAAGGACACTTGCTTTGAAACAGAAAATAGATATATAGACATAAATATATTTTTTTGGAAGTGGAAAAATAAAATCAGAATGAGAGGGAGAGTTAGAGGAATACTTTTCATTTCTTGGATTAGTCTGTGATTTATTCTTTTTTTTTTTTTTTTTTTTTTTTTTTTTTTTTTTTTTTTTTTTTTTTTTTTTTTTTTTTTTTTTTTTTTTTTTTTTTTTTTTTTTTTTTTTTTTTTTTTTTTTTTTTTTTTTTTTTTTTTTTTTTTTTTTTTTTTTTTTTTTTTTTTTTTTTTTTTTTTTTTTTTTTTTTTTTTTTTTTTTTTTTTTTTTTTTTTTTTTTTTTTTTTTTTTTTTTTTTTTTTTTTTTTTTTTTTTTTTTTTTTTTTTTTTTTTTTTTTTTTTTTTTTTTTTTTTTTTTTTTTTTTTTTTTTTTTTTTTTTTTTTTTTTTTTTTTTTTTTTTTTTTTTTTTTTTTTTTTTTTTTTTTTTTTTTTTTTTTTTTTTTTTTTTTTTTTTTTTTTTTTTTTTTTTTTTTTTTTTTTTTTTTTTTTTTTTTTTTTTTTTTTTTTTTTTTTTTTTTTTTTTTTTTTTTTTTTTTTTTTTTTTTTTTTTTTTTTTTTTTTTTTTTTTTTTTTTTTTTTTTTTTTTTTTTTTTTTTTTTTTTTTTTTTTTTTTTTTTTTTTTTTTTTTTTTTGTACTTTCAAATGCCCTACTCATCATTGAATCTGAGACAAGATGCTGTGAAATTTATTTAAAAAAAGGAAGAAAAAGATTTGGGGTCGACCAGAAAATAGTTACATGACTGGCAAGCTTACTTGCTTGCAAAGTCAGATTTTTGGAATGTACTTCCTTCCTCTCTGCCAGCCTTCCCTACTTTGAGTGTGGGACCTCCAGTCTTCACTGCTCTGTCTGTGCACACCTATTTCCTTGTCTCACATTCGAGGCTCACATTTGCTAAAAGCTTCAGTTGCCCCTCATGGGAGGTTACATTATGTCCCTATTCTTTTGTTCCGTGTTTTTGAAAACATCCTTTCTCCGCTTATGCAGAGGATGTGTATATGCAGCCCCTTTTTCTCATTGCTGTCATTTGTCTACAGGATAAATAATCTAGGCAATTTTGTGTGATTTACATCTCTGGGAGGCTGAGACAAACTGATCTGCTAATCAGCACGGCTCAGCACCGCCAACCAGCGTCATTAGGTCGCTGCAGGCACTCTTGGTGCTGTGCTTCCAGCAGACAGGTGGTGTGAGCCACACGTTTCTCCTCTCTGTTTCAACATTGTCTTGTTTTTTCAGGTCCCTCCTGCTAGGATTTTGGCATGGATGCCAGATTCCCTGCTCTTTGGGGACTGACCAGATGCAGCATTTGGAGAGGAAAAGCTGCAGGAGTTCAGTTCTCTGCAGCTGAGCAGGCAGATCTCGAACTGACAGGCAGGGTATGGCTTAGGGCCATGCCTCCGGTTCTTGACAGTGCCAGTTCTCACACCTGCGTGTCAGCTTTGACCATTGCACCAACGCATTTACTTGTGATGATCTCCCCTTCTTTATCCTCTGTATCTGTGGCCCAGCAGGCTGCTTCTCTGATAAATGTCATACCCGAAATACCTGCTTGGGTGGCTGTGCCACAGGAGCCTGCTCAAATCCAGTTGTACCCTTCTTTTCCCTTCTACCCGAACGTCCATTCTGACTCACGCTCTGCTCAGTGCTTCCCTCACCCCTGTTGTTGTTGACGAACCTCTCACCATCCTCACAGCGTTGCCCCAGAGGCGATCCCTGTCTTGAGAGGGTGACAACACTCAGCCCTGATTTCCTCCTGTACCCCAGCTTGCTGCTCCTTGTTTAGGGCAAGGCAGCCTCTGCGGCCCGTCCTGGTGGTGGTGGGGCGAGCCAGTGCGGACACAGCGCTGCCTGTGCGCTAGCACAAAGAGGCAGTAAGCATTCCTTGGCTAGTTTGCCATTTATTTCCAGATGTGTTTAAAAATTCTTGGAGTTCTTAAAGATTAACTAACTGGCAGGTTGTTTCGGGGGGGAGGGGAACATGAAACGCAGCTCTCTAACTCCTGTGGTTAAAATAGTTTCTCTTTACGTGGTTTCCAAAATATTTCTGGCCCTATCTGAAAACCTGTTGTTCTACTATCTCTTTCCAGGAACATCAGAAGAAAATGTTTTAGTAGGGTGTGTGTTTAAGTGGGTGCTGTGTAGAAATGTAACATATCTAAAACTCTATGATATGGGACAGAGGAATTATTTTGGCAGGTGGGCTTGCAGGTAGGCTTCAGCAGTGGTTTTCAGAGCACTTTGTGATACTGAGGCGTGTGAGTAGCAGTGTGGTTGGGTGCATAGCAAACAGTAATGCTGCTTCTCCTCCTGTTTCTGGTAGGTACCACCCCCGTGTCCTGTACATCGATATTGATATCCATCACGGAGACGGTGTGCAGGAGGCTTTCTACTTGACAGACCGTGTCATGACAGTGTCATTTCATAAATATGGAAACTATTTCTTTCCTGGTACAGGTATGTCGTTTCCTTTATAATGTGAACTTGGCCTTGTTTCAGGGTCGTTCAGAAGTGCTGCTGGAGTGGAGAGGTTTAAAATCGTTAGATTAGAACTGCGGGGACGAATGGTGGAAGAAAGGGCGTGAAGAACTAGAGAGGAGCAGAACTGCAGTTCTCCCTAACAAACAGGGATTCTAGCTAGGTTAGCAGAGATCTCAGCCCAGGCTAGATCTGGCCTTTTGGCCCTTCTGAAAGCTCAGGGCTGTTGTGACTCTCCTGTTTTCCCTTGGCCAGGGGACATGTACGAAGTTGGTGCGGAGAGCGGTCGTTATTACTGCCTCAACGTGCCTCTACGAGATGGCATCGATGACCAAAGTAAGTAGGTGTTCCTTGCCCTTTTCCCTTGCCCGGATGTTTGCTGGTCCTTTTCTCCAGAGCCATGACAAACCTGTCTTTCTTTCCAAAGGTTATAAACACCTCTTCCAGCCAGTCATTAACCAGGTGGTAGATTACTATCAGCCCACCTGCATAGTACTGCAGGTAAGAAAACAAGCTTTTGTGCACATGTACGTTCTTGTCAGAGGCTGTGGGTTGAAGAGACATTTCTCAAATATGTTACCCTCTGTTCCCAGGGGGTCAGGGTTGGTGGATTCAGCTGCTGGTAGAGGTGTAGGGATGCTGCTGTGTGTCTGGAAATCAATGGCTATCTAGCCCAAATTCACTTATTCTTTTTCCCTTTCCCAGTGTGGTGCTGATTCTCTGGGTTGCGACCGTTTGGGTTGTTTTAACCTCAGTATAAGAGGGCATGGGTAAGTACAGCAGGGTTGGGACACAGCTGTTAGTGGAAAGACCATCCTTTAGTCCAAAGGGCTGCAGAGGGTGCTCTGTTGTGAGACTTGAGCTTTGCCTTCGGCCTTCCAGCTGCACCGACAGTTTTTTGTTTATTCTTTGGGGTTTTTTAGGTTGGGAGTTTTTTGGGTGGTTGGGGTTTTGTTGCCTTGTTTGTTTGTTTTCTTAAACAAAAACCCTTGTGTGTCAGGACAGGCTCTCAGAATGGCACTTTGTACAAGAGCAGTGGTTCACAGAGCAGCACATGGTCCAGGCTCCCTGGGTGGGAGCCCTGGGCCTCGTGTTTGTCACATCAGCCATGATGGTGTTGGAGTGCGCAGTGAAATTTCTGACATGCGAGTATGTACTGCAGCTCTGATGTGTTTGTTTGGGGTTTCTAGGGAGTGCGTGGAGTATGTGAAGAGCTTCAACATCCCCTTGCTGGTTCTGGGGGGAGGTGGTTACACGGTCCGCAACGTGGCACGGTGCTGGTGAGTTTCATCTGCTTGTTGGACGTCACTGATGGAGCGGTCACTGTGGGCTTTGTCCCCACATGCACCCTGTAGCTTTCTCTGGACTGAGCTCATCTTACTCTGTGTTTTTAGGACTTACGAAACATCGTTACTTGTAGATGAAGCAATTAGTGAAGAGCTCCCGTACAGTGGTAGGTGTGAGTTCGTTTGTTTTCCCTATTAGTTGAGCTAGAGTCATCGTTGCATCAACTGCAGATCTAGCACTTTATTCTGTAGTGACCAGAAGTAAGACCAGGACCGAACACACAGCGCTTCCTGATCTTGCCCTGATCTTCTATCTCCCATTTGTAGGCTTTGCTGAGCAGATAAACTTACTCTTAGTGCATCAGAAACTGTAACTTGGATCGCTTCAGTGACCTGAGTGCTACTTTTGCTGACTCTTGTTCCACATAATTCTTTTCAGTTGCAGAGTTGTACATCACTGTGGTTCATGGGTTCTGGTCACCTCTAGCGTGGTGGGAGGGGCGGGTTCTGCTTCCCTGCAGAGCTGTGCAGCTGCTGACTGACTCCTTTGCCTTTGCTTTAACTCTTGCTCATTCCTTCACAGAGTACTTTGAGTACTTTGCTCCAGATTTCACCCTTCATCCTGATGTCAGTACAAGGATTGAAAATCAGAACTCCAGGCAGGTGAGTGCCTGCAGCCCTTAAGCAGTGCCCAGCTATGTAGTCCCCAAACCCAGTGGTTGTTGCTCTGTCCTGCAAAACCAGATGGAGCCCAGGCAAGGAATTGTTGTGGGGTCAGAACACTGACAGAGCAAACACAGTCTTTCCTCTGGGCCATCAAATCCACACACAGATGGTGCTGACAGTTGTGGCTCTGAGCAAAGTGTCGGATCTGATGGTGATGATCCCTCTTTTTTTTTGCAAGTAGTACTTGGATCAGATCAGGCAGACGATATTTGAGAATCTGAAAATGTTGAACCATGCTCCCAGTGTGCAGATCCACGATGTCCCTTCTGACTTGCTGAGCTACGACCGCACAGATGAGCCTGATCCAGAAGAAAGAGGTTCTGAGGAGAACTACAGCAGGTACAGTTCTGATGTTCTGGTGAAATGAGCTTCCTGTCTCTGCAGGATCCTCTCTACAAAATGAGAGGTCTCCTCACAAAATAGTTCATGGGGTGTTTGGGTGCAGGGCATCTTCTGACTTGCAGAGGGCCTTTCTGCAGGAATTTTTCTCTTGTCAGGGCTCTCCTCACTGATGGTGATTGTCTTTTCCCCCAGGCCTGAAGCTGCCAACGAGTTTTATGACGGTGACCACGATAACGACAAAGAGAGTGATGTTGAGATCTGAGGACTCTGGTGGGGACTCTGGACCTTGGGGGGGTCCCACGTTGGATGTCGGTGCTTGGTGCAGTTAACTGGGCCACGCAGGAGCCAGTGAGCCCTCCCTCCATATTAGATTGCATGCCGTGGCAGCAGGGACAGCACCACTGCAGACTTCTGCTCCCTGCAAGGCAGAGAGCAGTGAAACGTGTTCCTTACTTTCCACCACGGTTCCAGCTGTCACCACTCTGGGAAATGGAATTCAAGTAGTGCTCCGGTCTGTGCCGCGCACTGGCTGGCAGCCATGCAGCTGCGCTCCGAGCCCGACCCGCTCTGGCTCAGTCAGCTCCTCTGACTCTGGTGCAGGCTTCTGCCAGAAAGGTGAGAGCTGGAGCACTCGTGCCTAGAACCTCTGCCTCGTCAGCCACACACCTGCCGCGTCCCGGTCTCCCCAGCCCTCTGCTCAGGTACCCAGTCGGTTGTCCTCTTGAAGCCTGCACCCAGGCTCGCTTCCTTGTATCCTTTCTAACCGGCTGCTGCTCCACAGCTCAAGGGAAGCCATTCAGGAAGACAAGGCCAGTTCTGGGGGAGGGTCAGGAGTGTGGTTGGAGCAGGGTGGAAGAATGTATGCAGTGTAGTCTTCATTCCCCCTATACTCAGCTTTGCACTCACAAATGAGTACTGCAACACTTTGCCAAGTTGGACCTAACTCCCCCATTCTCTTCATTCTTTGAGAGGTTAAAATCACTGTGCAACAGCAGTGTGGTTGCCAAGGTCAGTGCACAGTCTCGCACCTCTGATGTAGTTTCCAGCTGTGTTTTCCAAGTTCACAGGTGTGTTTGCAAGAGACTTGGGCTGCTTGCTTGGAGCGAAAGCCACTCCCTTTTGACTGCCCAGATGTCACTGCTCGTGGGTGAGGAGTCTGCTTCTTGCAGGTCCTGTCCTCTTGCCCTCACACAGCAGAGGTTTCCCAGATCCCAGACTTTGCTGCTCCTTCCCCTGCTCCATCACCTGCTCCTGTCATGGTTTGGAGGGTGCTGTTTGGGGAGAGGGGAGGGGCTCAGCCTCTTACTGTGCGTACTGTTCTGTTTGTTTACTGATGTCTTTAAACATTAAATGAAGAGGCAGTATTTTTCTTACCTGACCTGTTGTTTGTCTGGTTAATGCTTGTGCCTGTTTGGTTCCTGTCTTCCTCAAGGTGCACAACAGTGCATCCTCAGCACCACTGCGCAGTGAGGGGAGCCCTGAGTTCCCAAGCAGAGGACCAGGAGGAGCTTGTGGCCACTCCTGTTTATTTCTCTGGCATGGGGAAAGCTGAGCAGGGATCTGCAGACCCCATATAAAAAGCCTTGTTTTAAATGTAGGTTCCTCATGCACCATGAGAGCCTGCTCTTGGCCTTCCCACATCCCTAAGGCACACAGTGGCTGTTCCTCCCTGTTTCTGATCCTGCTGCCATCTCACTTTCACTCCCTGTCCTCAGTGCCACCAGCACTTGGAGTGGGATGGGGCGGGGGCTCATAAATAAATTTGGGGGGCCAGGCAGTGGCATGGTACTGCTGGGACCTGCAAAAGGCTCATCCCCCAGCCATGGGGGTGTGGTGGGTGAGTGACTGCACACAGCAGCTGGAGGTTGGGTGGGCTTTGGCCTCCACTGGGCAGCTGGTGCCGGAGGCCAGGGCTCCCTGGAAGGTGCCTACCCTTCTGTCTCTCATGAGGCTCTGGCTGCAACTGGCAGCTTCGTGCTGCAGGTCGTAGTTGACTTTCTCAAAGGCTCCAGGAAGCACCAGAGGCACGCTGTGTCCTTGTGCAGGTGAGGTTGCTCGGCTCACACAGCCTGCTTTAGCCTCCAGCCAGATGTTGCCTCTTCTCCACTACTATCAAACACTTCTGCACCACAATTTGATCCTTGCAGAACTTTGATGACACGATGGTCACTGTTCCTCTTTGCTAGCATGCACTGACCAGCTGCAAGCTTGCAGGTTGCCATCTCCTCACTGGATGTCTGCTTGCTGCTGCGTACCCAGGCTCCCGGGTGAGTCTTGCTGTCACCCCCTTCCTGCCCCAGGCTGTGATTTCTGCCCCCTACCACACCCCAGCCTCGCCATCACAGAAGCCCCTGTTGCTGTTGTGCCTCCTTAAAAAGAAAACAAGCTGAGCTGAAGGGCTGAGCCCTCCCGTGCCTTTGTAACACCTGCGCCTTCCCAAGTATTGAAACATGCTCACATGATGTTAGAAATAATTATAATAATTATTTGTGATGATTATCAATTAATCAAAATACCCTAAATTAATAGAGAATTAAACAAACTAATTCTCTTCAGGACTGTTAAACTGCAGCATGGGCTGGAACACAGATTTCCCTTTTAGTTTTTGGAATATGAATAACAAATTCAGCTCTTCCAGCCAAAACCCAGCCCTGCCAGATCCTGCCTGTGGTAGGGGAAGTTGCATCTCACCATCGTGTGCCCAGCATGCATTGAAGGCACTCCATGCCCTGTGTCGAGCAGTGCTCGCAGCTCTGGTCCCATCAGAGCCTGTCCCCTCCTTGTCACCCTCCTGTCCCTTTCCCAGGGCTTCCACAGAGCTGGGACCTTTCCTTCCTCATCAGTTTGATTTTTGTTTGCTGTGCTCTGTTTAAAAAGCTTATTGTAGCTCTTTGGCTTACCATTTTATAGATTAAAATAGAGGAAGCTTCAAGGATTCCTACCCAGGATTTGGACGTCCCTGTGCCCTACTGTCAGCCTCCAGCCTGCTGCAATGTCCCCGTCCGTGGTTTGTGGTGATGTAACTCAAATTTCTGCCGTGTGGGGGATAATTCTCAGCAGGTCATAAACTGTGTTGTGCTGTGCTTCACCAGTTTGAAATACTACATGACCAGGGGCGTCTTCCTTAGTGGTGCAGAGAATAAGAGCCCCCAGCATGCTGCCCTGGGCAGCCCTGCCCCGTGGGTATTGTGAAGGTGCCCCACAGTGGACCCCATGGCAGGAGTGGGTGGGTGCAGGTGGGACCCTGTGCAGGCAGGGGCTGCACCAGCACAGTGCTTGTGGTCCTGGTGCTGCCTGAAGTGCTGAGGACAATTTGGCTTCTATGGTGTTTGTAGTTCTGCTCCTAGGTTTCCCATTGGTGTTTTGTAAATGTTTTCCGTTCATGGCTCACAGTAATTTTTCTTGTTTTATTTTCTTAATGACACCTGAACTACACAGTCCTTTCTTTGAAACTCTGTAAATAGCTTTGGGGTTCACCTGGGCAGCAGGTTTGCCTTGTGAGAGTATTTAGGGAGAAGCAAAAGGCAACTTTGCCTCCATGGGCTGGAAGCAGCCTTTGGTCCAGGCCACATCTCTGCTTTCTCTCCCAGTGGGTTTCTCAATGAGCCTACAGTCTGATGAGTATCAGCTGAGCTTAACAGCAGCCGTATTTGCACCACCCCTGTGCCATAGCACGTGTTCTAAATGACAAGTGGTGCTTTGCTCCCTCGCTTGGCTCCGAGGGTGAGGAGGGTGTTTACAACCTTTGTGCTCCTCCTCAGTGAGTGGAGATGAACCCAGCAAGGAGCAGCAGCTCTGTGGTGGCCAAACACTGACCGGGAGGGGATGTAGTCCTGCCTCTGCCCATGGTTGTGCTGAGAGCATCCCTGCCCCTCGCTGCTGCCCTCAGCTCCAGGTCACCAGGACGAGGCTCTTCCTGCTGCACAGCCAGCCTGGCTCCTCGGTAACCACTTCGGGTGTTTCTCAACTTGAAACAGGGTCTAAATCCCGCAGAAAACCTTTGGGTAAGTCAAATGCACACACACTCCTTGGCAGCAAGTATTTGGCCTCATTGGCAGTGGTGTATCACATCACAGTTATTTGGTTGGATGCTCACTGAAATGTTGCAGGAAGCTCTCGGGGATGTGGTGAATCGTGCAGTAATTAAGCCGGTCTTTAATTGCAGTAAAGGCTCAGCTGTCCTTTGTTTCTTTGCTTGGTCGACCTCCCCAGCTTGGCTCTACAGGGACAGAGGGAACCCTGGAGTTCTGCAGCTGGTTACTGCAAGGTGTCGTACAATACAGGTTTTATAACTTCCTGGAAGGATTCTTTGTTATTCAGTAAATACTTTGGATTATTATGAAATCCTTGGTGCATTTCGAGTGTTTGGGATATCTCCTGATAAGTTTAAAATGGGCTGTTTGCAAGAGAGAGCTAGTGCAGGGTCAGCACCTCACCCGTTGAGAGGTGTCAAAACCCAAAGCATCCTGAGGGATGGCCCTGTGCCACATCCTGGTCTGGAGGAGCTGAGTGAGTGGGAGTTATTTGAAAATTGTTACTTGAAATTACTAAATACCAGACATGATTATTACTTGAAAACGTTGAATTGTCTGCATCCCTCTGCTTTCCATATCTACGTACATATCCCCTCCATATACGTGTGCCATTACGTTTAAAGGCAACATGGAGAATCTGGCAAGTCTTTGTATAGAAGAAGGTCTTGCAAATTTATTTCTTTGTGTGCTTTCTCATGGATGGTTCCATAGTTCACACCTATCTGTAGTCAGATGACTTGTCATCGTGGCTTTTTACTTTTAGAGTTTATGCTCTTGATTTTGAAAGAAGTTTTACTGCTTCTAGTAGAGAGTCTGAGAAATAAGAGACCCAGGGTTATCTAAAAAGCCAGGTTATTGCTTAAAAGAACTTAAGCCAGGGGATCAGACCATGTACCATAACTTCTTCTGTCTGAACGCCCAGCCCAGCATCCTGCCTACAGAAGCACATGGAGAGGGAAGCACCTCCAGCAGCTCCCCACGCACCCTCCTGCTCCCAGGCTCTCCAAGTCAGGTGCACCTTCAAGGTGCCTGGTAATCCTGAGGGGTTTGTTTTTCCTGCCTGGTCCCCCCCGAAGCTCTATCATCTCTGTCTGCAGGATTCAGGGCAAGAGCGGCACAGCTCTGCTGACCCTCACGTGCAGAGCTCTCTCCTGTTTGCTGTGATCCTGTGTTTAGATCTTGCAGGTGGCCCCAGCCTTGTTTCTGTAGATGGTGAATAGCAGAACCCTCCACAGCTTTTCTGTACCCATATGGTTCAGTTTTAAATATCTTGTTTTTCCCCATTTCACCACGTCTCTGCTCAGACAAGTTCTGCCTTACTTGCTTCTCCTGCATGGAGAAGCCGTGCTGTGTTTTTTTCCTTGTTTTTTGAAATCTTAAGACGTTATAATTGTGCACGTTCACAAAAGCTCACCAACAAAGAGAATATTAACGCTTTGTTTTGTCTCTGGCTGCAGACCTCTGTTCAAAGCTGGTGGGTGAATGTGCCTTACCAGTGATGCTGTACAGGAGCAGAGCTGCTCCAGGTGCAGGCACGTTGCCACCATCCCTGCGAGTCCCCTCACTGATGGTGGCTCGGCTGAAACCAGCCCTGTGGGATGCAGGCTCTGGAGCAAACCCTGTTTCTTTACCCCTGTTCTCACTGCAGCTGTTGTCGTCAGAGCTCTCTGCTTTTCTCTCCATGTGTTTTGCTCAAGCTCAGCTGTTGTCTTGGTGTTCATTTCCTGCTCCCACCCTGCACCTGGGGCAGGGATCTGTGTCTGATCACACAGCCCTGCAAGGAGCGGTGTGGGGCTTGTGCCACGCGTTGAAGAAGGGCAGGGGGAGTGTGTTTACAGCAGTGTTTTTATTAATTGTATTTCTCTTCCTTTCCCTCCTAGATAGCCCTTCTGGATGGAGCCAGTGTGGTGGAACTGGAGAAAAGGAGTTGGGCTGATGATGAGGTTGGGTAACAGCTAGGATAGCAAGGACCCAGGTAAAGCCTTTGTACCCAGTGCTGGGCTACAAGTGCTGCCAGTTGCTTCTTCCTAATTAATTACCACTGGACATGTTATGCTTGGCCTTTCTGACAGAGGAAGAGCATGTGTTTGCATGTTAATTAGCACAAATATTGCAGCTGTCACAGTAAGGGGAAAACAGCATCTGAGTTGTGGGCATGGGGCTTCCTTCCCTCCTGATCCCACAGCTTCTGTCTGCTGGGCAACCCTCAGAGCTGTGATGGGATGTAATTGAAAAATGGTCACTGCCATGTCAGCAGCTGCCTCCAGGCTGTGCCTAATCTTCTCAGCAAGGAAGGTGTCACTGCACCTGTTCCAGTGTGAATGTGTGATCCGGGGACCTGGGGTACGTCAGTATGGGGCATGGGATCAGCCATCATGTCCTGACCTCTTGGATTAGACAGAAACATGGATCCTCATCTCTGGCTGTGTGGCTGAAGTGCTGCTTGCAGGCCTGGTGGTTGAAGTTTTAGAGGTTTGGGGGGAAAATAGGTAACACCCAACCCTGGCTATAGATATTTCTTGTGCACGTGTGCTCAGCCCATCTGTTTGTTGCCTCTGCAGCTGGATGCAGGCACAGCAAGGGCTGCAAATCGAAATGAAGAGGATGGAAGGGGGCTTCAAGGAGAAACTGGTGCATGCAGTGAGGAGATCTTGGGCGTGAAGAAACAGTAACTGCTGCGGAGAAGCAGGAGCTGGAAAGGAAATTATCCTGTTGGAGTGAGGAGTGGGACAGGAGCTGATGGGCTGGGGTGGGTCGCAGCAGGCTGGGGCTCGTGTCCTCCTCAGAGAGCTCTGCTCCTCCCCGGGGAGAGGATGTTAGCAGGAGGAGAGACCCCTGGAGTCACAGAGTCATGGAACCATTAAGGTTGAAAAAGACCTCTGAGATCACCCAGTCCAATGGTCAACCCACCACCACCATGCCCACCGAGCCGTGTCCCTCAGTGCCACACCTCCACATCTTTTCATTTACCATTTTAATTCCCATTTGTGCCTACACGATGCCATCAAACAGGATTGTACAGAGAAAAAAGGATTTATTTAGGATGGAAACACATACCTCATAATAAACCTCATAATAAAACACAGTAATATAGAGGAGGTTTCTGGAATATGCAATCATTACCATAGTATTAAGTGTAAATATAGTAATTCCTAACATTACACTGTGCTTTATATGCCAACACTTCACAAACAGGGAGCTAATGATTGGCTCCAGGCACTCCCCCAAAACCTCCTTTGCCCGAGCAGGTGGAGGCAGCAGGAAGGCAGAATGGTGCTGGTGCTGCTTTCTGGCTACTCCCTGTTTCCATAGAGCTGAGGGCACCAGGATCAGCCCACAGATGCTTCTTTTCTCATTTCTCCCCAGACCAGAAGTTGTCTTTGGGGGGGCATTCCTTGAGCCTGCCCTGCTCTTCTGCTCCACAGCCAGCTCTGGTGGTGTGTTGAGCTCTGAGAACACTCGAATCATGGACTTAACATGAATAATGCTGTCAAATCTTTCTTCTTGCACTTTATCTAGCATTTCCCTTGCATGCTTATGCCAGCCCAGCATTGCCCAGCCCTGCACTGCAGTGACCTGGTGTCTGTGGGTCTGGCCCTGGCATTGCTTGGCTTCCACACAGGCACCCAGACTCCTCCAGGAGTTGCTTGGCACATTCTCCGGGTCATCTTTTCCTTCCCCCCACCCCCCCCTCCGCTGTATCATCAAAGAAAAAACGTGGGAGGCTTGCTCCTCGAGCTGCCGTGCTGCCCTTGCTCTGTGCAAGGAGGAAGCAGCAGGAATGTTGTGCTGGGTGTCAGTGTGCTGGCGTGTGCCCCCACGTCAGGCTCTCTGGGTTTGCTCTCTGCTTTGAGCGTGGGCGCTTCTGCCTCCTGAGTCCATTGTCTGAAGGAATAGAAAATGCACGCTGGTGTTTGGAAGTGCATTGACTTCTTCATCCACGGGAAAAAAAAATAGCAGGGAGCAAGATAAAGCCTCTGGTAGTTGCTTATCCAAAGCAAACAGTCTGGAAATGGAATTTTTGTTGAAATCCCTCTCTTGGTGACAGCATACTTCTGTAAGTAGGAGGAGAGGAAGAAAAACATCTTGGTTATTGAGTCTTCTGACCCTGGCTGTTTACCTTGAAGAAGCTGGGAGAGAACAGTTCTGAGGGAAACGCTCAACTTTCTGCAGCCTGAGACCAGCAAGCGGGCCGTGCAGCTCCTGCCTTTACTCCTCTTTGCTTAGGGTGATGCTGTGGGTGAAGGTGTCACCTCACCAGGCTTGTCCTGCCTGCTGCCAGGGTCAGGCCAAAAGCATGGGGAGAGTTGCTGTGGGCACAGCAGCACAGGGCAGGGGCTCTGGGTGCCCCACAGCTCTCTGTCCCATGCCAAAGGCAGGGCTTGTTCAGCCTGCGGAGAAATGCCCCTCATCGCTTTCTTCTCCAGGGTCTCATTTTCTTTTTCAGAAAACAAAAAACAGACAAAAAAAACCACATTATTTTTCTCATTAATCTGTCCTCTAGCAGCCCACCTTTTGTACTGAATTGCTGTATTTTCTGCTTTGGATCTCTCCAGCTCAGAACTCTGAGCCTCAGCTCCGTGCTCAAATCTCAGCACTGGGCTTTTTGTTCACCCTGTGCAGACTCCCTCTGTTCTTATCCCCACTGACATTAGGATCAGCGGGTGACACAAACATGGGATTGGGATTTTCTTTCTGTGTTTCCTCTAGCAGGCTGCTGTCTGTCATTCTGGGGCATTTATGTATATATTCATCAGTTTCCTGACCATTGAGGCAGTTGCCACATCTCTGAGACATGCTCCAGCCGCTGATTTTTGGGGCACTGCTATGCTCCCAGCCAGGGCTCCTCGGAGGTGACCCTGCTGCAGGGATGCAGCTCTGCTCTGTCAGCTCCCAGGCGGAGAGCTGGCAGTCCCCAGGTGGCCACACAGCCACCGACAGCACTGGCTTCTGCTCCCGTATGCCCTTGGCAAGGGAAGGTGGCGGCACCCTGTGGGGGGAAGAATAGGGGCTTGAGAGAGACTGGATCCTCTGGGGATTGCTTTTGTTGGGTGCCCTGTTTGCCCTCTGACGCTGAGCCACATTCTTGTTTCTGCTTCAGGTCAACAGGCTGAAAAAAAGAGCTTGAAGACGCCAAGAGAGAAGTGGCTCTGCTGCTTCACTTCCAGGCGCTGCAGGGAGCACCAAACCACTACCAGCACCTCTCCATCCTCTCACCTCCACCCGGCCCCCGATCGATGAGAGCCTGCACACCTCATGCACAGAGACCAAGGTGAGTCCTACACTGAAACCCTGCCTTGCACCTTGGGCTGTCACCCGAGCAAGCTCCTCCCGTTGCCATCCCCTTGGCTGAGACTTTTCATGGCGCTGTTTCCGATAGTCTGCAGAAAAGTCTGCTTTCTGCCAAGGTAGGGAACTTCATCTCAGCTTTTGTGTGCAGCGAGGGCAGGGTGCATGGGAACCAGAAGTGCTTGGTGGCTCTGGGGATGTGCACCTGGACCAAACACAGCGTGCAGAGTGACATGCCACAGGCTGAGGCAGAGGTACCGAATGCTTCCTGGGCTGCAGCCACTGATGAATGCACTCAGGTACGTAATGAGGTCTGTTACTGGTGCTACCTGAATGCTTTCAGCCCTCTGCCTTGTAGCGATCTGAGGGCATCTCTGTGATAACACCAGGTTTAGTGATCACAGCCCATGTGAGCATGGAACCAGCAGGAAGCAGCACTGCCTGGTAAGTGCACAATGGTAACACAGAGCCCACCCTGTGACCGCGTGGTTCTGGATTGTCTCCCCAAGGCCCCACTGCCCCTTTGCTGTTTCTACACTGATGCTCCTGGATTTCAGTATCCATCTTCTTGAGTTTGGATGCTGTGCTTCGATCTCTTTCAGCCTCGTCCCTCTCGCTTCTGCCCCACTGCCTATCCTAGCAGTTGTGTAGAGCAGGCTGCTGCTTGGCACCACACACACTGATTCACTGCTTTCCTCTCTGATTTTCTCTCCCTCCTTCCCCCTGCGCTCCCAGGTGATGCTGGGGCTGTCTTCCCCATCTCCAAGTGCTCCCTGTGAGCTCCCTCTCTCAGTTAGATATTTGTGGAACTGGAAGGAAACCAAGCACATGTCTCTCCCATGTCTCCACAGCAGGCTGCGGTCCTCTGAGACCCCCGGGCTGTGAAAATGCCACGAGCTCGGAGGGTGGATCTGGTGGGGATGGATGCACTGTTATGTGCTGGGAGCAGAGCTGGCTGCTGGGTGACGTCCCACGTCCAGCACAGCCCTCCCCTGGGGCTTTTGCTGTTTTCCTCCCTTTGCACAGGGCAGAGCAGCAGGACCAGGTAGCTCTGTGAGCACGTCGCCTGGGCACAGGGGTTGTGGCTGCGGGGCATCCCAGTGCCAGCACGGTGCAGGGGGCTATAAACCAGGGCTAGAGAGGTGATGAGCACAGTCATCCCCTCCCTTCAATTCCTTGGAAAGGGGAAGTGAGAAGGAGGCCTATGCCCTTGAGCTTTCCTTCCTCCCTGAAACACTCTCAGTGGTGGGAAGGGAGAACTGTATTAACCAAAAATCTGTTCTGCCCCAGATGTGCACCCCTGGCTCTGTGGGGCAGCACCCACTGCCCTGAGCCCATGGCTCCCCCCCACCTCCCTGTGCTGCAGCCACTGTGGGCAGGGGAGGTTTGCTCTGATCTGCAGGGACTTGGGCTGTGCCCTCAGAAGGGCCTTAGCACAGCAGCTGTGTCCTGGGGCTGTGGGCAGGGCTGCGTTCAGGGTCTCTCCAAGAGCTGCAGCATCTGCTGGGAACAGTTTTCTGCTCCGTGCACAGTGACACAAATAGTACTTGTATCCATAGAGTATTCGTTCTCTCCGTGGTTTTCCTTGCTCATTTGGCTTTGACGCAAGTAAATGCTTAGCTTCTAGGTTACTGGTATTTGGGAATTCATGGGGGATAGGGAAGAGGACGTGAACCTTCCCAGAAACACCTGCCTGTGTTTCTGGAAGCTCTGTGCTTCTCATCTTTCCCCTGCTGTCCCCTGCCTTGCTCAGCTGGGCTGTGACTGTGTGGGTATCTCAGGAATGCTGGTCCCAGTGCCTGCTGGGCTCCCGTGGGCTGAAGGAGCACAGAACCTATCAGCCAGCACCAGCCCCATTGCTGTGTGTGCCTGTTAACATCCCTGTGAGCTTCCCAGCACAGCTCCAATTAATTGGGATGAGTTAGCTGCAGGCTATGCATTGCTTCTGCTCTGCAGCCTGAGCAGCTGGGGGTGGCACGGTGAGCCAATGGTGTCCCCCTGGGAGCTGTGCCAGGCCCCCAAAATGCAGCAAACCAGGGTCTGTCGGCCTGCCGCTGCTCTCAGCCCTCCGGCTGTTAAGCAGGAGCTGCCCTGCACCTGGGAGCAGCTCTGTGCATCTGCCTGACGGGAGAATGCTCACTGCTCTGGGGCTCTGCCCTGTCATTTGCTTTTGTAATTAATGGCACTGCCTCGCTTGGACCCTTGCCCTGTCTTCAGCTGCACCGGAGTCACTTGTGTCTCTGTTCTGCTTCATCGTTCCTCTTAGTTACCCTGAGCAAGCACAGAGGAGCTGCCCTGACTGAATTAAGGGGTGGAGAGAGCCCTGTGAAACACAAGTGGAGTGAGGGGTGAGGTAGGTGCCTTCTGACATGGAGGAGTCCCTGTGCCAAATCCTGATCCTGGGACCTTGTAAATGGGAGGGAGACCGACTTGCGCAGTCTGACAGCAATGGGACAAGGGGGAATGGTTTTAAACTAAACTGGGGAGAGATGTAGAATAGACGTCAGGAGGAAATTCTTCCCCCAGAGGGCAGTGTGGCCCTGGCACAGGGCCCACAGCTGTGGGTGCCCCATCCCTGGAGGTGCCTTAGGCCGTGGATGGTGGCTGGAGGGCTGTGAGGGCCCTTCCAACCCAACCGTTGTGATTCTATGGCCTGTGCTGTCAGGACAGAGCAGTGTCACCTTGTGTCCTGCTGCTGTCACCTTGTGTCCTGCTGCAGCCAGAAGCTTGTACCCAACCTTTCAGAGGATGTTAGAGCAGCCTGGCCTAAATTCACTGTCATGCCTTCAGAAACAGACCTGGAAACGTCATCGGTGAGTTTCCAGCCCAGTTATCAGAACGCTGTGGATGCTCTCCCTGCCTGTCGGTCTGAGCATTCTCTGCTGCTGCTGGGAGCTGTGCTGGGTGCTGCACAGCCACAGCTTTGCTCCTGAAGTATGTTTCCCATCTTCTGCAGCCCCCCCGGCTCCAGACCCTGCCATGGGCTGGCTGCCACCTGCATCGTTGTTGTCTGCCCTTCTCTGATCACGTGGGGACCGAGAGTCCAGGGAGCAGAGAGGTGTTGTGAAGTCACCTCTCTCCCTTTGTGCTGAGTGTGGCAGGGATGTGACAGGAGCAGATGGAAAACTGCTCAGGAGAAGAGTGGCTGTGGGACCAGCAGAGCTGAGCATCCCCTGAAGATGTGCTGGCACCGACAGGCGTGGGGCAGTGGCACATTATGGTTATCTGCTGCTGCAAAATTGCTCCTGAGAAGCAAAGCCAGCCTGCCAGCTTTTGGAGATGCACTCACATGTGGGCTCTGTAGCTACAGAAAAACAGTAGTGGTTGCCAGATGCTTTGCCCTAGGGCCAGCCCTGACTTTCTGGCTGCTGATGGCCCAGCTCCTGCAGCTTCTCACCTTAAGGCCATGTCACACTGCCTGTCCATCAACAGCTCCTTGCTCCTCACAAGTGCAGTATCCCCAACCTTCCTCGTACTGGAAGCATCTGCTCTGCATTTCCCCTCTTCGTTGGGCTTACAAGCTGAGGGCAGTTTTTCCAAATGTCTTTAGTTAGGTAATTAGTTTGAATTAAGTTTTGTAGCTCAAGCCTATATAGGACTTGGGAGCCAGGCAAATAGATTCATACTGGGACAGAAGCAACGTGCACACAGACGGTTTCTGCAGATCTGTGCCCTCATCTACAGGTGTTTGGGACAGGCAGAGTGGTGGTCTGTGTTTCTGCAGCACAGTAGGGTGCTGCTTGTCCCAGTGGTGATGTTATTTAAGTTTTAAACTTGTTAAAAATCTTGTTTTAACAATTCAGGTCACGATGCAGGTCCGCTTTCAGACACTAGGTGGCACATGGATCTCTTGCTTTGAATGGAGGCTCTGTGTCCCCCCTGCAGCATGGGGTTTGCTGCCTGACCCAGGCTGTCAGAGCACATTTCCAGCCCTGGATGCGAGCTTTTGGGGGAGCAGAGTCGCGGCTGTGCTCCCTGTGAGTGCTTCTGTGGTGCTGGCACCGTGCAGAGGCTGCCAGAGATGGGTTCCCAGGCTGCAGAGGGGCAGTTTGCTCACCGGAGCACTCTGATGCCTTTCCTGCAAGAGCTCTGCCCTGGCCCAGCACATCCTCTGCCACCAGATGTGCAGCAGAGCTGAGACCACGGCGGCACAGCCCTGCACTCCCAGGTGGCAGAGCAGCCCTTTACCCAGGGGTTCCCTCATGCAGGCATTTCATTTTCCTGCGGTTTGTGATTCTTTACCCTGCTGCCATGCAGAGCTGGGCAGAGAGCAGCGCTTGCCCTCCTGTGTTGGTGCACGGTCTCAGGTACACTGTTCCCAATAATACACAAAAAAAGGCATCAATCATTTTCTGTGTTAGCTTGCTTTCCATGCTAAAAAGCTTGTGGATAAAGTTCGTTGTGTACAGATCAGGCATGGAACAGCCTCCCCAGGGCAGTGCTCGCAGCCCCACGCTGCCGGAGCTCAAGGAGCACTTGGACAAAGCCTTGAGGCCTTCAGCTTCATTTCTGGGTAGTTGGACTCTGATCCCTGTGGGTCTCTTCTAACTCAGAGTATTCTGTGATTTGTTTATTTTCTGCCAGGTGCAGTGGTACTGAAAGATGCAGAGCTTTGCTGGGTGTCTGTCAGCAGCTCATTAGCTCCAGGCCCAGACTCACAGTGGATCATATAGGAGCATATAGCTCCTAACACATGGAGAGGTGAGGTCCCACCCCAGCTGGAGGGACGTTAAACACCCGGCTGGGGGTCAGGACCCTGAGTACCTCCTGCATATACCAAACCCACTTTTGTTCTGAGAATGAAACTTTGCTTCTCTCTGAAAATGCTGCCCAGCACACAAAGCCAGCTGGCAAGATGTGCCTTGCTGCTTTGCTGCTCCCTCTGGGTGCTCCCAGGTGCACTGAAGCTTCCCCATGTGCTCTCCACGTGTCCTCAGCTTTGCAGGACGAGCAGCATTGCTTCCCCTGCTCCCCAGTCCCTCACTGCAGGTATCCCTGGCACAGTGCTCTGAGCACAACCTCCCTTCCCTCCTCCAGCCCAGAGCTCTGTGTTTTGCCAGGCAGAGCCCTCCAAGAACCTGAAGCTTGGCTTTGCTCTTTCTCCAGCAGCTGTGTGTTGTGTTGGCTGAAAAGCAGCGCTGAACAGGAACAGGGATTTCTCTCTTCCCCTTTTGCTGAGGAACGCTCTCACACAACAGGAGTGCCAGCTCCCAGAGGTGAGGAGAGAGAAGTTCCCGTTTAAAACTGCTGAGGAGGAGGAATGGGGGAACTCACCGGGTATCCTCACAGCATCACAGAGCAATGCAGATGCGAAGGGTGCTCTGGAGGTGTCGGACCCCCTGTTCTGGAAAGCTGGAGGCTGCCCAGGGCCTTCTGCACCCTGGTTTTGGAGTCTCTTCTGGCAGAACATACACCTTTGCTCTCTGCCCTTACCTAGCTCCCTTCTCTGGCATTTAAGCCCACCTGCAGAAATTATTCACAGTATATCGGGTCAGGATCTCCCTTGCTGGTGCAGGTGACTGTTATCTCTTCATGTTTTCCCTGCTCTTGCTTCCTCGTGTCTCCTGGCACGATGTTGGATAACACACAAATCATAGAATCCTCAAGGTTGGAAAAGACCTCTAAGGTCATGCAGTCCAGCCATCCACCTGCCACCAACAGTGCCCACTGTCCCGTGTCCCTTAGTACCACACGCTGATAGCATCAGTGCACTTCGACAGGGCTCTGGGAACGGTGCTGCTGGAAAAGAGAAACTTTTTGTGCTCAGAGGAGGCAGGACCTGTCTGGAGGCCTTTCTTCCTACATCCTGCAAGTGTTCCATCTCCACGGAAGGGATCTCTGCTCCTTCTGTGATATTGCAGGAGAGGGTTTGCAGCCTGGGCACTGGAGCTGCAGTTCCTAGAAGTGCAAGTCCCTGCTCGTCACAGGGACACTGCCTGGAAGCTGTCACACGGAGCTGGCTGGGCCGGGCAGTAACAGCTGTCTGTGATAGGTGTCATTATAAATAACACCTGCAGTGGGTGTAACAGCTATCTGCACGATACCTCAGTTTCCCACCTGCGTGTGCCAGCTCAGAGGTTCTCTGTAACACAGCCTGTGTTTCAGTGGTTGATATTTTCATCTCATGACAGGTGTTGGTGGGTCTGTGTGCCTGTGTCTGACCTTTCTCTGTGCTCTGTGGCAAGCAGCACTCCCCGCCCCATTCCAGCATCACCCATGGGGTACCAGCCTGCAGCAGATGCCACCTTCCCCTGGCAAAGAGCATCCCACGGGGAC
This sequence comes from Penelope pileata, assembly GCA_013396635.1. Classification (NCBI taxonomy): domain Eukaryota; kingdom Metazoa; phylum Chordata; class Aves; order Galliformes; family Cracidae; genus Penelope; species Penelope pileata. Next base: position 75,799 of record WBMW01003919.1, on the reverse strand, counting down.
GTTCCTGACACAGGACAGGATGTGTAGAAAAGTAAGTGGGAGTGGGGACAGGGCTGTGCTCCAGGGGCTTATTGATAGGAACATGCTGTGGCTACTTCCCCTGTGGGTGCTGACCCTCCGGGGGTGCTCACCTGCAGGAATGGGGGGCAACGCTTTGTTTTGAGGGTGAGGGTGGGCTGTGGGGACCAGCTCCTGCCTGTGCTATGTCCATCAGGATGCTGGGAGGGGCACTAGGGCCTCTGCTGGGCTGTGTGCAGGTGGGGGGCATGCACTGGGGTGCTCAGTGTGCCCACAGTGCCCACCCCTGGCACTGGCACAGGGACATCAGGGCCAGGCAGTGTTTGGGCCAGTTCCATGCACAAGAGGCACTGGGATGAACCCCAGGGGAGGGCCAGGGGTGCCCCAGGGTTCTGTGGCTTCACCAGGGTCCGGGAGCTCC
>WBMW01003919.1:50523-67895 GCA_013396635.1 Penelope pileata | reverse complement strand
AAAAAAAAAAAAAGTCACCAGATCATCAGTTGTGCAATGCCAGGAGTTAAATTGGATCACGGGTATTTTTTCCCTTTCTTCAGTGCGGTAAATCTTCAGGCTGTCAGATCTAAACACCTCCTTTAACAAAACCATTGATTTTTCCAATCCTGTTCAGCTGTGATTGCTGCTGGGTGGCAGATGGGTGAGGTGGGAAAGGAGCTCAGCTCCGATGGTGCCCGGGGAGGACGGGCACCCGGGGGTTAATGCCGAGCCCTGGAGGGAGAGCTGCTGCTCTTCAGAAACAGCCAGAGGAAAACGAATCTGACCTTGTTACCGACGCCAGAACCTTTATAAAGTGAGAAGTGCAGGGAGAACAACACGCCTCAGCAATGCTTATTTCTGTGTTGGTTTTGTATGGGGTTTTTTGTTTGGTTGATTTTTTTTTTTGTTAGTTTTCAAACTTTCATTGATCAGAAGGGAATTCTCATAGCTGAGCTGCACTCAGGGCTTCCCCTGGCTCCATCAGCGCAGCTGATAATTGTGCCCTGCTCACCCTCTGCCCATCAGCAGCCCCTGGCAGCACCCAGCCCAGTGCCTGCAGCCTGGCCATGCCCCCCAGGCTCGTGGGGACCCGAACCCCACTCCTGGCCGTGGCCGTGTGCATTCCCTCTGAGGTCATTTCCTTTCCAGAGGCTGTGCCTGAGGATGAGATCTGGATGCAGAACTGCCCTGGAGCCGTCACCCAGCTGCTTGCAGAATCCTTCTGGTTGCTGTCCCAAGCTGGGAAGCAGCACGAGGAACAGCAGTTGTTGTGCTGTCATGTGGGAGCTGGGAGTCCAAAAAGCAAAGGGCTGTGCCTGGGGAGCTGCCTTGGAGCCGTGCTGGTGGGTGTGCACGAGGGTTCTCCCTTGGGAAGCATCCCTCCATCTCCCCCTGAGCAGCTTCTGTGTTCTCCTGCTGATCTCTGCTTATGACCGTGCTGGGCTCTGCCCCAGCTCAGCAGGGAACAGGAGCTCGCTGTGTTTGGAGCCTGTGGGACTGCAGGCATTGCTTTCACGTGCTCTGCGCTTGATCTGGCAGCCTCGAGCAAAGGGAAGGGTTGTGGGCTGCCAGTCCCTGATGTGTGTGCGCATCCTGCAGCCCCTGAGCTGCCGGTGTCCTCTCCCACTGGGTGGGAGCACAGCAGGGACCGGGGGCTCCATCTCTCCGTTGCCACCAGCAGCCAATGTACCAGGGGCGATGCTGTGGGGTGGGGCTGCCCTAGGGGAGCTCTGGGATTGTGCAGCACTCCCTAACCCTGGGGCACTCAGCTCTCTGCAAAGTGCTTTGCCGTGGGATGGGTGTGCTCTGGGCTTTATGGGGCTGTGGATCCTGGCTCATCTTTGTACACTTCTGTACAGCCCTGTTCTTGCAGCCCCTTTTATTCCCATTTCTGCCTGCCCCTCACCCACCTTGTGTGTTTGCACATCCTCTGTGCCCATCCTGGGGCCTGGGGTCAGGATTGGGATGCAGGCTGCTCAGGGTTGCAGATTGTCCAGGGATGCTGAGGAGCTGCAACCCTGCTCCTTGTTTTCCTTCCCATGGCTGTGCTGCTCTGTGCAGGGTAGCAAAGGAAAATAGATCAATGAAACAGGCAGACCCGGTGTCCGGGAGCAAGGATACCTCTTGTTTTTTCCTGTGATTAAAACTGGCCATGCTGAGTCAGCATCCCAGGCGGAAGGGAAGCGGAGGCAGCAGGATGCAGCCTGTGGATGTGTCCTTCCCTCTGCTGAATGCCTGCACCCAACACTGTGCTGTTTGTCGCCCTGTCCCCTGCTCTGTGCCTCCCTCCTGCTGTTACAGCTCTGTCTGCATGGGCACCCGGCCCTGGGGATGCTCTAACCATTTCCAAAGAGCTCACCCTGGATCACACTGTTGGGGATTGGAGGTGGCTGAAGCATGAAGAGCTATCAGAATGCTGAGGGAAAAAAAAATTACAAAGTTTTGGGACTAGCTTATCGTAACTCAGCACTGTGGGGTGCGGTTTGCTTGGATCTGAGCTCGGGATGAACCACACACGGGGTTTTCTGGGCTGCATCTGGAGCTCGGGTGGCAGCCGCAGGGCTGGAGCTGCGCTTGAAGCAAACATTTCAGGAATGTGCTTCTCTGTTTTTCTGTCTCCTTTTATTGCAGTGTCTGAGGAGCTGTCGTGTAAACACCACAAAGGGACGGATTCTGAGTGCAGAATGTGATATTCGGGATTTTCCAGCTGACACAGAAAATGATAAATCTGTGGAAAAATGGCAATATCCTTTTGCTTTTAGGAAGAAAGATGTGTCCAGGTGAATGTGAGCTGTGGCAGAAGGGATTTATGGGGCTCAGCAAGGTCTGGTGGAGGGAGGGGGCAGAAGGCAGAAGGCCTTTCTGTCGTGGGAACAAGGAGTGTTCCCATTCGGCTCAGGGGGAATCCTGCAGGGATGCTGCGTGCCATCACTGGGGGATCTCTGGACTGAGCCTCCTCCATGGCTTTGGGCAATGGGAGCTCAGTGGTGTTCTCAAAGCGACCCAGCTCTCTGCATCTGTGGGGTTTCTGGGCAGATGGAGGTTGGAGGTTTGCTGGGAGCACTGGGTGCATGGTCTGTTGCTTACACTGATGTTTTCCACCTAGCAACTGGCCTGGGGTTCCTGACTTGTGATTTCACAGCTTTGTGAAGGATGCCAGAGCATGGTGTGGGGTCACAGAACATCCTGAGTACGAAGGGACCCATGAGCATCATCGAGTCCAACTTCAAAGGCTGCGGATGCACCCAAAAGAGCCGCAGCCACTCCGCTGTGATCTGAAATAAAGCACCCACCTGGGGGAACGTGAGGGTGAGCATCTCCAGCACCTGGCAGCACTGAGTGGCTGCTGAGGTTTAGGACCGTGTTCAACTTCACCTCGAGCACGAAGCTCTCACTCCTGCCCAGCTGATGGTGCTATGGGTAGGACTAAACTTGAGAGAAGAAATCTGAATTTAGGGTTCCCCCTGCTTTAGCTCCACTACTGGTGAATCCCCATGGCCATCATGGGAACCTGAGGCCCCCCCACACCTTAACCTCAGCACTGAAAACCCCAACCCAGAGCCACGGCCAAGAGCCCAGGTGCATCTCCAAACGCATTATGCTCTTACGAGATGAAGCGTGGGGCTGAAAGAGGATCAGAGAGAGGGGAAGAAGGCATGGTCTGCTGCAGCATCCTCTCCATGTGAGCACTGCACAGCAGCCTGCAGAGCTGCTGCTTGGTTTTCACAAGCTGCAAATGATGTGCTCAGACATAGAGGGTCCGTGCAAAAAACTGGGCCAGTACTTTCTGTTTGACCCCTAGAAAGGAGAGCAGCAAGATGCTAGGGAGGACCAGGAGCAGCGTGGAAGAGAAGAGAGCACGGTACCCAAAGCTGGGGCAGGAGGAGGCAGGGAGGAACTCAGGGGGAGAGCAGTTGGTGGGGGTGAGCGCAGACATGAGATGCAGTTGGGTGTTTGAGACAGCAGAAGAGTTGGGCTGGATGCAAAGCCCTGCTGATAACATGTGCAGAAAATGTAAGTGAAGAGAGAAATGCTTTGGGGCTGGATTCCTAGGGATGGAAGCTTGTGAATAACATGGGCATTGCTCCCCTTCACTGTGAGGATGGGTCCTGAGAGCAGCAAACTGCACACTCATCTCCATCCATGGGCAGATACCGAGAACCTTGGCCAAACCTGAGGCTCCTCATCGAAATGAAATGCAGCAACTCACATGACACACCAAAAGCCATATGACAAACTGCACAGCCAGTCGCTGCTGTAGTCCCGAGCTCCATCCCCTCCCTTGTTTTTTGGAGGCCTGGAGGGTATTAGCTCTTCCCTCCCTGCTTCCCAGGCAGTCACGCTGTGCTCTGCTGTTGGTGCAGGTGTCTGGCATCAGGCTGCTCTACTCCAGCCACAGAAGTTTCAGATTTCATTGTGAATGCATTTTACAGGGGGGGGGAAGGAGAGGTCGGAGGCAGCCCTTGAGCTTTCCCAGAGCTGTTCCACGAGCCTGGGGGCACCTCAACCAGACGCAGCTCTCCGGGTTAGCTGTGCGGGGGTTATGCTGGCTGGATTGTGCAGCCATGGGCTTGGCTTTCTCATTCCTCACCCTGCTGTGCCTTGCCCGTAGGGGTCAGCCCCTGCAGCAGCAGGAACCCTTCCTGGGAGCAGGGGGACCGGGCATCCGTCCGGCACTGACAGACCAGTGCCCAGCCGTGTGCTCATGTTACTGCCATCTGCTTTCCTTCCTTGCTTTGTCATGTGCCTCGTGTAGACCTAACTCTGATAAATCAGCCATTTCCTTCAGCAGCTTTAGCTGTTAACTTGGGATGTTCATGAACGTGGGATGTTCATGTGCTTACAGCTGCACGCCTGCTGACCAGTGCTGGGGGGGAGCTGGAAGTGCAGCCGGGAGGCACACCAGTGACAAGTGACCCCTCGCAGCCCCACCAGCAGTGGTGGCACATCTGAATTCCAAGGGCACAGTGGGTTACCTCCCCTGCATGTGCCTCGTGCTGTCCCCGCAGCGTGGGCTTTCTCACTTCCTCTGCTCCCTGCTACCAGAGGCACTCTTTGTTTGCAACATCTGGACTCGATTACGTCCCTCTCTCTTGATTTCCTGTGTCTCTGGGTTTCCTGTAACACCCCCCTCCTCCCGGCAGTCTGAGCTCGCAGTGCTCTGGGAGCTCTCGCATCGCTCCCTGCCTCCCGTGGCTCTGCCTCCTGGGGTGTGGTGGTCCCGACCTGCTGCAAACAGTCACGCCCGCGCTGTCCTCCAGCTGAGCCCGGGGACGTGCAGGCTTTGCTCGCGCAGGAGGATGAGCCACGTGTGTATGTCCAGTGCTGGCAGGCTGCGTCCCAGCTCCTCGTGGCAGAGGTCCCCACCCTTCCCCAGCATCAAGCTGCAGCTTTCAGCCAGCTGCTCCCTTTGCAAGGCTCAGGCCTCCTTCCCTTCGGAACCTCTGAGTTCTGAAAACGGCATCAAACTGGATGCCCTTTGGCTTCTTTCCTAGACTTCTGCTCCTGCAGGACCCACCAGGAAAGCTGTGTGACCCCAGGTTCTGCCTGTAAGAGCTTGGAGGAGTGGGGAGAGCAGCATGTCCACCCTTCGTGTGGTCTCAGCTCCTGCCTAGGGGGCCCAGGGTCTTGGGATGCCTGAAATCTGAAGTCTGAGCTTGTTTAAGAGGAGGGGGAGATGGGAATGGTTGAAATGGTTAAATCACGCACAAGTTAATGATTTCCATCCCCTTGCTGGCGTGTTTGGGCTGTCAGAAGGGGGTCTGGCTAGCAGCTGTGCCAGCAATCACAATTGCAGCTCAAAGAGTATTTTCATACTGTGTCAGATTTCATCCGTGGCCCCTTCAGGTTCCCCTGACTCCTGCAGATGCCAGAGGTTCCAGGGCTCCTGCCGCCCCTGCTCTCAGCCAATGCTGTGAGGTGACGGGGGGGTGATGAAGGCACTGCTCCCCCCTGCCTTCCTCCTGCCCATCTCCCCAGGCAGCAGAGGCTTTCTCCCAGGATCCCGGTGACTCAGCAGCGTTTGCAAAATGGAACAAAAAGCTGCAGCTTCTGGTCCTCTGGGAACAGGGGAACAACCTATGGGACAGCTCAGGGTTTCACATGGGGAAGATTCAAGAAATATCTGTGGCTGAGCAGTCCTGCACCCAACTTTAGACACAGAAGCCCATGCATGTATGGTGGAGCCTTAGGTCTTACATCCTTCGCTCTTGCATCAAAGGATGCTAAACCCTGGCAACAGATGTAAGGTTATTTCTGTAGCAGTGGTTTGAGTTTCTCTTTGAGAGACGGTGTCTGCTTTTTCCCAGACCAATTGTCCCCAAAGTAGCAACTCCATCCCACCTTCTGATTGCTTGGAATCTCTGTGCCTGGTATCCGAGCAGCCTGCTGTGTGTTTCCAGATTCAACTCAGCACTGCTTTTCTTACCACCGCAGGAATGCATCTGTTGAGCTCTGCCAGCTTCAGTGATTTGTGCAGCACCCCCTAAGTTCCACCAGCTTTTCGTGAGGCCTTTCCTTACTGCAAGCAGTGTGGAAGCATAGAGAAGAACGGATCTTAAAATAAGAAGGATGCTTAGAAGTCCTTCCGCACTCTGTGGAGAGGGGTCAGTGAAGCGCAGAGGCAGGCATAGATCCCAAACTCAATGTGTCCCAGCATCCTCCCCCTGCTCTGTTGTTGCATGAGCTGAGGTCAGCCTGAAGCCCCCCTGAGCCCTGTGCTGTCTCATCCCCAGAGACCCTCTGCCTGCACCCTCCACCTGGGCTCAGCAGGAGTTTTAAGGGCAAAGCCACAGTGACCAGTATCTTTCCTGGGAGCCCCCCAACTCTGGAGAGTTTGGGGTGTGATCCTTAGGGCTGGACAGCACGGCAGCCCTTCTCCATCACCCCAAGGCAGCCAGCCCTCCCCCCCCCAGCTTTCTCCCATGGCACACTGGCTCCTGTTCCCCCAAATCCCTCTGTTTGGGGTGCCGGCTGCCGCTGCCCAGGCTGGGCACGACGGGGCTGTGCCGCCAGGTGGCAGCCGGCACAGGAGCCAGGCAGGCTCCCGCTGCTGTTAAATGGGATTTTATAGCTCTGGGTTTCATCAGGAGCTGTTGTCTTGGAAACAGAAATCCGCAGAGCGCTCATGTGTTCGTCATTAACCGCTTCGGTGCCTTGCCAGGCCAGGGGGGACGCACAGGAACCTTTCCTCTCTCAGTGCAGGGCAGCAAGGAGAGGCTTCTCTGAGTCATCTGTGCTGGAGAGGGAGGCATCAATGAGCTGCCAGCCTCAGCCTCCTCCCAGAGAGGCAGCAGGAGTGTGCCTCTTTTAGGACTGGGTTTTCAGTGTCCTTTTAAGATCTGCTTGGGGGCCGTTGGGGCAGGAGGCTGAGCACTGGGGGATGAGGGGCTCCATCCCCTGCCCAGAGGCCTGAAGCAGCTCCCAGCTGGGCTGCAGTGCTGCACCCACGCCTTGTCCCCTTGCATCGCATCCTGCCTCATCCCCAGCTCTGCGGGTTCCATCCTGCTCTGGTCCCGGACACAAGAGGGACCGGAGCTTCGCTGCCACTGGGGCCATGGCAGCACGTGTGTCACTGCCGCACATGGGTCCCCATGGGGCGACAGCCTTGTTGCTGGGGAAGGAGAGCAGCTGAGGCCGAGCTAATCTCCTTAGCGGGCTGAGCACCGTCGGGGGAGAGAAAGGGAGATTAGAGGGCAGGGGATGGCATTAGCAGCCGGGACGCCAGTTGGAGAGGACCACGGAGACAACTGAGCTCGGTGCGGAGGGAGAGCACTGGGGAGATCAGCGGAGGAGCCCGGGGGGGCTTGGTCAGCAGCAAATAACCCAACAGCTGTGGTCTCCCAGGGAGAGCAGTGCTTAAGAAAACACACCAAAAATCCTGGCTGAGCCGTCCTCCCGCTCCTCAGGGAGGAAGGTGTTGCCAGGCAGTCTGGTCCTAATCCATCCCCTGCTTCCCATCCCCATCGTACCAGGAGCATGAAGACATCACAGTGTGGGTGGGGGGAAGAGAACACCAGCTGGGCTTTGCCCTGCACCTGCCAGACACAGAGGAGCAGGACGTGGCATATTTCCTGTCTCTTTCTTTAAGACAAGGGGCAAAAGGAGCTCATTTCTGTTGAGAATTAGGGCACGAGGCTGTCGTTCAGAAAGTCTGTCAGGGAGTCTGGATGCTGGGGTCTGTTCCCTGCTTCTGCCACATGGATTTCACGGGTCCCTGTGATTCCCATGCAGATGACAATGACACCAGAGCGGCCGTGTCACTGCCAGCAGTCAGGGTCTGGGTGGCCGCAGCGGGACAGGCAGGTGCTGCTCGCAGTGCTGTGCTGCCTGATGCCAGGCATTTTGGGGCTGGTTCAGGACAGGAAAAGCAGCACCCACGACTACTGCTTGGTGTTTGTTCCTACCAGCTGCCGAGGAAACCATGGCATGGTTCGGATCCCCAGCTGGTATTGCTGCTGTTGCTGACGTGTTGCATCCTTTTAATCCCTTTCCAAAATAGCTTCTCCATTACTCCATTAGTGCTGGCTTAGGCATCACTCCGTTCTCCTGTGTGCTGGCATCTGTCCGGCCCAGCAACATCGACCAGGACTCCAGAGCTTTTCTCCCAGGCTGAGGAGGTGGAATCAGACCTTTTACATGCATGAGTGTGGCCAAGACAGAACTGCTGTGTTCCTGCCAGAAATATTCACACAGATGTGGAAAGAGTCGAGGTCATAGCGGGATATGAGGAGGTACACCCCGGTGCCAGAAGCTACAGGAGAAGGCAGAGGGAAGGTGGTGCCATGCAGCAGAAGGAAAAGAGATCAAAAGGGTTCAGAAAAGAGACAGCTTGGAAGCAGGTTCAGAAATGGCAGGGTTTGAGGAGGAGAATGTGGAAGAGCTGGCTATAGTTAGCACAGCTTGTGCACTGCTGAAAGTATGGGGGATTCCGGGTACAGGGAGTGCAGTGCACTCGGTGGAAAGGAGAGCAGAGAAAAACAGGACGCAGAAAAGCAGAAACGAGGACACACGGTGCCAGATCTGTGCCACAGCAGTGGCTGCCAGCTGGTCAGCAGACACGGGAGTGGGGGAGGGAGATTGCTAAGGCAAGGAAAATGGAAACCAGAGCAGAGACGTGGGAGAGAAAGCTACAGCTTCCCTGTCTCAAATACAGGAGGAGCACTGAGAGAAATTTTCAGTTCCCTTTTAGCAGCCTGTAGTAGCGGCGGGATGCTTGCTCTTCTTTCACATGCAGCAAGGATTTAAAGGTACAGGGTGTCCTGCAGCATGGCAGGGAGTGGGGGGGACTGATGCTGTCAGGAGGGGAAAATCTGAGGCTGGTGTAGATGGCTGCAGAACTGAGAGCTGCTGCAGAGGGAGGAGTGGGTGTGTGAGCCTCATAAGCTGTACAGAGGCCGCAGCAGTAGGTAATATTGATTAAAATGCTGACGGGACTCAGCTCCAGCCAACAACGAGGTCCCATGGCTGACATGTGGCTGGTGTCACCATGTAGCCATCCTGCTGATGCGTCCCTCCTCTGGTGCCATGGCCGTGACACTGTGTCTCCTGCCAGCTGCTAGGCACAGGCGTGCCCTGTGTCCGTGTGTCCCTATGTCCCTGTGTCCTGCTGCTTCTGCACAGCCTGGCTTGCTCCTCGGTCCCTGCCTGCTGTGCTCAGTGCTGGCTGCCAGCAGGAAGCTCTCCTGCTGTACCCAAGCCCTGGGGTGATGCTCACCTCCTTGCAGCTGCTCCAGACCCTGCTTCCCCTTGACAGGCAGCGTTTCCCTCTGCACACCTGCACAAACAAGGGGCCGCTGCTCGCTGCTGTTTTGTTCCTGGGCAGGATGAGGAGCGAAGGGACAAGGCTATCAGCAGGACTTGCTGCTGGGAGAGTCTCCAGGCTCCTCTGCTGCATTAACCAGGCTGCAGGGGCCAGCAGAGAGCACTGAACACTGCGCATAGGGGTGTGGAGGTGGGACGGGTCCCTGGCACTCTGTGTTACCAAAGGATTTCCTTCAACTGGTCACTGCCCTTTTTTGCTCACCGATTTTCGCTCTTCTCAAAGATGATTACAGTGTTTCAAGCAGCAGCACCTACGTGGTCCCAAACCTGTACCAGCTTTGGTATTGCCACTAGGTGCAATGGACAGAGTGTGGATTTGGAGAATGCTGCTGGAGCTGGTGCTGAGCGTCGGGCAGGGGCTGCCCCCCAAGCCCTTTCCCACAACCCCCTTCTGACGTCCTGTGGTCCCCAGGAGCTCACAGAATCACAGGGTATCCTGAGTTGGAAGGGATCTCCAGGGATCACTGAGTCCAACCCCCAGCCCCACACAGCTCCATCCTAACCCAAACCCAATGGCTGAGAGCGGTGTCCCAGCACTCCCTGAGCCCCGGCAGTCGGGGCTGTGCCACTGCCCTGGGCAGCAGTGCCATGCCCACCCCTCTGGGCAGAGCCTTTCCCTCACTCCCCCAACCCTCCCCTGACAGCCCCATGCCGTTCCCTCGGGCCCTGTCGCTGTCACAGAGCAGAGCTCAGGCTGCCCCTCCACTCCCTGGGAGGGGCTGCAGCCGCCATGAGGCCTCCCCTCAGCCCCCTCTGCTCTGGGCCCAAACAGTCATGGGACCCCAGTGCTTCCCACAGATCCTCCCACCTTCATACCCTCCTTTGGATGCTCTCTAACAGCTTTATATCCTAATTACATTGTGGCACCCAAGACTACCCCGGTGCTGGAGGCAGAGCAGAGGGGACAGCCCCTTCCCTCTGCCGGCAGCGCTGGGCCTGTGCACCCCAGGGCACCACTGGCCTTTGGGCTGCAGGCCATGCTGTGACTCAGGCCCATGTCACCAGAGCCCCCAGACCCCTTTCCTGGGGCTGCCTTTCAGACTCCCGCTCCCAGGAGCTCTCTCCACACCTCTCCATTGTGACCTATCCGCTTGCTGGGACATTTCTTGCCCCACCACGGGCCACCCCTGCCTTGTCAGGGTCACGGAATGTGGCACGAAGCCTGCGAGCACCAACCCCTGCCTCTGCTGCCCAGGCAGCCGCCTCGATCCACCCTCCAGCAGCACCATGTGGGCCTGCGAAGGAATGGGAAGTGTTGCCGGGCCCCTGCTCCGTGCCTTAAAGGCCTCATTGTGGGGAGCGAGGTCAGCGGCCGGGGATCGCCGGGGCCGCCCATTGCCAGCAGCCCCCGATGGGGAACACACAATAGCTCAGTGTCCCCTGGCCTCCGATTGTCCCCGTCACAGCCCTGGCCCGGTGATTCAGAGCTGCGGGTGAGTGACTCAGGCGGTCTCTTTTTGTCACCCCGACGTCACGCGCAGGCCATCTGCTCCCTGCGGCACGGCAAAGCGAATACAGAAAATCAATCATGGATCCATCCTGCTCCAAGCTTGCTGCCAGCCTGGGCAAGCTGTGACCCAGCAGGAACGGGGCTCAGGGGGTGCAGGGGCCTCTTCCTCCATCCTCAGAGCTGTGCCCCTGCCTTGCTGCTCAGTGCTGCTGACCCCAAACCAAGGCAGGGTGCAGCCTTCCCCCGCAGTTCAGTGATGCCATGGCAAAAATCTGTGTACCCGGCAGCCAGAGGCAGAGGTCTCCAACTCTCCCCAAAATATTTTGCCGTCCTCTGTGTAGCTATTGTAATCTTGAATCAGGTCAGGACGACCAAAAAAATGCGGCTTTGGGTGTGGATTTCAAGGCAGCTGATCCCTCAGCCCTGCCACAACCAGGCACTGCTCAGAACAGGGCGAATACTCGGTGTGCTGCTGTTGTCCTGCTGCTGACCAAGAGGCCTGGGGAGCCAGCTGGGGAAGCCCACCTGGGTTTGCAAAGGAGTGTCTCCTAAATAAGCTCCCATGGGATGAGATGGGAGGTCCTCACATAGCTGTCAGCCCGCTGCTTAGCAGGCTGAAGGGCAGGAAACAAGATGGAAGGCAGTGGGGAATTTTTCTAATAATATCTGAGTAGGAAAAAAGGGGCTGTGAAAGGACCTCGCCTAGATGCTCAGTGGCTTATGGAGTACCCAAGGGGTTGTCCTGCTGCCTTTGCCTTTCTCTTTGGTGGAAAGCGATGCTCTGAGCTGGCCACTGCCCCTTGGAGCAAACCTTTGGCTCCATTGGGTGTCTGTGACAGTGTCAGCTGGGTGCCCTGCAGTGGCCAGAACTCAAAAGCCCCGTATGAGACGTAGGAATCCCTAGGAAAGGAAGGAGAGGAAGGAAAAACAATCAGAGCATGGCACAGCAGCGGCTTTTTTTAGGTTTCAGTGTGTTGTGTGACTGCATCTTGGATGCTGCCTGCACTGCTGGTTCCCCTGCCTGAGGGAGAACATAATCACCTAAAAAAAGTGCGGAGAGATGCAGCTAGGATGGCTGGGCAGAGCTGGGAGTGCTTAATCCAGAAGAGGGACATTAAGGATCTGTATGAAATCATTCACTGGAGCTGTCTGTGTGTCTGCCACAGACACTGAGAGGCATGAATGAGGCTAGGAGGAGCAGGCTTAAATGCAAAGTTGTAATTTCACAGCACTCCTCCATACAGGATGCTGGGGGTGTTTACAGGTTATATGGCTCAAAAAAGCAGCTGGGTATATTTATGGAAGCAAAAGGTGGGCGGATGTGAGAAAACTCACTGGTAGGGAAAGAAGAGGGTGCGGGAGGGAGAGTTTGAGACCTGCCAGGAGAGGATGTGGGAGGGCAGCTCTGCCCTGGCTTTGTGCTGGGGAGAGGAGGCTGCCGGGGAGGAGAGGCTGCGACAAAGGAGGCAGAGGGAGGATGGAGACAAGGAGCCCATTGAGCTACTGCCTTTTCTCAGCCCCCTCACGGCGCTGTGGTCCAGCCAGCAGCTGCTGGGGCATCTCTCACCCCGTCCTCTGCTGTAGCCCTGAGGGGATCTGCGCACAAATCCTGGCAGCTGTGAATGCTCCCTATGTTGTCTGCTTAGTCCCTTCTCAATACCCTGCTGATGGGAGAGCAGCATCCCCCGGCACAGTGCGGGTTACAGCCGCAGCCAGCACCCAAACTGCCCACACTGAGTAGGGGACATTTTGCCAGCCAACATGGAAGGGAGGTGGGAAATGTAAAGGGTTTGGGGGCTGTTGCTCTGCCTGGTGCTGCTCCCCTCCCCTGGACCGGTTCCTGGCTCCTGGGGTACAGGGGATGCACAGCCCCGGATCTGCTCTCCCATCTCTGTGCCCAAGGGCTGCTCCAGGGCCTGGGGAGGGAGGTGCTGGGTTCATAATAGTTAATTAGAATCTCTGTAAGGACTCTAAACCTATGGCCCATCCGCTCTGCATGGTTTTGCACAGCTGCTCTCAGTATTTCAGAGGTCTGCTTGACAAATTGCTCATGAAAGGTTTTCAGCCCTGCGAGAGTTAATTCCTCATGTCTGTGCAGTGATTCAGCTGCTGCTTTATATTCCTGAGCACTCTCTTGCCTTACGCCAGCCCCACAAATGCAAGGCTGCATCCTCCTCCCTTGCTGTGGGCAGGCAGGTTTCACATGTCCCTGGTGTTCAGCTGACCCCTTTGCCATGATGTCCTCACCGTTGTCCACCAGCCCCATCCCACCCAAGGGAGCTCTGTGGGGCCCCACAACCCTTAGGTGGGGAAGCACCCCTCTTCCTTTCCCTGCCATTGGGGTCCCATTTCAACTCCCATTTTTGAGGTCCCATTGGGTGCCCATTGGGGTCCCTCTTCCTTTGTTCAGTCCCACCATAGCAGCCCTGGCAGCCCCAAGCAGAACTTGCACATCCTCCCTTGGGTGTTTGCTTCCTTTGAACACAGTTTCTGTTCCAGCCCTGGCCCCATGGTGGGAACTTCTTCATTCCCACAAGCAGCTGCCCCAGTCCAGCCACCCCAGAGGGAGATGGGCTCTACCACAGATGGCATGGAGGGGTTTCCCTCCACTGCTTCTAAGAATTTATTCCCTTGTAGCAAATCAAAGACTATTGCTAGCTTATGAGCTGCTGAAGGATGCTGCTTTGTTTTCAGAACCAAGCAAGGTGCATGAGAGCAGTGAGAAGATGAGATGGAGACATCCTCGTGGAGCTGCTCAGGCTGGATGTTGTGCCTGGGTGTTGTTTCTGGGGAAAGCAGAAGGCAGTCAGACTGCAAGAGCTTTCAGGAAATGAAACAAAACTTAATTTTGGCATCTGTGGTTGGATTTCAAGGGCAATTTATCATCCTTCTTGCTTTTGAGGCTGTTTATGCCACATTTTACGTTCCAGCTCCCACCTCCAAACTTTGGCATGCAACTGTAGAGGACAAAAGCTTTATCTGGAGATCTGCACCCTCCCGTTCTCGTGGCGAGCAGATGGAGCAGAGGGGAGAGCCGCAGCCTGACTCCACAGCTCCTGTTGGGGGTGAAGCAGGGACGGAGGAAGCTGCCGTAACCTCAACTCTTTCAGGTGCTCCAAGATGCACTGCTGCTGCAGTGACACTTCTTGCAGAGCTGGAGGCTCTTGCCCACCTCCATCACTGCCTCTATGCAGGGAGAAACCCATAGGTCCATTAATCTGGGGTTGTGCTGGGTTTGGGCCTCCATGAGGTGCCTGGACCCAGCCCCGCTCCCCTCACTCCTCATTATCAGCTGCTGTTATCATGGTGTGAGCAGCAAGTGGCTGCTCCTGCCCTAGAGCCGCTGCTGGCTGCTGCCACAGCTCCACAGCTCCCGGACACTGAGTTGTGTTGTTGCTTTAATTCAGCATATTTGTAACGATGAGGTAATGGAGTGATCTGTAACAGCGCAGCGTCATTGGGACTGGCTGCTATCACACCCAAGAGCGTGAATGTTCCTCCCAGGGCAGTGGGGTTGGCAGGCACATGCAGCGTGAGGTCACGGCCGTGCAGTGGGGTGGCTCAGGCTGCCCTCCCCACCTCCCACCACAGGGCTGCAGCAACGCTTCTGACTCGGGTCACGCTGAGCCTGTGCAGCTTTTCATTTTCATTTACTTTTGGAAAAAGAAAACTCAGGTTTTGTGTTGTTCTGGGTGTTCCTGGGGCTTGTCATCCCATTATGGGCTGGAAACAGTAACAAAATGTTAGGACAGCACTGGGTCAGGCCATGCAGGGGCAGTTGTGTTTGCTTTGTGCAGGGCGTGCTGCCTGCTCGTGGCTCCGCGCCTGCTCATTATCCCGTCCCATCCCAGGTGCTCAGCTCTCCATGCAGAGCCAGCGGTGCGTGAAGCAGAGACGATAACAGCTCGGGAGCTGCTCGTGCTGCACATAGGCCCTTGGGAAGAGATCCGTGCCAGTGTAAATGAGGTTTGTGCTTGGAAGAGGAAGGTTGATTGCAGGGAGGGGGGTGGCTCCTCCTCAGCCTCGAGAAGTGGAGGGGGAGGGTGGTGCTGAGCAGAGGGGTGCTGGGTGCTCCAGGGGTCTGCCAGGAGCAAGGCTTGGCCCCTGCCCTTGCTCCTGGAGCAGAATAAGGGATCAAACAGGCTGGGTGGCACAGCTCAGGCTTCTGCCCCCCTGTTTTTGGGGTGCTGTGGAGCTGGGAGCCGTGTCACTGTCACAGCAGGTTGACAGGGCACCGATGGGCTGGTGGCAGGAAGCACAGCCAGTGCTGCATCCCACAGCTCCAGGAAGCTGCAAAACGAGAGAGAAACCAGGATATGTGAGCTGGAGCCCTGCCTAAGGGCTTTTGTTTTCCTGTGATGGTTCCCGTTGTGTAAAAAGCTGTTTTTCCTGGTGTTGCAGCTGTGGGCAGGCGATGCTCTGGTAACACCCTCATATCATGGCAATGTGTAAGGACAAAAGATGGAGAAATAAACATTATTTTTTGGTGTAAAAAATGTGATCTTGACTGTGTGTGCCTCCATACCACAACCTCATTGCAGAGACCAATGTGGAGCTTATGGTACGGAGCTGCAGGGACCTCATCCATGCAGGTAAGCTGCTGGGTGCTGAAGGAGCCTTGCTGGGCGCTGTCCTGTTCCCTGCGCAGGAAAACTGATGCGGACCTGGGAGCCCAGGCGTGGAGAAGGCACCCCGTATATGGGGGTGTACACCAAACACTTGCCTAGGTGCACACCCCCCGGGATAAGGCAGTGGGCATGGACCTGGGCATGCAGCTCGAGCTCTTCTTGTCCCCAGCAGTGTCTGTGTAGCAGCGTGGAGGTGCCTGGGCTGGAGCAGGGTGCATAGAGGCCGACCCAGGCAGGAGCCAGCCGAGCTGCAGCTCCCTGCTGGGACACAACCGCTCCGTGCAGATGGCCGAATTAAACGGACCAACACCTCACTGCGTGCCGGTGTCCCTGGCTTGTTGTCATGGGAGCATGTTGTCCTTGCCCTTGTTCTGTATCTGGGACAGGGAGCTGGTGGCACGGGGCTGTGTCCTTGTACGTGGCAGCCACTCCAGGGCCAAGCACATTTTGGCAGCTGAGACATCAGAGGGTGAAATGGTGCTGGAGGGCATCACCGAAGGGATCCTTGGTACCCCCAGGGATGCTCCAGCCCTTTCCACTGCCACCAGCATCTCCCCAGTCCTGTCCTGCCTGCCTCCCCTGTCCCCTGCTCACAGGGACATGGCCACCAGCCAGGCTCTGCCCCAGCTGTCCCCACCTCGTCCCCTGGTCCCTTTCTGCCAGAGGTGTCCCTGTGGCCACAACAGGAGGGATGAGCCAGAACACTGATCCCTGCAGGCATGGACACAGGGGACTGCCAGGGTAATTTTAAAACGAGGACAGAGACCTGATTATTGCCCCAGTTTGGATTAATTCTCTTTAGGTGGTTTATTTTTTTCTGAGGACCCTTTTGATTATCTCAGCAATGACAAGCTGCTAATTGGGGAGCCCCAAAGCAGGAGGATGCTGGCAGTGGGAGCAGCATGTCCTGGGGCAGCTGGCAGTGTGGCAAAGGGGGCTTGCAGAACTGGGGCAAGCCAGCTGCACTGAAACACCCCCCTGTCCTGGAGCTGGGCCAGAGGGGCTGGAGAGCACAAAGGAAAGCCAGGTTGAGAGGTGGGAGGCTTGTATTTAATTTTCTGCTGATGTTCAGTTAGGATATGGGGGCACCCCGAAGCTCCAAAGGGACCGGATCTGGGAGCAGGGAGAGGTGCCAGGGTTGGGTCCATAGGACTGCCACAGTGGGGACAGTTTCCATTTCCTAGCGACACGAGGCAGCCTCCAGCATCAGCTGGAGCAGCGGTGTCCAAACCGTTTTGATCACACATCCCTATCAGCAAAAACTTCTTGATCATACCCTCCCCCTAGTACTTATCTTTATTATTTATGCACGTTTACTACTGCACATTTTGTGTGTATCATAAAGCACAAGCTAAATCAGCTCGTGTCCCTGGGGAGAGGACAGGAACACCCCACGCGCCCCAACTCATGCAGGAGAGGAGGGGAAGCCCCATGGCAGCTGCTTAACCCCACCAGGTCCCACCTGTGGCACTGCATGGCCCCCTCCACCACAGCAGCCATGGGCAATGAGAAGGAGAAGGCTCTTGTGGCTCCAAACATTGGGCTAGAGCTAGATAAATAGATGGGAGGATGGATGGATGGGAGGGTGGATGGGTGGATGGGTGGGTGGGTGGATGAAGGGATGGATGGATGGATGGATGGATGGATGGATAGATAGATAGATAGATAGGTAGATAGATAGATAGATAGATAGATAGATAGATAGATAGATAGATAGATAGATAGATAGATAGATAGATAGATAGATAAAAGCATTGCAACGTGGATTGATGGAGCAGGAAGAGATGTGGCAGAGCTTTTAATGCCTCTCATTCCTCCCCGGCTATGCAAGGCTGTACAAGGAGCCAGTTGCCTTATGGGGGGTGGGAATGACCTCCTGGGGAGTGAGGGAGCCATGGGAAGGGGCTGTGCCAAGGGCAGCAATGCCCAACCTGGGGCAATACCCGAAA
>WBMW01003919.1:26260-49794 GCA_013396635.1 Penelope pileata | reverse complement strand
AACACAGCCCACGTACTCAGAAGAAACCGTTTTATTATTTTTTTTCCCAAAGAAAAAAAAAGCCATATAAATATTAGAGTATAAAACTTGCGTGTAACACATCGATGTTGGTCTATACGGGTATAAGAAGGATATAAGCATATATATAATATATAAGTATAATTCAATATTAGACACATGGAGAGGGGCAAACGTGTTTCATCTCACGTACACTCGGAGCACGGACCACATGGAAAGAAGATACAGAGAAATGGGCAATACTGCTGTCCACAAGTTAGTCACCGAGATAAAAAGAACACGCCACTAAATACACGACACTCACTACACTACCTCAGGTTGCAGATTAAAAAGAAATATAAAGACTACGATCCATCTACGGCGTTTCTAGAGGGGAGGTGGCAGCTACGTGGGGCTGTGGAAGCGTTACTACGGGTGGGAGCGGTGCGAGCATCGTGTGCTGCTGCCTCCAGGGGGGCTGGGTCTGCGTGGTGAGTTAAGTGTTAGTGATTAAAAAAGAGCAAAAAGAACCCCCAGGAACCCAAGTGGACCTTGGGGTGGCCACCTCCTCCCCACTCGCACCCATTTTGGGTACCCAAAGCCCCTCTCTGCCTTCCTGGGGGGCTGTGATATGGGAAGCTGGGGGTGTCCCAGCGCTGCCACCAGGACCCTTCTTGGGGCTGAGGCTGCTTGAAAGGGGCACAGCGTGGAGAAATCCCACTCCTTATCATCCTGCTCCCTCTGGGCGGTGGAAACCCCAAAGGCAGCATCACCTCCCACCTGGTCCCAGCTGATCCCCGGTCCCAGTTGATTCCTGGTCCCAGTTGATCTCTGGTCCCCACTTGGTCCCAGTTGATCCCTGGACCCCCCCAGCCATGGGCTCGCTGGCTTTGCAGGGATACCCTCATCCCTAACCCTGACCCGAGCCTGGTCCCCATTTGCCACCAAACCCACTGTCACTCACTCGATCCCCAACAACCCCCTCCCCTTTTCCCCCCCAAATACAAAGCGCCTTCACCCCATGCTGCGTGGGCATGCAAGGACTTCCTGGGGGGGGGTCTGTGGAGCAGCGTGCGGCTGTGACGACGGTGACGCACATGCAGACGTCACGGGCGAGGTGTGGGGGCTGCGACTCCCGTAGCTTTAATTCCCAAAGAACCTTGACTGTACATATAAATATTTACTGCAACGAAGGGATGAGATGTGTCTGGGTCAGGCCCCCGCTCAGCCACCTGCTCTCAGCTCCTATTTCAGGCCATCGCTGGTTGCACTTCAAAAGAAAAAAATAAACGTTTAGGATGCAGTTCTGCGTTGTTCCCTTTGACTCATGCAATACGAACATTTTTTAAATTTTTTTTTCCTTTTTTTTTTTGGGTAATAGGGAAACAGGAACCGAAGCACTCCCTACCAACAAATCCATGGCTACGAATAACCCAGGGCGAGATTCACGAATGGGAAATTAAAGAGCAAGAAATCCGGAGCGTGGGCTCTAGGCTAGGAGCTACCTTTTTCTTTCCAAAAATGATCAAATCTCTATAAATTAAGATTGGTGTCACGGTTATTTACATGGGACGAAGCCGAGCCTCGTGCCTTTCTCGGACAATCTGGGAGCAAATGGAACCTGAAGGTGTGGCAGCAGCCTTTCCACCTTTGCATATTCCAACACCCGAGAGTCATAGAAAACGTCAGCGCGTATTAACAGGGCACTTGTTTGCGTTAGCTTTAGTTTTCTGGGTTGGTTTTTTCATCATGAGACCTAACAGCAGACAGCCCGCTCCTAGCTCTGATGATGACCATACATTCGCAGCGCTTCCTAACTTCTGCGTCACCAAAAAAGAAATTAAAAAAAAAAAAAAAATCCACATTCGTCCTCCTGTGGTTTGGGGAGTGCTGGCGCACGCTGCCCGGCCGCTCTGAGGTCTCCTCTCTACTTCTTCTCCTTCTTCCCGGATTTCTTCTTGTTGCCGCCCGAGGCCTTGGCGTCACGCTTGCCACCAGCGTTGCTGAGCGTGGCGGTGCTGCCTGGGATGTAGACGTTCTGCCGGTAGTCGGGGACGTGCTGCAGGGTGAACTGCGGGCCGTAGCGGGCGCTCAGCCCCATGGTGCCCGTGCCCCCACCCAGCGTGGCGTTGGCATCAGCAACTTCTGCAGGGGGCAGAGGAGAGGAATCACAGAATGGCTCAGGATGGAAGGGATCTTAAAGACCTTAATGCCCATCCAGCCCCACCCCTGCCATGGGCTGGGTGTCCCCAGCTCAGCTGCCATCGATGGGGCACCTCCAGGGATGGGGCACCCACAGCTCTGGGCCCTGTGCCAGGGCCTCACCACCCTCTCAATGAAGAATTTCCCCCTTACATCTAACCTAAATCTCCCCTGATTCAGTTTAAAGCCATTCCCCCTTGTCCTATCACCATCAGACCATGTAAAAAGTCCACCCCCCTCCTGTTTATAAGCTCCCTTCAGGTACTGGAAGCCTGTAGTGAGGCCTCCCCGCAGCCTTCCCCCTCCAGGCTGAGCACCCCCAGCTCTCAGCTGTCCCCATACTGAGGTGCTGCAGCCTCTCAGCATCCCCGTGCCCTCCTCTGGCCCCGCTCCCACAGCTCCGCACCCTCCTGGTGCTGGGGGCCCCAGGCCTGGACGCAGAGCTGCAGGTGGGGCCTCACGAGGACAGAGCACAGGGGACAGCCCCCTCCCTGCCCCGCTGCCCCCCCTCTGTTGGTGCAGCCCAGGGTACCGTTGGCCTTCAGGGATGCAGGCACACTGCCGGTTCATGTGCAGCTTGTCACCCACCAGGACCCCCAGGTCCTTCTCGGCAGTGCTGCTCTCAATGAGTTCCTCTCCCATCTGTACCCATATCTGGGATTGCTCTGACCCAAGTGCAGCACCTTGCTCCTGGCCTCGTTGGACCTCATTAGGATCTCATGGATCCACTCCCGAAGCCTGTGCAGGTCCCTCTAGATGGATCCCCTCCTCCTATTGTGTCAACTGCACCACTCAGCTTGGTGCCATCAGCAAAGTGCTGAGGGTGCACTTGATCCCAGTGTCTATTTTATTGATAAAGGTGTTGAAGAGCACTGGTCCCAGACAGACCCCTGGGGGACACCACTCATGACCGACCTCTACCTGGACACAGAGCCATTGTGACCGTCCAGAGGAGCAGGGTGTTAGCTCCAGCTGTGAGCCTTCATCCCTACTACAGGGGGGAGATGCCCCCGAGCATCCTCCTCCTCCTCCCTGCAGACACCTCGCAGCAGAAGGACCAGGCTGACCCTTGGCGTTTTGGGATGGGAGGTGGTCAGCGTAGGGCATGCACCCCTGCAGTACAAAGCCAAGCCCCTCCCAGGCAGCCCCATACAAACACCACACAGCCTTAACCATTAACAGTGCATTAAGGCAAAGCCAATATCAGGCCCTGCAGTTTTTTCCCCTCCCCCTGCATCTAAAGCCCCAAGCCCAGCCAGGTTTATTCCGGGAGCAGACAAATCAATAAAGCAAATCCTCCCGTGCAGTGCTGCGGGATGGCTGCAGGGAGCTGAGCACAAAGCAGTTGGTGTGGAGGGCTGCAAAGGGGGAAGGGAAGGGAATTCTTTGCTGCCGAGCTGCAGGAAGCAGGCACGGGGATGGGAAGGGAGCAGGCCCCCCCGGGATGCTGGAGGCAGAGAGCAGATGGAAACGGGGGGATGGAGAGGGGGGATGAGCAGGGAGGGAGCGCTGCACAATCAGCTCTGATGCGAGTGCTGTGCACAGACCCGCAGGGAAGCTGGAATGTCGAAACCCTCTGCATGCACAAGGCTGAGCTTGGCTGCTCTCCTGCAAGGGGCTCTTAGCTGCTCCTAGGGATGCTCTCTTGGAGGCTGTGATGTCTCAAAATCTCAAACGGGCAACAGATGGAGAGACCCTGGGCACCCAAAGGGCCCCAGACAGAGCCCAGGGCTCCTCTCCCTCCATCCCCAGACTGCAGGAATAAAGGGAAACCCCTAGCAGAAACCCTGGGCTGGTCCCTGCGTGTCACCTCTCCCATGCACGTCCCATTGTCACTTTGGCTTTCCACTCAGAAAGCTGCACACAAAGCAGGACACAGCCCGACAGAGCCCCGAAACATTTCTGTGCGTGTCTCCTTGAAGAGAAGTGTTAAGCAATCGCAGTTAGAAAAGTTACAGCTGCTCCGCTGGGACAGAGGGAGGAAAAAACACAGCGAGCCTGAAAACAACAGGCTGGGGGCCTGCAAACAGCCTGGGGAGAGCTCCTCCTGGAAGAGTCCAGCACCACAGGGCTCTGGGGACCTGGTGCAGGCAGATGGGCTGGGGAAGATGTGCAGATCCGCACCATTTGCTGTGAGCACTCAGCTCCTCGTTTCAGTATTTTCCTGCCCACAGTCTCTTTGTTTCAGACGGTACTTGGAGGGCTGTGATCACCCTGCCAGCATCTTGTTTCATTAACAACCAACCAACCAACTGTGGAGTTACCGTCCCTGGAGATGTTCAAGAAACACGTAGATCTGGTACCGAGGGACATGCTTTACTGGGCAATATTGGCAGTAGGTGGATGGCTGGACTGGGTGACCCTAGAGGTCTTTCCCAACCTTAAGGATTCTAAGATGCTGTTCTATAACTCAACCACACACTCACTGGGGTGCTCAAACTGGGATGGGTCACCCAGAGATGTGCTCAGGCCAAGCTGCAGACAGGGGCAGGGTTTTATGATGGTTTCATGCACTGCTGGATGCAGCCTGTTGGGGACTTGGGCACATCCCAGGAAGCATCCTCGATGCTGGGAGCTTTGTGCAGGAGGGGCACTCAGCACAATGCTCCCAGGAGCTCATCTGCAGTCCCACTGCAGTCTTCCAGGAGTGCGTTTCCCAGCCTGATGGTTGGCCAGTGTGAGAGCAAAGGGCTGTTTCTAGGTAACATTGCCTTTAGGGCTGAAAAGAAGAGGGAACGGGGACAATAGAGTTTAGAAATCAGCACTGAGAGGCTCTTGCCAAGCAGGGCACTTCAGCTTTCCTTGCTGGAAAGGCTGCGCTCAGCCTCTGCATCAGCAGCCAGCCATTATCCAAAAATGTCCCATGGTCCCTGCAGCCACACGGTGAGGAGGAAAATGAGAGTTTGCACTTGGGCAAAAGTAACCCCCTCCTGGCCCCACCTCCTCCATATGCAGAAGGGACAGGAGGTCGGGGAGCATCGCTGCTGCAGCTGCTGCCAGGATTTTGGGATGCCCAATACAGCGAGGCTGCCCCGGCTGCCTCCCTGTCTGCAGGCTCTCTCACTGCCTCATAGCATCCCTGTAAATTCTTGCTGCAATCCGAAGTATTTTAAGGGCAGAGTGCTCCCTATGCCTGCCCTTCAGTGTCGGGTTTGCTGAAGCATCCCCACTCCTTGGTCTGTCCCAGTGGCTGCCTCTGCCCTTAAAAACCACTGGATTTTCAGATTTCCCAGGCTCCTAGCTCCGAGAGCAGAGGAGCAATGGGATTTGGAATGAAGGATGACCCATGCATAGGTAAGGATGCAGGGAGGGCATCAACAGCCTCATGTAGATGCTGGAAGCAGAGCAGCACCAGAGGGGCTTCTGCCTGCGGGGTGGTCTCAGTCATGGAGCATCTCCAGGAGACAGGAGCTTCCCCCCACCCAGAGCTCAACCAGGGCAAGCAGATGACATTAAGAGGCGAGGATCATTTAAACAGCCAGGAAACATTACCCAGGGATGGGCAGCACAAGGCTGAGTGGGCAGTTAGCATTGCCCCTCATCAGAGCCTGCTCCAATCAGCACTATTAGCTTAATGAGTGAGAGCAGCAGAGCAGAGAGCGGGGGAGACAGATGGAAACAGAGCTCTGATGGAGAAAAAACAAGTGTCTAGGGGCTCTCGGTGCAGTGGGGATGCGGGAAGGGGCTCAGGATGCATCCTCAGCCCCATCCATCACTGCCAGGGGCAGTGCAACCAGCAGCCCCTCGCCGCACGGCTGCAGGGGGAGGCATCCCTCTCCTCTGCTGGGGGTTTAACACAGCCCCTCCAGACAGGTCAGGGTCCCCAGGATGTGTGGGTTGGGGGAGGTTTGCCAAAACAGCGCCCGGGGCTGCGTGGGAGCCAACGTCTGACCTGGAAGGGACCTGCAGGGCTCTCAGAACCAGGAAACCGGCGTCATTTGTGAGCAAGGAAACCGGATCCGGAGGCCCTGCAGCCTGTTTGTTCCAGGGCCATTTTTCAGAGCAGAGCCCCGTTTTCGCATTGTTTCTTTCCCCTGAGTGCAAACAGCCCCGCTGCCCAATTCCTCCATCCCGCAGCCGTGGCTCCGCACTGCCCCGTGCCTGCAGCAGCTTTCCAAGAGAGCCACGCTGAGCACAGCCCTCCTCCCCCAGATTCCTCCTCTCCCACAAGCTCAAAGGAAGCACGCGAAGCATTTCACCCAGCGTTTTATGGCTGTGCTGCTGTTTCTATTTTTAAAGCGAGGGGGGGAAAAGGCTTGGAGGTGTTTATAAATAAAGGCTTTATGGAAACTGTGCTCTGTATGCACAGAGCGGTGCTTGCGCTCCTCTCACCCAAAGTCACGGCACAGCCGTCCCTGCCTACTGCTTCCACACCACACAGCCGTAAACCAGAGCAAACCAGGGAAACACAACCCCAAGGAAAACCAAGGAAACATGACCCCAAATAAACCTCAGCGACTGCGACCCGAAAACCGTAGCCGTGGGGTTGACCTTGAGGGTCACACACGTCTCTGGACGTGAGGTTTGTTGAGGTCTCTCTCTTAAGACCTGCAGCTCTGCTCTCAGAGCACCCCTATTTCCTCATCATGGGGACACAGGAGGGCTTCCCTCCACAGTAGCCTCCTGTTCTCGGGCTCTGAGCATCGTTTCAGCCACCCGCAGGCACAGCATCCTGCAGTAAGTGGGAACATAGCGGGCGTTCACTGCAGCCCTGGCATCTTCTAGCCACCAGCAGATTGTTCAAGCTTCGACCTCCTCACCCTAAGGCAAGTCACAGCACAGCAGATGTTCCATTTGCTGCAGCCCTCTGGAATCAAGCAGCTTATGATGCATGTCCAGATCAGCTTTTTGGTCAGCACAATCCCATCACCAGGCAGAAAACACTGTGCAGGACACAGATAATGGAGTTTGGGTGGAAGATATAGCCCTGTCCACACTTGGCTTGATGCTGATGGATCTCTGGCACTTCCCCTGCCTGAATCCTGCCTGTCTCCATCCCCTGCAGGGTAACACTGACAGCATCTGCTCAAGAAGGCCTTCTGAAGCCTCTCCAGTTAAGCCCACATCAATACCACCAGCATCTTATCTATGGCATCCATCTGAGATAGCAGCATCTTATCTACGGCATCCATCCGAGGTACCCATACAAGAGCTGCGTTTCCCTGCGTGCGATGGGGACTGACCGTTGGCCGAGGCCAGGATCATAGCCTGAAGCATCTCCGTGTCAAACTGGTTGTTCGGCCAGGCTCCGCCTTCCTCTCCATTCTGGGAGCTGTGGAAGGGAAAAGAAAAGAAACAGTGAGTTATGCCAGTGGGGTGGGCTGGGGAAGCCAGTGCTGCGGGCACACCAAGCCGCCTATGGCAGGATGTGGGCACTGCTGGTGGGGGGAGGCTGTGGGCTTCCAGTTCCTCTGTTAAGGAACACTCTGGAGTCAACGCTGTCAGAGGTCTCCATCCCTCTCTGGGGCTTTTGAAGAGCAACCACCAATAACTGAAATACTTGGGGCTGAGTGGCACTTCCAGGAATGCCTGCTGGGTGAGCCAGCTGGCACCTCATGACCTCACATCCCTCTAGGTGCCTCCCCACAGCCAAACACCACAGAAGCCTCCACTCTCAGAGCTGCACAAGCCCTGTGCGAGCAGGTTCCTTCTCAAGGCCGCATGAGGTTGCTGCCCTTCCAGGTTATTTCAGGCTACAACTGCACTCTGCAGCTTCATTCATGGGAATCGAAGGTGAGAAAATCCCATGGAGCCATAGGATTTGGGATCAGCAGGGAGGCAGCTGCCCGTCACTGAAATCCTGCTCGGAAGGGAGTCCAAGAGCAGCGAGTGGAGGTGGGTGACCCCTGCGGCTCCCTGGGCAGCTGCTGGGGGCGGAGCATGGCGGGGCCGCCTGGGAGAGCTCTGGGGATGCCCCCACACTTCCATCCAGGCAGTTTTGTGGAGCGAGGTTACAATCAGCACTCTGTGTGCCTCCCAACAAGCTCTGCATTGATGCCCGCCAGGTGCCCTGCAGCTGTGCTCAACCTCCCCTCGCTTGTGGCCGCGCTTTCCCACCAGAGAAGCCAGGGATGTGTTCCCAGAGCTTCCAGCAGGGAGACCCAAATGTCCCAGCAGCTGCCTGACTGCAGCCCCCACCTACCAGGATGACCTGGTGGCCAGGTCCCCGCCCCAGCTGTGCCAGAGCCTTACATGGAGGAAAGTCTCAAATGCAGGGCAGCTTTACCCTTCCTCCCTGTGCAAGTGTCCTGTACACAGGAATTAAGAAAATACAGATGCTTGGGTAAGCATGCTGAGAGCTCTGATCAGGCCCCATGCAGCCCTGCTCCATCACGTGGCCTGTGGGACCCAGTGAGAGACACCCACTGACAGGTACCTATGTGCAAACTGCTTCCAAAACTTGAGGACGGGGGACATGCACATGGGCAACCCACTGGAAATCTGGTTGGAAGCAACGTGCCCAAAGACATGCAGGACCTGTGCCAGCACCACGCCTCCATCCTTCATTTCCCTTCTGCATCCTCTTGCAGCCCCATGCTCTCATTCCCCTGCTTTATCTGTGCAGGCTGCAACCAGTCCCTGATGGAGGCTGCCCTGCTAAGGTTCCCAAATACCTGCCATCTGCTGCCACCCAGGGCATCCCAAAACCTATTTATATCCAACCTCCACCACGTGTGTGGTGGCACAGGTTCAAGGCAGCCAGCAGCGAGGTGTGCCCGCCTCGATGAATTTCAGTGCTCGGATCAGGAGCAAGCACCGAGCTGCTCAATGTCAGGGCTGGGAATAGAGCCCCGGGCTAGATCCTATAAAGGGCTTAGGAACCTAAATCCCATTGCAAACCTCAGCCCATGCAGCCACCACTTAACCCCAGCATTCCTGCACTCTCGCTGTCTCCCCAGCCACCCCTCACCCTGCACCCCCTGCACACAGCAGTGGGACCCCGTGCTCAGGCTCCACCTCCCCATGCCCCCAGGCTCTCCCCACATGAGATTTGGGGGTTCCCGATCTTTCAGACCTCTGAGCATTTGGGGTCTCCAGTATGGCCAGCTGCAGTGGGGAGCCCCAGACAGGGTCCCATAAGCGCCAGATTGAAGAGCATCATCTCTTCTCCTGACCTGCAGGCTGCAGCCTCACCAGAACAGCACAGTGTGCAGGGGTCCTCCTGCCCAACCCCATGGGCAGCAGCAGCCCCAGGGCCTTTTCTGCGAGCCTGCTGCACCCAGCACTCAGATTTTGCACAAACAGACCCAAAGCAGTGTGCCTGCTCCCCGTGATGTCACGCTGGAAAGCTATTTTAAAAATGTCAGCGTTGCAAAAACGGCATCGAGCTCCTTTCCGTATGCAGGAAATTCAAGTGCCTGAAATGCTGCGAGTGCAATCATCCAGAATTCAGAAGCAGAGGGAAAATAAAGGCAGTCATCTAAAAGTATCCTAAAATAACTTCTCGTATTCAAAAGAAAAAAAATGAAAGGCACACAGCTGATGGCCTGAGCTGGCCGCGTGCCCAGCTATAGGACGGGGCTGTGCACGGCTGATGCTGGTCCCCAGCCCGAACGGGAGGCGGGTTCCTATGGAAACGGCAACACAGGCTCACAGCCTCTCATACAGATGGCATTTTCTCAATAGGCTTTTTACAAAAACCCATCTTACAGAAGACTGATTTTTTTTTTTTTTCCTGTTTCATTCTATTCCATGCTTCGAAGCTCAGCAAATAGCTGGCTTTCAGTTTTGGGAATGCTTCCAGCACTAGGACTGGAGGGAAGGAAGCAAATCTGTGCTTGAGACAAAGAGGGACCCAGGGATGCTGCATCCAACCGGGATCAGAGCGCGGAGCACACAGCCCCGTACATCCGGGCACCACCACACCCAGCCAAGAGGGATGGACGTGTGGACATCAGGCAATGCCAAAATGGCAGCCTTGCCCTGCAGCTCCACAAACCACACAGCAGCCCAGGGGCATTCCACCAGCACTGCCCAAGCGGGGCAGGCACGGTGCCCGGAGATTTTCTGCCACCCCCAACAAATGCAGTTAGTTGCCCTATTTAACTTCCACTTCCAGCACGGAATTATTCATTTCCTTGCAGGGTTTCCATGGAGCTTGTTGCTATGGCACTCAAATGCCTCGCAAACATTTCTGTGCAAATTTCTGAGATAAACTTGTTTTCCTCATTCTGCAGCTGGAAGCCCGTGCTGCAGCAGTGCCACATGGAACTGGAGAAGCCCCTTTGTGTCAGATGGGTGCTGTTGGGGTGCAAGTGATCATGGGTGCCCAGGACCCAAGGATGCTCTCCAGCGCCCCGGGGGTGCCTGGAAGGGTGGTGTCACCCTCAGCCCCCTTGTCTCTTTTGGGCTTTTCCAGCCCTTCCAGCAGCAGCCCCCATGCCATTGCTGCTCCCACCCCATGGCCCCAGCCATCCCCAGGGTTCCCTGCATGAAGGGCACACAGCTGGGGTCTCCCCACCCCAGCCCTTTCCCTCTCACTCCCGTTTGCCCTCAGCCCTTCCGTTGCCCCCCACTGGGGCAGGAGCAGCCACAGCATCCCCCTCCCTGCCTCCAGGGCCAGGCAGCTCCCCCAGGCCCTTTCCCCAGCCCCATTCCCAAGCAGCCCCGATGCTCCCAAGCTGACACCCCTGCACGTCCCCCTCCTTGCACTGCTGTTTTCCCCCTCCAGCTTCCTTCCATCTTCCTCCCACACCCAGCCCCAGCCAGAGGCAGAGCAACAATAACGTCTCAGCCCCAAGTGTTTTCGTGCTGGCGAAGTGACAAGCAGCATGGAAAGGAAAGGAGCAGTCACGGCCAGCGCAGCCTCTTAAGGTGCTCTGGGGACACGGCGGTGGCATCCTGGCCATGCCCCGAGGTCAGCATCCCTTGACCCATATCCCCCCCCCCCAACCAATCCCACTGCCCGAGCCTGAGTCTTCCCCAGAAAATCAGCGCCAGCTCCAAACGTTTGGCAATTTCCTTCCTTCTCCCTTAACAGAGGATGTTGCCTGCCCTTCCCCCACGCTCCGCACATTCCCTGACTCTTCTGTAATGCGATCACAGCCGCTGGGGAGGGCCTGGATGAGGCACAGATTTAAGATCCTCACTTTGTAAAGGAGATCGAAGGATTTTAACAGGGAAGGTGGGGGAAGATCTGCAGCGTCCCAAAGCAGTGGGATGCTCCCCAAGGTGCTGGGATGCTGCTCTGCACGGGGAGGGGCAGAACAAAGGGTCTCAATGTCTCTATGGGTGGAAAACGGGGGCACGGGGAATCCCCCCACCAACGCTATGGGTGGAAACCGGGGGCACGGGGAATCCCCCCACCAACATCTCTTCCAGCTGCCCCAAGAACAGCGTCCATGCTGCACAGTCCATCCTGTCACCCCCCGTCCTGCCACCCATCACTGCCTGTCCCGTCACCCCTCCGCCCCACAAACACGCCAGGAAAGCTATTTTGGGAAATCCTTTGGAAACGTTATTGCACCTGTTTGTCAGCTCCCTGTGCCTCTGCAGCCCAGCGTGGCACGTGCTCAGCTGTGCAGGAAGCAGATGGAGGGAGAAAAATTAAACTAATACATGTCGCACCTGCTGGATGCCCAAAAATAACATTGTTGTACATAAGGCTGTGATGATGCAGCTCCTGGGGGCACTCTGAGGATATGCTGGGGACTGTCAGCAGAGAGGAGCCTGTCCCAGGGTGGGGATATTTCCAGTCTCCATGCGGGCTGCCCACCCTTTGTCCCCCTGGCAGGATCTGGGCAGATCCAAGCACACAGGACTGCTTCTGCCCTCAGCACCAAAGCAGCTCCCGTGGGTCTCCCCATTCCAGCACCCAATAGCACAGGCACAGCAGCACCAGCTCAGAGCAAAGCCAGGCTCTGAGCAGCCCCACGGTCCTTTAAAGCAGCATTTCACTATGACATTCAATAGGAAATCACAGTCCCACCTCAAGCTGAGAGCCTCTGTGCAGTCTTGGGTCCTTCTTGCTTCAAGCCCCACCTATCAAATGAAACTGCCCACACTGCCACTGCAGGCACAGACTGCACAATGACAGCCTCCAATACTCCCCCAGGTGCAGCTCCTCTGCAGCAGCCCTGGCCATTGCACAGGCACAGCTCTGCAGCTCGGAGCGGCCGCAGGGGCTGCAGGAGCCATGGAGGGGCCACTTGATGCTTGAGTGTCTACACGCAGAATGATGCAAAGCAGCCAGAAACTGCAGTAAATTTGGTTCCAGGACTGCTAAACATCTTTGTTCGCCTGCAAAACCTGCGGCATTCCCCCCCAGAAAGGGGGAAAACTGTTGAGAAGCAGACACCACGGCCACACATGGTTGCTTCAACCCCGAGGTGCATTTGGGTTGGACACCTGAGGATGAGACCCTGATTGTTAAAAATCCTCGGGGTGCCAGCTATCCCTGCTGCTGCCCTGCCCCTGCCAGTGGTGGCTGGAAGGCGCTGCTTTGGGAAGTCCCACCTTGGTGCCCAGGACAACCCATGTGCTTCCAATAGACGTCGCCTTGTCCTGCCATGCTGGGGTGACACTGCCATGTCCTCACCACCCCACCCACACCCCAGAGGCCCCCCAGCTGCAGGCAGCATTGGGCAGCAGCTGCAGCTCCGCAGGCACAGGGGACCCAAAGCTCCTGAGAGCTTTCAGGAATATTTTTGGGACACTTTTTTCCATTGCCCAGCCCAGGCAGGGCTCCCTTTAGTCCTGAAAAGCCCAATTCTTGGAGTTTGGGCATGAAAAAGAAACCAAGACTGAAAAAATCTTCCTGTCCTTCACAGCTGCAACCCCGAGGTTGCTCGCTCCTCTCCTCCCCTGCAGGGCCAGGGTCACACAAGGCAGCTGCGATGCTGCTGGAGGCAGCTGTGATGCTGTGTAACAGGTGAGAGAAGCACACATCTCCATGGACTGCATCCAGCACTGGAAACCAGCGGCACCAGGAGATTTAGGATCACAGCTCTCTGTCTTTGCAGGCTTCACCCCCACCTGCCCTGGAGTCACCTGGGGCTCCCGTGCTGCCCCTAACTCCCTGTGAGCCCCCCCATCTCCCTGGCTTGTCCCTGGGCTGGTGCCGTCCTCCCATGATGGGAGGGGTACTGTGATGGGAGGAGGATCCACCAACTCTTCCCATTCAGGACGTCTTCTCCTCCCATGCCCACCTATGAACAACTCAGAGCCTTCCCCTCCTTTCTTTTTTTCCTCCACACTTCCCAAGTGCAAAATCCTGACCCAGTGCTTTGCTGAATGCAGCACTGCACGCAGATCCCACCACGGAGATGCTCATCAGGGAAGTGCCACCAACATGCAGGGCTGATTTTCCCCTTTCCCTTGCACCAGCTCCAGGCCCTGCATCGGGCCCCCCCAGCCCACTCCCATGCTGGCAGCCCCCAGGGATGCCCTGTAATCCCTCCCCGGCCGCTGATCTGATTTCGCTGCGAATGGCATTTGCTGCTTGGTATTATTCTGTCTTCATTTATATTTGCCCAGAGACAGCATGAGTACTTTTTTGTTGTTGTTGTTGTTTTCCTTAAGAAAACAAAATACAAACGTTATTAAATAGATCCATTTATCCTCTTTTTCTCCCAAACAAGATTAATGGAGAACTGCTCTGCCCAGCTACAGGCCCTGCCCCGTTCCCGAAGGATGCTGTCTGAGCTGTTTCCTGAGCACGCACAGCCAGAGCTCTCCCATGTTTCGGATCACAAAGGAACAAATTCTCTCTCCTGTCCCATGAGGATGTGCTCTGAACACAGTGACGTTTGGGATCAGGAGGTGGGCCCTGAGCTCACTCTGAGCCTGGGCTGCTGCAGGTGCTCAGGGGCACTGCGGTTTGTTTTGGTGGCCCTACATTGGGAAAAGCCCTACAAGCCCTACATTGGGAAAAGTCAGGATTGTTCCCTTGTCCAACTCACACGAACACAGCACAGGAGAAGTCATGGCACAGCTTTTAGCCCACTTTCCAGCTTGGGGCCAGCGCTGGGCTCCCCTTGGGATCCACTCAAACCTCAGCCCCAGATGCCCTCCCTTAGTGCTATTTAATTTAGATCAGGTGAATGCAGTGAGGAGCACAGCCAGGAGCTGCCCTGAGCAGAGCCCTGAAAACACAACAGCTCACGGTGTCAGAGAGGGACACGTGTCAGCAGGAGGTGACACAGCCACACGTAGGCTGACAGCAGGGACAACAGCAGCTCCTTCCAGCTGCAGGATCCACACAGCAGGCATCGAAATGGGCTGAGAGCATGGGAGCAGCTCAGGGGGAGCAGCGTGCCCCAGGATTTGCCTCTTTGATCAGCAGAGATCAGGGCTGGGCACTGAGCGCAGGATACTTTTTCCTATTGTTTTACATTTTAACACAGGTTTAGACTAAAACTACCTCTCCCGATCTAAATTAAATCTGGGCAAAGGAAACAACAACAAAATCTGCAAGAGCTGTCTGGTTGCACACATGGCATCTGCACACAGAGAGGTGGGGAAAAACAGTGGGAACTGAAATTCTCCGACCTGAGTGGGCATCTCAGCACCCAGCCCAGGGGTCCCCAGGGGTCCCCCAGTACCTTCACTGTTCCCTGAGCCGAGCCCATGCTGCGGGCCAGGGTTCCACCCCAGGGAGGTCCCTGTCCCCGGGCTGGGTATGGCTGCACTGTGTCAGCACTGGGCCTCGAGCTCCAGCACGGTGCTGGGAAAGGGAGCACCAGAGCTGCTCTGCTAGGGCTCGTTTACTCCCTTCTCACAGCAGAACTATTACAGAGGCTCTCAGGCACTTCTGCGTTACCAGGCATTTCCAGTCTATTGTCATCTGAATCAGAGCGTAACTGGTTGGGAAGATTTCTCCTGATTAGAAAGCTCCCAGTGGTGAGGATTCAACAGAGCCCTGAGAAAACTCTCCCAGCAACAGCTTTGCTTTAAAGCCCTGTCTGGCTTCTAGTACAACGCTTCTAGCTTCACAACAAACCCTCGATCCATTTTACCTTTGTCAGCAAGGAGAATCTAATAACAAAGTTTAACTGCCACAATGCTCACCACAGCTCTCAGCAGTCTCTTAACTTCCTCCCTGCTAAGCTGAATGATGAAGGCAACCCGGGGAAAGACTCAGATGCAGCAGCTGCTGCGGGTGCTGAGCTGTGAGCTCGGACACTGAAACCCAGGACCCGGTGCTCAGAGTGACCGTTCTCTGCAGACACGGGGCTGACCCGGCCGAGCGAGCACAGCATCCCCACTTCCTCCAGCCAGGATCTGCAATCTGTTCACAAAGGAATCATCCTGGAGCCAATCTTGCACGCAATAACCCATGGCTGGGGGACTTCAGAGGGGTGGGCTGCCAGGCTAAGACCCTTCTCACCCTGTCGGTACTCAGCGAAGATGAAACGCTTCTGATCTTTTTCACATTATGCACAAATTACCAAAAACTCAGCCATGAGAGTGAGACCAGACCTCAGGGGACCTTCCTGTGTGTGAGCCTCCTGACCCCATAGATTTAATTCCACCTTCCTCAGTTTCCCTCTGACCAACTGCCCAGTGCCCCTCACCCGAATGCAGTAACAAACCACTGCCCAAGGAACACAGAAAAGGCTCCAAACTCCAAAAAATGCAGCTGGGTCTGGGGCTCCCAGCCCCAACCCAACCCCAGAGAGAAAGCACGCACAGGGGCACTCTGTGAGGGCCCTGCCCCTGCTGAAGGCAGTCGGATGGGGCTGGGACACATTTCTCCAGTGGGACCTTTAGGGACCTGAGGCACCCACACAGCCTCCGGCTGCTTCCCCGTGGCTGGGCACGAGGCGTTGGGGGAGGGAGCAGGCAGCATGGCCAGCAGGGACTCAGCAATTCCCAGTGGCCTCCAAGGAGGGGGAGGAATCACGATACTGCACTCAGAATCTGCACAAATCTGGATCAAATGCTCAAAGTCTGCTTTAGATAACAACCGTGTCTGTGTGAAGCATGTTTTCCAGCCCTTTAACTCTTTCACAGTTTCATCTTCCTCCAGTTCTCAACTGTCCTCCTGCAGCCATGGGCTCCAAACCTCTTTGCAAAGAGCTTTCATGCCACCAGCAAACATGGAAACATCCCCACTTCTATCTCTGTGGTTGGGCAGTTCCACCAGCAACGGGAAAACCCCAACCTCAGAGCTCCTGCCAGGACTTCCCAGCACTGAGAGCTGCATGCAAAGGAACAAAACCTTCGCCAGACACAAACACAGAAAAAGATGCACTCACCCACTCGTTCCTGGTCTCTGGGTCTGAGAGAAGCGCCAGTCTGTGTTGGGCTGAGCTTGCTGCAGAGGAAACAGAAGAGAGTTTTAATACCTCCATTCTTGCCTTTGAAAATGACAGCGAACCAATCCTGGATTATTTCAGCCTGGAATATCAGCATATTCTTTCCAAGTAAAGCAAATCAATTAGAGCAACAGGAAAAAAAGCTGCCCCCTCCCCCCAAAAAACCCTTTTCTGAGTATTTCTGAACCAGCATGAATACCAAAAAGCATGACAAAAGCCATTCAGCGAATAATCTTCCAAAGCAGCTCAGGAAACCAGGCTGTGAAAGAAATGAAGCATGAAATAAACGGATAAGGGCATCAATCCAGCTGGAGAAATGGTACCGAAGGGATGAGCTTGGGGGGTGGGGTGGCACTGTTAATTGATCCTGAGAAAGATGCTCTCAACACCAGGAGGTGAAGTGGTAACAGACCTTCCTAACCTGCCCCTCTCCTGTCCTCAGCAAGGCCTGCCTGAGACCGCTCCACACACCGTGATTGAGTGACTTTCCCTAGATGCTGCGGCCTCAGTGCTCTACAATATTGTTCTGCCTGCAGAGAAAAGAATGAACTTCCGACAGCAAGAAAGAAAAAAAAAAAAAAAAAAGCATTATTTGTTTAGGAAGCACAATGCACTTCAGATACAGCAGTAGACTTTGTAACTCCATCAGTAAGCCTTGTATCGCCTTCTGCCCCTGTTATCCTACCAGGGGACAATGGTCATCTTGTAAATCAGGACGGATACGGAGCAGGCTGCCCTGTCTGAATCACGCCTTTGTGAACAGCACGAAACAGCAGAACTGTTTGCTGCCTGCGAGACGCATGCTTCCGAAAATCATCTCTCAATTAACTCCTGAGTGATAACGCTACCTAGGAAGGACAGCGTTCCTCCCAAGTACCTTTGGCAGGAGCCCTCCCGTCTGCCCAGCAGAACACCAGCTTTATGGGATTATTCTGCTTGTACTTGCAATTACTAAGGCGAAGTGGAAACGGGTACAGCTGACCTAGATTTTTATTTAGCAGATGTGATTTTACTAATTTCGCCACAGCTTTGATGATTCTCATGAAAGAATGCATTAGAATAAATTACCGAGGCCCTGGAATAGAAGCTCTGCTGCTACCCATGCTGCATGCAAATCGCCCTGCTTGCACACTTGCCCTCCAGGTTTTAGACCCACGTGGTTTTGCACACACTGGCACACAACCCCTCATCAGATAAGCCCTTCCCAGTCTATTTTTTCAATTCCTCTTGCAATTACCACTTTCAAATTTAGGGCAGGCGTTTCAGACACAAAGCGACTTTACTTTTTATATCCTGAAGTTAAAAAAGCCGCAGCTAAACGCAGTCACCTACATCTGGATTTAGACATCCCAACACCAGGGGCTGAAGTTTTCCCAGCACGTCAGCACCCAGGTCTCTGCAAGCCCAAGGGCACGTAAGGTCACCAGGAGCTTTGCAAAAAATGTCACTGCCTTCAGTGCTATACAGGGAATTCAGCCCTTTGCTCCAAAGTACCAGGCTGCAAAGCAGCCCTTTGCCAGGTCACAATCAGTAATTAATAACACCTGAGAGTCAAGAAGTGAGAAAAAGCCACAACACATCCCTAAAACTGAGCAAAAGAAGCGGCCATTAACCTTACATTCAGGTCACCTCCTCCTGGCTCTGCTTCCACGGAGAATAAAGCGGTTAAAGAGAACCACAAAGCTGAACACCAAAAACCCCCGAGTTCCCCCACCACGCCGAGAATCATTTTAAAGACTACGAATGGGGCCAAGAGGGAGCTCCCCAGCTCCAAGACCATGCAAGCTTTGGTTTTATGGCAATGACCAGCCCGTTCCCACCTCCACCCAGTACAGCCAAACCTTTCCCCTGCCACCTCCCGAATGGGGATGGTCACACACGTCCCCCAGAGCTACCTCCTGCAGCAGCAGCAGGGACAGCGAGCACCCCTCATCTCTTACCCCGTCACAGGGACTCACTAAGGTGCTGGTCAGCTGCTCGCAGGCAGCCATGGTCTCCGCAGTGCTAGAATGGCTGAAGGGTTTTACAAAGAGGAAATCGCTCTGCTCAGACATGGGGGAGAAACAGGAGGTGTAATTCTGTGCCTGGGAGCTCAGGCCCGCTCCGCCCACGTCCAGGTACTTGATGAAGCCATCTGGCTTCAGCTGCCCGTGGAAGTGGGAGGTGGGCTTACGGGCAGACCCTCGGCAGCAGCCCGCGAGGGTCCACCCAGCAGAGCCCGCTCTGAGACAGCGGGCAACCGCCACGGCGAACATCATGCAGGACACAAGGGAAATCGACACCAGGGAGATGATGAGGTACAGCGTGAGGTTGGGGTCCTTGGGAGACGATTGGGGCAGGTCCAAGGACTTGGCAAAGTCCTGCACGCCGTCTTCCTCGGGAGAAATTACAATCACCACGGAGGAGGAGAGGGATGGCGTCCCGTTGTCCTGCACCTGGACCACCAGCCGGTGGGGGGCCTGGGACTCGCCGAGAGCCGCTGCCACCCGCACCTCCCCGGTGCGGCGTTCCACCTGGAAGGGCAGGGCCTCGGCCGTCTCCTGCAGCTGGTAGGACAGCCAGGCGTTATGGCCGCTATCGGCGTCCACAGCCACAACCTTGGTGACCAGGTAGCCAGGTTCTACCACGGGTGGAATGGTTTGGTGGAAAGCAGAGCCCGTGGGGACAGACGGATAGATGATGGTGGGAGCATTGTCGTTCTGGTCCAGGACAAACACGTGGACCACCACAG
This sequence comes from Penelope pileata, assembly GCA_013396635.1. Taxonomy (NCBI): domain Eukaryota; kingdom Metazoa; phylum Chordata; class Aves; order Galliformes; family Cracidae; genus Penelope; species Penelope pileata. Next base: position 30,606 of record WBMW01003919.1, on the reverse strand, counting down.
TGCTGCTCAGGGCAGGAGAGCCAGCGTCCTTCACCTCCACGGGCACCTGGAACACCTTGTCCTGCTCATAGTCCAGGGCCCGCACAGTGTAGACAGTGCCGTTGTCTGGGTCTATGCGGAAATAGGTTGAGATGGGGATGTCCTGCATGCCGTTCTCCAGGATGGAGTAAGTCAGTTTGGCGTTACTACCCTCATCAGGATCAGATGCTGACACTGAAAAGACAGAAGTTCCAGGAACAGAGTTTTCCAGAACGTGAGCTGTATCAAAAGGGGTGGAGAAGTTCGGCGCGTTGTCATTCACGTCAGCAATTTGTAGATAGAAGGTTTTTTGGGTGGCCCTTGATGGCGACCCTGAATCCATAGCCATCACAGTGATATTGTATCCACTGCACTGCTCTCGATCAAGGGGACCATTTGTGACCAGCGAGAAATGCTCTTTGAAAGACGACACCAGCTTAAATGGGAGCTCCTTCGCAATCTGCAGATGGACCTGCCCGTTGTCCCCAGAATCGCTGTCCTTCACACCAATGAGGGCAATCACCGTTCCTGGGGTCGCGTCCTCCTGCACAGGACTGGAGAGAGAGGTCAGCACAATCTCTGGGCTGTTATCATTGATATCGATTAATTCCACTCGCAGATGGCAGTGTCCTTCCATTGCCGGGGATCCCTTGTCCCGGGCTCGAACTGCGATCTCATAAGCACTGGATTCCTCATAATCCAAAGGCGCTTTGGTTCTGATCTCCCCTGTCCGGGGATCTAAATTGAACAGCTTGGTGAATTTACCAGGTGCATTATTGCTGGTTTTGAAAGAATACTCCACATCCCCATTGGGTCCTTCATCCAGGTCGGTGACATTCAGCTTGGTGACCAGAGTGCCCACTGGCAAGTTCTCCTCCAGATACACCTTGGATACAGGTGGGTTGCAAACAGGAGGGTTGTCGTTTGCATCCAGGACATGGATGGTGACCTTGGCCGTGCCAGATCTCACTGGATTCCCTCCATCCAGGGCTGTCAGCGTCAGCTGATGAACAGCCACTTTCTCTCTATCCAGTGCTTTTTTGAGTACGATCTCGGGCATTTTAACGCCGTCTCCTCTCACATTGATACTCAGCCCAAAATGCTCACTGAGGCTGAGCTCATAGGTGGAGATGGAGTTGGAGCCCATATCCAGGTCTTCTGCCACCTCCAGTGGCAGCCGCGTCCCGGGGTTGGCCACCTCGGTGATCTCCAAGGACACCTCCGGCTTGGGAAACTGTGGCGCGTTATCGTTCACATCAAGGACGTCCACCTCAACGCGGTGGAGCTGGAGGGGGTTCTCCATGACGAGCTGGAGGTGCAGCGAGCAGGCAGGGCTCTGCCTGCACAGCGCCTCACGGTCCAGCCACCTGTCGAGGAGCAGCATGCCTGCCGCCAGGTCCACCTGGAAGTGCTGCTGCTCAGCCTCGCTCACCAGGCGCAGGTTGCGGGCTGCCAAGCTCCGCACCTCCACTCCCAGGTCCTTGGCCACGTCACCCACCGGAGTGCCTGGCTCCTGGTCCTCGGGCACGGAGTAACGGAGCTGAGCACTGACGGGCAGCTGCAGGCTGGAGAGGGCTGTGAGCAGCAGCGGGAGCTGCCACGGCGAAGCCCGGCCCCTCAGCATGCCGAGGCGGCTGTGCGAGTGGAGAGGAAGCGGCTCCGAGCAGCCTCGCCCCCCCCGCCGCCAGCCCGGGAGCCACCACCGCACCGGAGCCCCGCGCCTCGGATCCGAGCGCGCCGCACCGGAACGAAGCCGCCGCCAGAGCCACGGGAACGGAACCGTGAGGGAGGAAGGGAGGGAGGAGACGGGGGGAGGTCGCAGCCCGGCCGAGCAGCTCCCCGGCACACTGAAAGCGTACAAAGTCGGCGAGCGGAGGGGATGGACCGAGTGACAATTCTACGTCTCTCAACAGCTCCCTCCTCCTCCTCCTCCTCCTCCTTCCTCCTCCTCCCTCCTCTCTCCCTCCTCCGCCGCCTTCCTCAAAATACGCACGGCACAGCCCTCCCCCTCTCCCTCCGCCGCCGCCGCCACTCCGCCCCCGCAGCGCCGGGAGAGCGCCGGGGATGCCCGGCACCGGGAAGCGGAGACTCCCGGCAGCTGCGGGCGGGCACCCGCCGGCAACCCCGCCCCGACGGCTGGGGGGGCCGCGACCCGAGCCGGGGGTGCCCAGCCCCGCGGGCACCTGGGCTGTTTGGCGGCTGCGGGGCCGCCCGCTCCCAAGCTCACCTCGCTGAGCTCCGGCGGGTTCACACCGGCTGTGCCCACGGAGGGTTTCACAAACATGAATTCGCTGATGTCAGAGACGGGAGAAAAGCAGGAGCGGTAGCGTGGGGCTGGGGGTGCCGTGGCCATCACCTGGACGCCCATCACCGTGTCCCCTTGCTTGGGCTCATAGTGCAAGTGCCCAAAAATGTGGCTGGGCGGGGGCTGGAGGGTGTCCACGCTCTCCACGCAGCAGCCCTGGGTGGTGGCCGCAGGGCCCCGCCGCACGCACCGCGCGCCCAGTGCTGCCAGTCCCACCAGTGAGACGCTGGAGATGAGCACCAGGGAAGCAATCAGATAAATGGTGATGGTGGGCAAGCCCCTGCTGTCTGCAGCCTGAGCCTCAGAGCCCAGGAGGGCCTCGGGGCCCCTCTCCTCCACCAGCACCACCAGCGTGACGGCTGTGGATAGCGGGGGCTCCCCGGCATCCTGCACCACCACCAGCAGCTCGTGCGCAGAAGCATCTGTCTCCTGCAGGGCCCGGGTAGTGCGGATCTCCCCGGAGCGCAGGGCCACGCTGAAGAGCCCCGGCTCCGTGGCTTCCACAAGGTGGTAGGAGAGCCAGGCGTTGCGCCCTGAGTCTGCGTCTATGGCCACCACCTTGGTGATGAGAGCAAGAGGGGCGATGGAAGGGGAGATGCGCAACTGGGTGGCAGAGTCCTCCCCGGCCCTGGGGAAATGCACCCGTGGGGCATTGTCATTCTGGTCCGCAATAAACACATGGACCAGTGTCCTGTTCCTCAGGGCCGGGGAGCCACCATCGGAGACCTCCACGTGGAACTGGAGATAGGTAGTTTGCTCATAGTCAAAGGGGAGCTTGGCGGAGATCTGGCCACTGGTGGGGTGTATGGAGAGGTAGCGAGTCGGATCCAGGCCTGGGTCTGTGCCAACAGCTCGCAAGATGGAGTAGGAGAGGCGGGAGTTCTGCTCCGAGTCAGGGTCAACAGCAGACACAGTAACCAGCGCGCTGCCCACCGGGTTGTTCTCTGCCACCAGCACCTCGTAGGATGCCTGCTCGAACTGGGGCGCGTTGTCATTGACATCTACCAGAGCGATGGGCAGGACGGTGTGGCGGGAGAGCGGGGGGCTGCCCAGGTCCGAGGCCGAGACGGTGACATTGTACGAGGCAACGCGCTCCCGGTCCAAGCGGGTGCTGGTGAGCAGCGAGTACTGGTGCTCGTAGTCCTTGCGCAGCTGGAAGGGAAGGTCTGGAGGCACGTGGCACTGGACCTTGCCCTGTTCCCCGGAATCCCTGTCCCTGACGTGTATGACGGCCACCACCGTGCCCGGCAGCGCGTCCTCGCTCAGGGAGCTGGAGAAAGAGGTCAGAATGACCTCAGGAGCATTGTCATTCACGTCGGTGATCTCCACCACCACACTGCAGTGTTCCTCCATCGTGGGTGATCCCATGTCCTTGGCCTCCACTTCGATCTCATACACCGTCGCCTCTTCAAAGTCCAGGTTGCCCTGGACGCGGATCTCCCCTGTCTGCTCATCGATGGCAAAGATCTGGCGTAAGGCGGCCGAGTTGTGGCTGCTGAGGGAGTAGCGGATGTCCCCATTGGGCCCTTCGTCCACGTCAGTGGCATTGAGCTTCACCACGAGGGTGCCCAGCGGTGAGTTCTCCACCAGACGGGCTCCATAGGACGGTCTGTCAAAGACCGGGTGGTTGTCATTGGCATCCAGCACCTGAATGGTGATGTGCATCTTGCTGGACTTGGGGGGAGAGCCCCCGTCCTCGGCGGTCAGGATGAGGTGGTGGAAGGCTCTGAGCTCCCGGTCCAGGGCTCTCTCCAGCACCAGCTCGGGGAACTTCCGACCATCTGTGCGTGCCTTCACGTTGAGGTTGAAGTTCTCGTTGGCGCTCAGGTGATAGGTCTGCAGGGTGTTGGTGCCCACGTCAGGGTCCTGGGCAGGCTGGATGGGGAAGCGGGCGCCCAGTGATGCCAGCTCGTAAATGCGCAAGGACACTTCATCGCCGGGGAACTCTGGGGGGTTGTCGTTGATATCCAGGATCTCCACCTCGATGCGGTAGAACTCCACTGGGTTCTCGATGGCGAGCTTC
>WBMW01003919.1:0-21242 GCA_013396635.1 Penelope pileata | reverse complement strand
AGTGGGCTCACCATGCAGCACCCAGCTCAGAGGAGCTCTGAAAGCAGCAGACGCAGCCTGAAATCCCACCCCACTGCCCCGAGACGAGCATCCTCGCAGAACTTGAAACAAAACCAGAATCATCAGGAATCAAACACCAAGTGAGACAAGGAGAGAAGAAACTGCTCTGCAGCCATGGGCCAAGACCAGCATCATCCTTCAGCTGTGTGTGCTACACGGTAGGACGTGATGTGCTGCTGCACCACCAGCAGCTGGTGGCTCCCAGCCCACCTCCCCTGTCCCACACTGGGGCACAGTGCAGAGGGACCATGGTCCTCCTTTGCTGCCTGGACCTGCAAGAACTCGGTTCTCCTTCTGCAAAGGGAAGGAAACACCACTAGCAACAGACCTTCTGCCAAGGATTTTTAAGTGACCTCAGTTTCCACTGGCTGGCCATGCAAGGTGTAACCACAGCTGCATCCAAAAGACACAAGTTCACTACTGGGAATAAACAGACTAACTTGACCCTGTTCACCACAGTACAAATGTCATCGACGCACAGGATGGCTCATTTGACTTTGAAGAAATCAACTGCTCCTTAGAGACACGGCGCAACTGGATATCCCCCCCACCCCAATCTGCTGCCACGGGCATACGGCATAAATGAGCTATGGACCAGCCCGGCACCGGGACGCGCTGAGGAAGGGCTACGTTACCTCAGCGGGCGTGGGGAGCCGGCTGGCAGTGCCCACGATCTGGTGGTACAGTCCCGGCTCACCATTCCTCATGGTGTTCTGGCGGCTCCCCAGGGGGCTGGAAGTGATGGGTTTTTTACACAGGAGATCGCTCTGCCGAGAGTCCGTGGTGAGATACACCTGGTGGTAGAAGTTGGGCGGTGTGAAACCGCCCCGCACGGCATCAACATGGTGGAATGGCCCTGGTGTCCTGTACAGGGTGCTCCTGGAGCTGTTGAACAGCTCCTTTGACTGCCTCCACTTGTAGCACTTGAAGATGCCCATCGACACTATGGTGATGAAGAAAGCAGCTGAGACCAAAATGACGGCCAAGATGAGATAGAAAGTCATGTGCCTCTTGGGGTCATGCGCAGGCGTCACATCGGCGAGGTCGGTGAGTGCCTCCTTGACTCTCTCGGCCACGGAGATGGTGATGGTGGCACTGGCAGACAGTGCAGGCTCCCCATGGTCCTTCAGCAGGATGACCAGGGTGTGCTGGGGAGCCTCATCCTCCCGGAGCTGGCGAGCCGTGATGATCTCCCCGTTATGCAGCCCAACTGAGAAGAGAGTGGAGTCAGTGGCCTGCAGCAGGGTGTAGGAGATCCAGGCATTGTACCCCTCATCCGCATCCACCGCCACCACCTTGGTGACCACATGGCCCCCAGGAGTGCCTGGTGCCACCACATCGGTATAGGGGGAGGTGGAGTTGGGGAGGGGGTACAGCACGGTGGGGGCATTGTCATTGAGGTCAGTGACAAAGACATTGACCGAGAGGTTGGTGGCCAGGGGCGGAGAGCCACTGTCCTGGACCTGCACTGTCATGCTGAACTCCGTCTGGTCCTCATGGTCCAGGGAGGTCAGCAGACTGAGGGTGCCACTCTCCCGGTTGATGGAGAAGAGGTGACCCACAGTGCTGTCACCCTGCAGGAGGGAATAGGTGAGATGGCCGTTGCGCCCCAGGTCTGGGTCTGTGGCGCTCACATTAAGAATGGGGATGCCAGGCATGTTGTTCTCCAGCACGTACACATCATAGGAGTCCTGTAAAGACTTGGGTGCGTTGTCGTTGACGTCTGACACCTGCACCAGGATCTGTTTCACTGCAGACAAGGGTGGTGAGCCCGAGTCCCTGGCTGTGACCGTAATGTTGTACTCCGATGCCTCTTCCCGGTCCAGAGCTGCTTTAGTTTTCAATGTGTAGTAATTTTTGAGGGAGGAAGTGAGCGTGAATGGGATCCCAGGGGAAATAAAGCAGTTCACCAGACCGTTGTCTTTGGAGTCCAAGTCTGTTACACTCAGCAGAGCTACAACTGTCCCCAGGGCGGCATCCTCAGGCACAGGGCTGTACACCGAAGTCACCGTCACCTCTGGAGCATTATCATTCACATCCACGACTTCCACCAGCACTTTGCAATGGGCCACGCCAGGAACGACACCTTTGTCCTTAGCCTGTAAGTAAATCTCATACAGCTTTGTTTCCTCGTAATCCAGTTGGCCCTTGACCCTCAGCTCCCCCGTGTCCGAGTCCAGAGCAAAGAGCTGTCGTACCTTGGCTGGAGTGTGGCTGCTGAAGGAGTAGATGATGTCTCCGTTGGGCCCATCATCCAGGTCGTAGGCGCTGATCTTGGTGACCAGGGTGCCACTGGGCGTGTTCTCTCTCACACTGGCCTTGTAGGTGGACTGGTTGAAGACTGGGGCATTGTCATTGGAGTCGATCACATCGATGTGGATCTGCACATGGGCCGATCGTGGTGGGCTGCCTCCATCCAGTGCCGTCAAGACTAAGTGAAGCTCCCGTTGCTCCTCCCTGTTCAGCTCCTTCTCTAGCACCAGTTCTGCGTACTTGCTGCCATCCACCCTCGTCTGTACGTCCAGCACGAAGTGCGGGTTGGCGCTGAGCTGGTACGTCTGCAAAGAGTTAATTCCCACATCGGGATCTTGCGCGCTCTCTAGCGGGAAGCGCGCCCCGGCCGCCACCGACTCGCTGATTTCCAGCCTCGCCTGGCTGCTGGGAAAAACCGGGTCGTTATCATTGATGTCCTGGATCTCCACGGTGCCGCTGTACACCTCCAGCGGTTTCTCCAGCAAGATCTCAAAGCTGAGGGAGCAGGGGGAGAGTGCTCCGCACAGCTCCTCGCGGTCTATCCGCTCGCTCACCAGCAGCGACCCGCTCACGGCGTCCACCGCGAAGTACCTCTTGCTGCCGCCGGACACCACCCGCGGCCGCCGCCCCGAGAGCCGCGCCGGGTCCAGCGCCAGGTCGGCCGCCACGTTGCCCACAGCGAAGCCTCTCCGCGCCTCCTCGGGGATGGCATAGCGAATGGCCGCGGAAGCCCCGGAGGAAGCGCCGAGCAGAAGGCAGAGGCTCAGTATCTGCCCCGGCGTCACCCCGCGGCTCCTCGCAGCGACGCCTTTCATCGCTCCCCCTAGCAATCCTCAGCTGCCCCCTTCATGCCGCTGCCCAGCGCCTCGGGAAGCGGCGTGCGGCGGGGAGACGGGCATCGCTCGGCGGCACGGCTCTGACTCACTGCCCGGCTCCGCTCTCAGCCTCTCAGTGCCTCATCCTGGCTCCGAGCGGGGCCGGGCCGCCCGATCCCCCGCTCCAGCATTGGCCGACAGCGGCACACAGAGTTCCGGCCAATAACTGCACGGAGCGCAGGGCGCCGGGAACTGCCGCCCGCCCGCCCCGCGGGACGCCCGGCTCAGTGAGCACGGGGCGAGCGATATGCGAGCTGACGGAGCGGACGCAGGCGAAGGGGGCGACCGGGAACCAGGAGAGTGTCCCCCGAGAAAACAGTATCTCGCTGGAGACGGGCAGCAGGAGCGAGAGGGGCGGTGGAGGGGGTGGGACGAGGTGTGTGAAGGGGGGCAGCCCTCGGGACTCTGCGGATCCCGGCCCCTCCAGGAGTCCAGCCCTTTCCTACCGTCCCACAGCGTCCCGACGGCGCACCGCTGGGTGCCAGCAAAGTGGAGTCGCCGACGAAGCGACACCGATTTCGTGCTGCTGAGTTACCCCGGCGGGGTTCCCAGGAGCATCGCCCCTGCCCTGCTCCCACTGCCACCACTGTCCCAGAAGGATCTGCCCCGACAATCCGTAGAAATCTCAGTTTGGCACTTCCTCCCTCCTCGCCACCTCCCAGCCCGCTGCCCGGTGCTCCGTTCCTCCAGGCGCAGCTCTGTGCCACGCGGGCGCTTGGAACAGCTCCCGTGCAGCTTCCTGCTCCCGTGCAGCCGCAGCAGCCCCGCAGCTCCCGGCAACGCTCCCCGGGCTCCCCGCTGCCTTTCGGGCTGCGTTATCGACACCTACAGCACAGCGGTTTTCCGACGCTTCCAGCATGCAAACGGATTCAAATTACTGCAGTGTTGGAGATCACTGTATATCACCCACGAAGCTGCTAAATTGTCTCGGTGGAATGGGAAGGGGAAATGGGAACTTGAAACGGGAGCGCCGTGAAAATTGGGCGGCGGCAGGTCTTCCCACAGCCGATAACGAACGAATTGACTTGAAATTAGCGCCCACGCCCGTTTATTGATAGAAACTGCAAGGATCTCCGTGCCCTGAATGATGTGCTCGGCTATGTTGCAGCTGATAAGCTGCCATCCCGCAGCTTGCCGTGAGCGAGAGCGTCGTGCGAGGGCTGCAAATCGCCCTCATGCATCACCCGGCAGGGACCTCGGCTCCGGCTGCGCCTTTTCACCCTGTACACTCCTGTTACCTGCCGGAGCACGGCCAGGAGGAGAATGTTTTAGCGTGCAGCGTCAGCAACATCAAACGGATCGGTTCAGGCTCTCCTGCCTTACAGTCAGTGTCAGCAGTTAAAGCCTATCAGTGCTGCTTACTGCTTATCTGATCACCAGCCCACAGAATCTGATAAAAGCACACGCCTCAAATCAATAAAATCCAATGATGTTAGAAATACCAACTTTAATAGAACTGAATTCTGGAGCAGAATTCATGAAGACTCACAAGGAAAACGTTTTGCCTTTGGCACCGTGGTCGCACCGTGCATGAAGCATGAAGGGTTCGGCCCCCTCGTGCCTGTCCCCGGCCACGCCTGCAGGCTCACAGCACTGACAGCAGAGCTCTTGTCTCACAAGCCCTTACACAACCAAATCCCAATTCCCTTTCTTTCTTACACATAATCAAAAAGGAAGAAAATCCACAGCCCTTTTCAAGCTAAACCTTGAAACAACCTTCAGTTGCTTCACTTATTAACTCTGAAATAAGCTCAGATTTTTTTTTCTCCCTAGTCAGCGCCTCTTTTCTAATACCTTCAAGTCTCTCCTAAGCTCTTAACTGAGCAATTTCTCTAATGTGTGTTATCACAATTGATAAGAAGTTCTCCTCATATCAGTGCACATTTGAGCCACCTGCAGAGTGCCTTGTCTGACAGCAGTATGCCAAGATGCAGAGTACAGCCAAGAGATGTCCCCACCCAGGAAAGGCACTGAAGACACACCATTTCCATCTCCTGTATTTTGACTGATCTGGAGAAGTTATGTCTCCTTCACCTTGATGGGAAACCAGGTTACTGAAGGAGACATCTTCAGAGCTCCTGACAGCACCATTTGGAGGAAAAGGAGCAGCAAAGTGCAGCAATTAAGGGAAAGGTGACTTCCCCCTGCACTGGGAATTCCTTCAGGACCCTTGCGCCATCGCTTCACCCTATGTGCATGCCACCACCCCGACTCACTGAAACTCACACCGGGAGTGGGACAGCTCAACTGGGGCAGAAGACCTCAGAAACACACAAAGAGGGGCCCAGGAGAGCAGCTCACCTGTGCCGAACTCTCAGGGCTGGGAAGGTCCTTCTCAGAGTGGTCGCCTGAGCCGGGTTCCCCCGCCAAGAGAAGGTCAGAGAGTGCTGCCGCCCCCGGTCTGAGAAACTTGAAGTCCTTCTGGCCCGACTCGGAGGCCAGACACACCTCGTAGGCATAGGGCAGGGGCAGCGTGCTGCTGCAGTAGTTGTAGGGCGCTTTGGGGCCAAGGCTGGAGTACAGTTCCTTATCGGAAGTTAGAAAGATGGGGGGGCTCCTGGGCCGCCGGCATTTAAAGAACACGACCAAAATGACCGTGAAAACGAACAACAAGGACACAAGGGCGAGCGCTACCACAAGAACGAGGTTTAAATCAGAAGCCGCCTCGGATTCAGTGTTCTGATCGCTCAGCTCCGGCAGCGCCTCGCGCACACTCTCGGCCAGCACCACGTGCAGCGTGGCCGTGGCCGACAGCGCCGGCTGCCCGTGGTCCCTCACCACGGCCACCAGCCGCTGCTTGGCCGCGTCCCGCTCCGACACGGCCCGCGCCGTGCGCACCTCGCCGCTGTGCGGCCCCACGCGGAAGAGCCCCGGCTCCGTCGCCTGGGCCAGCTCGTAGGACAGCCACGCGTTGCGCCCCGCGTCCGCGTCCACCGCCACCACCTTGGCCACCAGGTAGCCGGCCTCGGCCGAGCGCGGCACCACCTCGAACGGCCCCGCGCCGCCGCCCGCCGCCCCGCCCGCCGCCGGCCNCACGGGCGCGTTGTCGTTCACGTCCGACACCTCCAGCAGCAGCGCCGCGCGGCTCGACAGCGCCGGGCTGCCCCGGTCCGTGGCCGTCACCGTCACCCGGTGCTCGGATGCCCGCTCCCGGTCCAGCTCGCCCGCCGTCACCACCTTGTACGAGCCGCCCGGCGACGCCACGATCCTCAGCGGGGCATCGCCCGACAGCTCGCACCGCACCTGCCCGTTCTCTCCGGAGTCCCGGTCCCGCACTTTCAGCAGCGCCACGACGGTGCCGGGCGCCGCGTCCTCGGGCACCGGGTTCGACATCGACGTCAACGTCACCTCGGGCGCGTTGTCGTTCACGTCCTGCACCTCCAGCTCCACCTCGCAGTGAGCCACCAGCCCGCCCCCGTCCCGCGCCTCGACGGCCAGGCTAAACGCGCGAGTGTCCTCGAAATCCAGCGGCTCCCGCAGCGTCACGGTTCCGTTCTCGGCGTTCACCGCGAACTTCTGCAGCATCTTGGCCGGCATTTCTCCGAAGCCGTACGTGATGCGGGCGTTGGTGCCCTCATCGCCGTCGGAGGCCGAGACGTGCAGCACCACGGAGCCCGGCGGCGCGTCCTCGCGCAGGCTCACCCGGTACCGCTCCTGCGCGAACACGGGTGCGTTGTCGTTGGCGTCGGTGACGTTGATGAGGAGCTGGGCGGTGCCACTCCGGGGCGGGTCGCCGCCGTCCAGCGCCGCCAGCACCAGGCGCAGGCTCGGCTCGCGCTCCCGGTCCAGCGCTCGGCGCAGCACCAGCTCCGCGAATTTCCTGCCGTCCTGGCTCTGCTTCACCTCCAGCGCGAAGTGCTCGTTATTCTCCAACTCGTAGCCCTGCAGGGAGTTCGAACCCACGTCCGGATCTTCGGCGGTGCCCAGGTAAAACCGGGCTCCGGGAAGAGTTAACTCGTTGATCTCCAGCTGGATGCTGTCTCTTAAGAAGCGCGGTGCGTTGTCGTTCACGTCGTGGATGACCACTTCGACGTCGAAAACGTTAAGCGGGTTCTGCACCACCGCCTCGAAGCTGACGGAGCAGGACGCCGACTCTCCGCACAGCTCCTCCCGGTCCAGCCTCTCGCTCACGTACAGGTTCCCGTTCTCCCCGCTCACAGTGAAGTAGCGCTTTTCCGAGCTGAGCCGCAGCTGGCGCGCCGGGAGCTCGGCCGGGCTCAGTCCCAGGTCCCGCGCCAGCGGCCCCACCAGCGAGCCCCTGCCCAGCTCCTCGGGGATGGCGTAGCGGAGCCGCTCCGGAGCTGCCCGGCAGCAGCAGCAGCAGAGCAGCAAAGCGGGCAGCAGCCTCAGCTCCCCCGCTCTCCAGCGGCTTCGCCGCCGCCCGTCCGCCATTGGCAGCAGCGCTCGCCGCGCTCCTTCCTCCTCCTTTCGCCTTTCCGCCAGGCTCCGTCCGCTCCGAGCGCCGATGCCGCCGGAGAGCAGCGATTTGGATACTGACTCCGCTGACGCCGCTCCCCGCGTCTCCGCTGCGAGCAGCCCGCAGGGACAGGAGGCGGCGGCGGCGGCGGCTGCGGCCCAACAGCGGCACCCGGAGGTTCCGCGGCGCCACCGCAGCCCGCAGCCCGCAGCCGCCGCCGGGCCCCGGGAAAGGCGGAGCGGCCGCTCCGTTCTGCGCGGAATGAAGCGGCCGGCGTGGGAACGCGTTACCGAGCAGCGGAGCGGCGCGCAGACGTTGCACCCCAGAGGACAGGTGAGCACAGGTAAGCACAGGCAGGTGCACTGCATGGAAAATATCCGACATCTTCCAAGAGCTTCCACTAGTGGTGCGGGTTGTCTTCCCCCAGCTCATTTCTTTGAGCTATGCCTAGCAGCTGCAGCAATGTACTTCAGATGAAAAGCTGTTGTAGAAAGCAAGCACCAGATCTGCTGTGAACACCATTGCTTTTGAGGAGCTTCTTGGTTATGTCCATTTCATTTTATACATTTCTCAGAGTGACGGCAACTCTGGGAGAACACGGCAAGCTTTATGCGCTACAACAGCTGTGCCAGCACACGCTGTCAGCTTTACCTGTCAAGGAGACCACCACAGCTTCCAGCTCCAGAAGTCTGAACATAGCCCTGTTGAATCTGCTTTTCAAATCTGCTTCTCTTAGTGAACAAGGTAAGCAAGCTGATGGCAGAACAGAGAGGCACAGTGAAAATATGCCTATGTATCTGCTGTCCCTGGGACACTTCTATTACGAGGGTGCTGTTTTGAGAATTGTAAACAGAAGCAACTGTATGTTATCCTGTGATGATGCCTGAGGTGTATGCAACATGTCCTGGTACTCTTCGAAGCACAGTCAGAGGCTTGTAGAAACAAAATGGCAAAAAAGAAACAAGATGGAAGCTCAGAAAGGCTTCAAAGAAGAGCTGTGCTAGAGAAGACATTTATCAATGACACAAACGCTGCAACATGCAATTCTCACCCAAACTACAGAGTAGTACAGGAGTGGGGTGCTCTGAAAATGGAAAGGATAAATCTATCTTGAGGGCAATGCTTATGAAAAAAACACTGTATCTTCCTCAGTGCCTATTTCTGTGACAGCACTGCCTCTCAGCAGAAATCAAAGGAGTGGAAGACTGAAAACCAGCAAAGCTTGGCTCATCACCACGAACACTATGCAGCCAGCTGAATCATTTCAAGCTTTACACAGACAATAAATTTGGAAAAATACAAGCATGGTGGAATTTCCTAACTCAGATTGGTTTAAACAAGGTTGCTGAACTGCTCTAAAAGATGACTCCGTCAGTGACCACTGTGCTCATTCACAGGTTCTAATAATTAATTTCCTGGATCATATCTTACGAGAGAACAATTATTACCACTGCCTTATAAGACGTAAAGACACTGACTGCAGGACTCAGTTTGTCCTTCTCAAGCTTATTCCACTGTAGCACTCATCAGAAAATGATTGCTTGCAGAGTAACAGCCACAATGACACTGTCAGAACACGCTCTTCCTTGCAAACAGGACCATTTTCAGGAAGAAATAGCCACACTGCTTCAGTTGGAGAAACACACACAAGATGGTCACCGTAACGATCCCTGGGAGATTTAGCCTGCAACAAGGTCACTGTGTGGGCTTGTCTTGTCAGTAAGGCCCGTCCCAAAGATCTGCTCACTGGCTGCTGAAGAGAACAGAAGGAAAAAGAAAACTTTCTAACCCATAACGAGTGCTACTGCACACCTCAGACACCACTTGCATCAATCTTCAATCCTTACCATTAACAGATCTCATGCTACTACAGGTAGGAGCAGACAAGGATACGGAATGAGCTGTAAGACAGCAGTGAAAATGCAAATGACACTTCATGCTGAGAGTATCTCATCTTGCTTTTCTACCATATCTGTAACACTGTCCAGTGGAAAACGTGATAATACTCTTCACCTCTCCCACTCCTGAACCTCTTAGTTCTCTTCAACACAGTCGTGCAAACAAGTTATATCATAATGCTTCATAGTTCTGGTGTTCAGGCCCAGACCTCAGCAAAGGACTAACCCACTGCTGGATTATTCTGGTATGAGAACATGGCCCTATTAATAAAGTATATTGCAGGTCTCCAGCTCTTTGCATGTCAGCCCTGACAAGAATATGGGGACTGAGGAAAATGGCAGAGAAGTGCAAGGGGGTTTCCAAGAGCTTGTTCAGTGTTGGCCACCTCCAAAATTGAAACGTTCTCCATAAGCTCATTTTCAATCAAGACCTCTGAGACTGAGTGAAATAGGGAAATCCTCTGGCTTGATTCCTAACACTTTGCACCACTTTCAAGGCTGGAGAAGAGGCTTATAAGATCTATAACCACAACATTTAGTCTACAAACACACACTTCTTCAAATTCACTCACAGTACAGTTAAGCATATTTGGAAGAGTACAATGGTGAGTCACTACCAAGGTCAAGCAGTGCACCCATACCCAACCACAAATAGCTTGGAACTCCACATTTACCAACAAGTAATTTCACTCTTACATCCACTTCCTCCACCCAGAGCTCACTTCTGACCCAAACCAGGGAATTCCCATGGGCAACAAGGGACTTGCAGTCAGGCCTGGAAATGGTCTCATGGCTGAGGAAGTTGTACTTCCCACGCGGAAACCACACGCTGCATTCTGATACACAAACATCACACTTCTGTCTCGCCGGTCTGAGGAACACATTGTGTGAAGAACATTCACCCAGGAGACTGGTAGAAGAGCTGCCCAAAGCAGGCACAGACAGGAGTGTCCTCCCATTCCTTTCAAATAATGGCGTATGTTTATCCTAAAGAATGACTGTCAAATGAAGGAACCAAGCCTTGCAACATCATTCCACAACAGTTTTTGTTCAAAGACTTGAAACTCAACAGAGAAAATCAGCAGTAGGGCATTGCAGTCTTCATCGTGGGCAGCAAAATTCATCCCCAGAGCACCTGGAAGTTTCTGAGGTCTCCAGCTGCAAGCAGGGTCTTAAAGTCTTCCACTGAACTACATAGTAGGGACATCATCTTAAGAAAAATTCATCAGCTCCCATCAATGTTTCTAATACGTGTCCTGCTCATCTCTGATGAATACAGAACTGTGAATGTAAAGGAGTTAATAGGGGACCCTTTCTCAAACTAAGTCTTCTGAGAAAACATGTGGGAGTCAGTTTGGGTTTCTTTTTCATTTTCCCCATACAAAATTCTGTCTTCAGGTGTTTGAGACCTTGTCAAGGGAAGTGCAGGATTTACAGTTGAAAACACAAAAGCACTGTCCAGAAGTGGGAAATATGAATCACAACCTACCTGGAAGCAAAGACTTGAAAACATAAGTATGACTATAGGGAAGCTCTACATCATAACGTTACAAGGAGATGTTACAGACGGATAAATGAGATTTCACAATGGAATTTTTAGGCATTCCATCCATCAAAAGCATAATTCTACATGCACAGTTTTTACACCAATAACTTATTAGCACTTCCTTCAGGTTAGATAAATGAAGATAATAGTGTACATAGTACAGATCAAATTAAACCGTTATCCAAACAATATCACTGTAGACCCATGTATCATCCAGATTCAAAGCCAGCCGCTCATCCTCCGTGCTCTGCACTCAGAGTGTTTGATTGCACAATAGGCAACTTTTGGCCATGGACATCTTTTGGCCATATATCACCTCCTAGAAAGAACATTTCATTTAGTGGTGTTGTAGGAAACTGAAGCATATCAAAAGTATATTGAAGCCTTTTTTTTTTTTTTGACAGCTGTAAACATTCAACGTATATATCCCAGTAGAACTCTTCCCACAGGCCTCCAGTTATAGCAGATCTTTCAACCTTTCAGCCACACTGAGGATCAGCTTTAGACTTCGACAAGAAACAAGGAAAAACCTTAAACCAACGGATGTGAAGGAATCCGAGTTTCATTTGCAGATTATATCACTAAGTACCTATAAGTGTAATAAAGGTAGCCAGTAGATAGCAAAGACACAGGAGGATCCACCAAGAGCTCAAAACACAGACCAGAGGCATTCAAAGAAACTTGGACAAGACAAAAGGAAAAATTCAATAAAACAGCTATGATAAGCCGAATGTTAACACCTATCTTTTATAAATTTAAAATTAAAGCACAACAAACTCTTTCAAACGCCCTATCATTCTTCAGACATCAGTCTCGTATCTGTGCAAAGACTGGAACAAGAAATGAAGCTGGTGAACCTGCAATATGGCTGTTGCTATAGCATGTGTCTGTTAGCAAAGGCACATCCTGCTCCATCCTTGGTAGGTTAACATTGAAAGACTGGGAATCAGCAAAACATATCTCCTGCATCCTCCAAGAGCCCTTCACACACAGCAGCACTGAGGAATTCCCAATACTTACAACTTCCATAACTGTATTTCATCTTCGTAACAGGCATAACAGGCCATGGATTCAAATATGAAATCAAACCATTGTCAAGCCCAAACGATGTTAACCAACCCATTCTCCAAGTTCAACACCAGCCTCTAACTAACTCTCCTTGCTCAGCATTCACAGTTGGTATCCAACTTTTGGCCATATGTCACACACAACAAGAGCACTTCATTCAGTGACATTTTAAGGAAACATAAGCATATCAAAGTCTTCACAGCTGAAAATATATAAGGTATGCACACTGCTCACCCAGTCCTACAATTATGAGATTTCCAGACTTTGAAGAATATCACCCACGTGGAGGCCCCAGCATTAGTCATTGAAAACAAAAACAGCAACATGAAACCTACTGAAATGAAGGAATCACTTGCAGGTTATGTGTCTAGGCACTTATGAACATCATTTTAAAAAATATGAAAAAGAGCTAGGACACCTACAGTCCATAGAGGTAAAACTGAAGGAAACTATTTAATCTGCTCTATCTCTACAGAGACATCGTTCTTTCATCTGTCCAACTATTCATTAGGAAATGAGAAAAGAAAGTGAAGAACGCCAATGGGAACAGCTCCATCAGCCTCACAATTAATAACATATCTTCCAGTCTTCTCTGCTACACTGAGACCCAGTTTAGACACTGACAATAACAAAGACAAAACCAAAAAAGGTAAACATAGGGTCATTAATGTTCTGTTTCAAGAAAATCTCATACAACACATCAAGCACAAGTGCTATTAGCAACATATCCAACCCCACCAAAAACACAGAGTTTATGGCGACAGTCAGAGCAGTATCATTAGTGGAAGCGTATAGAAATAAAGGAACTGTAGGTTTAAGCCTGTGGTCACGGGCCTCTTTCTGAAATTTAGGCTTCTGAGAAACTATAAGTAATTCCCTTTACCCTTCCACTTCCTTTTTTCCTCATATATAAAATTCTGTCTTCGTCTGAATAAGACCTTGCCAAGAGAAGGATGGATTTCCAACCATACAACACCCGCATTTCCAAAAGCAAAAGCACTGTCCAGAAACTGGAAACATGAACCACATCCTTGCATGAAGTAAATGCCTGGATACATAAAGATGACTACGAAGAAACTCCACATCACAAAGTTACACGCAGATAGGGATGGATAAAGGAGGTTTCACTCAGGAGTTATAAACTATTCTACCCACAAAGCATCTTTCTACACACAGGCCTTTGTGCAAACATTTCATTCTCAGAGGACTATCACTGCCTGTAAGGACAGGGACACCAGCATCACAGTGCAAATAGCACAGACCTTGGCACCAGGTATGAAATTAAGCCATTGCCCTGACAAAATTACACTGACCCACCTATTTCCCAGGCTTTACATCAGCATTTCACTCTTTGCTCGGCATTCACAGCCTTTACCCACACAAGAGACAATATGCAGCATTCGGCCCTATGCTGCCCACCAGCAAGAGCATTTCATTCGGTGACATTTTAAGGAAACATAAGGATATCAAAAGTCTTTGTCCTGACAGTTCTAAACATCCAAGGCATGTATGGAAATGGCTCCCGATGTTCCACATTCATAATTGATATCCCAATCATTAAAGGATTACCAGCCACACTGAGGTACAATTTTAGACCTTGGAAACAAACAAGTCAAAAACGTGAAACCTACTGAAGTGATGGACATCATTATTACTGCAGAGATAGCACTCTTAGATCTGTTGAAACATTATGCACAAAGCAATTAAAGTGAAGAATCTGCAAAATGGCTGGTGCCATAGCATGTTTCTATCAGCAAAGACACAACTCCATTCAAACAGATCGAAGATAAAAGACCAGGAATCAGAAAAACACGTTCTCTTTTTCCTCCATGAGCCTTTCATACACATTACTCTGAAGCCACTCACAAATTGTTATGGTTGAAAATGATTGTGTATCATCTTCATAAGAGGCAACATACGTTGTCAAAGGACCGGTTGCCCAGACTGTTTCTACAACGCCTGCACAAAAAACACAGCACAGATGGATAGAAAGACATTTATTTGTTCAACACATCATGATGCATCAATGAAAACACTCAGAAAAAAACAAAAGAGAAGCAGTTACGTTATACAAGGAGTCATTAAGACTCACTTTCAGATTATACCACTAGGCACTTATGCAATTAAAAAATAATAATAAAAAAAAGAAAACCAAAACCACAAAAAGAAGAACTAGGACACCTACGGTCTATGGAGGCATTAGACCTCTCTCATAAGCTCTGTCTCTACAGAGATGTCTTTATTTCATCTAAACAACCATTAGGAAATGAGATAAGAAAGTGAACAACATCAATGGTAATGCTGTGAACCAAATCCAAAAGTTCCCTCAAATGGGAAAGGAAAGATGGCTAAGATCAACATGTACTGCATGGATGCAATATCTACAGCGTCCTGTTGCCCAAAATACCCACCTTCACAAATTGACAATCAGATAACAAAAGACCAGATTCCTGAAAAGTGATTTGACTAAGTCTGTAAGATAACAGCCCCATTATGCTAATAGCCTCATTCGAAGAGTGAATCGGATCACTTGTTGCTGAAGATGGGACAAGGACATGAAACAAGCTGGAAGGAGGCAGACAAAGTGCTAACATTAAGCTCTTCATGGTAAGAATATCTCAACATGCCTTGCAGTGCAACTCCGGCTGCAATCAGTGCCCAGCAGAGAGCACTGATACCCTGTGTCAAGCAGGAACATCAGGAGCAAAGTTTCTCTGCCAACAGCTCTGCCTGCCAAGGAAGCCGGGGAGAAGAGAGAGGGAGGGAAAAAGCGCCAAGAAGGAGAGCAAAAAACTGGAGCGAGAGGCGAGTGGGGAGGAAGAGACCCGAGGGCCACCAAAGAAGCAACTCACCAGAAGGGTGTTGGGGTTCACGGCATGGTCAAACTTGTTTCTGAAGAAGAAACTCAGATTGCATGGCACCTCCACTATGTGTCCAAAGAAAAATTAAGACAAGCGGGGAAATAAGCATCAGTGCAGAAGTGACACGAGTAATTTCTGCCATGCCCTGATGTCTGGGCAGTATTGACTGATTGTTTCTCCCAACAGTAACTGCAGACACGGAGTCTGAAACAGCTGAAGATTCTGGACTTGCTTTCACTTCCCTTAAAATTTCAGCAAGATACCTGCCCGTACACCAGAAGAAAACACCATGGCATTTGGTATGAAGGGAACAGAGACCCACGGTAGATATGCACGCAGGTCTACATGCAGCTGTAAGACGAGGTCTCTCTCTGGGATCAGTTAAGGCTCTGGTTTTGTGTTTGCAGGGGACATCTGCCTCGACACCCTTTACCTTCATAAGAATCGGTGCTTTCAGATGCAGCCTTTCACCTCCCAGAACTCTCCTGCATATGCACTTTTTGTCAAATACATGATTTGCAGGGAAGCATCATTGCCTCTAAAGACATGGAAACCATGATCATAGCCCAAATGGTGCAGGCCTTGGCACCAGGTATGAAGGGAAACCATTGACCAGACAAAGGCTCCTTAACCCAACCATTTTCCAGCCTCTCAGACGGGCTCTCGACTCTCTATTCCGCAATGACATGATCAGCACCATGGACAGTATCCACAATAAAATGGAACAGAACACAGACGTATCCGCACATGTCCAGCCATCCAAACCATCTATAACTGTTGAAATACTCAGGTACTGGCTTACACGAGCCATTAGAAGGAAGCATTCAAAGGAAAACACACCAGGACATTGTCACAGACACCTGCACACACCAAAATTCCTCCACACAGCATGAGGAAGTCAATGAGGACTGCAGTTCAAGCTGCAAGTAACACCCCAATGCCTTCCTCTGGACTACACAGAAGGGATGACATTTTAAGAAAAAAAAACATCAGTTTTCATAACATTTCCAACGATGTGTCCTGCTCGTCTCTGATGAATATGAGAATTTAAATGTAAAGCCATTAATATGAGAACGTTTCTCAACTGTTTCAGGAAATCTTGAGGGATTCCATTTCAGTTAAGTCACACAAAAAATTCTGTTTTCAGGTGGTTGAGACTTTGTCAAGAGAGGAAGGATTTCTTGTAATACAACCTTGGCATTTTCAGATGCAAAATTCCTGTCAAGAAATAAGAATCACAAACCATAAATGCCCTTGGAACAAAGGCCTGGAAATGGAATTATGACTCTGAAGACATTCAGTGTCATGTTATAACTAGACATGGGTGGATTCATGAGGTTTTACACAAGAAGAATGCGACATTACAGACATACATCGTCACTCCACATACACAGCTCCTGTGAAAAACATTTATCATCAGAGGATTAGCATTACCAGTGAAGACAGTGAAAGCAGGATAAGATGGTGCTTAAATGTTTCCATCCTTGGCACTGTGAAATCAAACCACTGCCCACACACTATCATAGCTGACCCACCAGCTTTCCACATTCAAAACCAGCCACTCACCACCTTTGCTCTGCACTCACTGCCTCCAGAGATGCACCATGCACAATATTCTTTTCATATTTTCTTTTTATATATTTTACCATATGTCAGCCCATAGTGAGAGCATTTCACAAACTTACAGGGAGATAGGGATGGATAAATGAGGTTACTTATAGGAATTATAAGCAATTTGAACAATAAATTGTTGTTCTACATACTGGATTCCATTGAAAACCTTTATTCTCTTTGCTTCTAAAAACAGAGAAACCAGGGTAGTAACATAAATGACACATGCCTTGGCACCAGGTAAGAAATCAAACTATGATCCAGACAAAACCATGCTGAACCTCCTATTTTCCAGTCTCTACACCAGACTCTAGATTTCCTTGCAAAAAATTCACAGCCAGTATGCAACATCTCACCATGCATCACATAGAGCCAGAGCATTTCATGCAATGATATTTTAAGGAAACATAAGTATACCAAAGTCTTGACAGCTAAAAATATTCAAGGTCTGCATTCACATTAAATCTCCCAGTCCAACAACTATGAGTTATCTTCTAGACTTGGAAGGATATCAGCCACATGGAGGCCCCAGCATTAGTTTTTGAAAACAACAGCAACAACATGAAACCTAATGAAGAGAAGGGATCACTTCCAGGTTATATGACGAGGTACTTCTTCATATAATTGAACAAATAAATTAATAAATAAACAAAAAACAATGAGAAACAGAAAGAAGGACACCTATTGTCCATAAAGCTACAACAAAAGTAAACAGAACTCTTCCATCTGCGTGTCTCGACAGAGATGTCATTCTTCATCTAGCCAACCACAAGGAAATTAGAAAAGGAAGTAGACAACACCAACAGTAACACTGCAAACGAGATCCAACAGTTACCCCAAATTGGAAAGGGAAGGTGGCTTCCATCAACACACACTTTACTGATGCCACAAGTACGGCATTGTATTGCTCAGATTTCATGTTTTGACAAACTGAGAACACAATAACGACTGAAGAGGTGGGAAAAGCATTTCAACTAACCAACTGTTTAAAATGACAATTCTTCTACTTCTGTATTCCCACCCAAAGAGAAAGTCTTGCTGCTATGGCAGAAGCAGACAGGGATAAGGAATGAGCTGTAAAGCAGCCAAGTGCAAACACAGAGTAATTTGGACAAGAAAAGGGAAAAGGCAATATAGCAACAGCGATAAACTCAATATTCGCACTTATCTTCCATATATTTTCAAATGTAAAGCCTGGCAAACTCTCCAACATATCAATGTTCATCTTCTATCTCTATGAAGACTACCCTGAAAAGCTTGAAGTCTGGATTCTGCAACATGGTTGCTGCTGCTACGGTATGTGTCATGCTAGTAAAGGCACATCCAGATCAATCCTTGCTATGTTGAAGATAAAAAGCTGCGAATCAGTAAACAACACCCCTATTTCCTCCATGAAACTTTCACACACAGCACCCTGAGGACACTCACAAACACAATGGTTACAATCGTGTTTCATCTTTAGAACTAGCAGACATCATCAAGGACCAGTCACTCAGCCTGTTTCTCCAACAGGTGCACAAAAAACATAGCATAGATGGATAGAAAACCATTTCTTTGCTCAATACATTATGATCCATCAACAGAAACGTTCAGAAAAGGATAAGGAAAAAGCAGCCTCGTTATACACGGAGTCATAATACACGGCGCTACAATTAAAAGAGATGTTCCGATATTTGAAAGATATAAACCAGATGGAAACTCCAGTATTCGTCCTTGAAAATAAACACGGCAACAACATGAAACCTACTGAAGAGAAGCAATCAGGTTCTGCCACTAAGCACTTATGCAAATAATTTCATTTAACAAGAAAAAAAAGAGAGAGAGAGTGAGAAGAACTAGAACAACCAATGATCTATGGGGTTAAAATAAAAGTCAAGTGACCTCCTTCATCTGCTCTGTTTGTACAGAGTTATTCTTTCTTCAAACAAAAACCATTAGGAAACGAGATCAAAAAGTGAATACAAACAGTAAAACTGTGAACAAAATCCAAGAATTACCACCAATGTGAAAGCGGCGTAGATCAATATGTACTTTCAAAGACATATCTATAGCATCCTGCTGCTCAAAATTTACACTTGCATGAAATGAAAGTTAGACAACAGAAGTCAACACTCACTGAAAGACATAAAACAGAAGTAGTTTTAAAAAAAAAATGACGATAAAGCTAATAGTATCACTCGAAATCTAAGTCGGATCACGTGCTGACGTAGGTGGAGGTGGACAAGGGCACGAAACGACCTGCAAGGCAGCAGTCAAAGGGAAAACGTAACACTGCGTGGTAAAAGTATCTCGACTCGCATGCAGGGCCAGCCCGACTACAGTCAGCGCCCAGCAGAGAGCGCGGACGCTCTGCGCCAATCGGGGCCGCCAGGAGCAAAGCTCCTCCGGCCACAGCTCCGCCCGCCGCGGCAGCCGCGGAGAAGCGCGCGGGACGGGGAGGGAAGCGCCGCGAGCGGCAGCCGAAGGCCCGAGCGAGAGAGCGAGCGAGCGAGGGAGAAGCGAGCGGGGCCGGAGGGGCGCGGGAGGCGAGGGCGTTGGCGCGGCCGGGAGCGACTCACCGGGAGGGCGTCGGGGTCCGCGTGGCGCTGGGCGGCAGCGTCTTCCCCGCGCAGCGGCTTTGCCCCGTCGGGCGGCGGGCGGGCCGGCAGCGTGTCGCAGCAGCTGTCGGGCGCGCAGCGCGGCTGGCTCTTGCGCGAGTCGTCCGTGAGCGACGCGTCGTGCGAGTAGGAGCGCAGGAAGGCGCGGACGCCGTCGATGCCCACGAAGGGCGAGGCCGGGACGCCGCGCCAGGCGGCGGCTTCGGGCGGCGGCGGCAGCTGCGAGCGGCGCCAGCGGCGCAGGCGCAGCGCCAGCAGCAGCAGCAGGAAGGCGAGGAAGAGGCAGGAGACGGCCGCCACGGCCAGCACCAGCCAGCGCGTCAGGCTGCCGCCGGGCTCGGCCGCCGCCGCCGCGCTGCCCAGCTCCGAGAGCAGCTCGGCCACGCTCTCGGCCAGCACCACCGTCAGCGTGGCCGTGGCCGAGAGCGGCGGCCGCCCGCGGTCCTTCACCACCACCACCAGGCTGTGGCGGGCCGCGTCGCGGGCCAGCGGCGCGCGCGCCGTGCGCACCTCGCCGCTGTGCAGCCCCACGCGGAAGAGCCCCGGCTCCGTCGCCTTGGCCAGCTCGTAGGACAGCCACGCGTTCTGCCCCGCGTCCGCGTCCACCGCCACCACCTTGGCCACCAGCGCGCCGGGCTCCGCCGAGCGCGGCGCCAGCTCCACGCCCGCCCAGCCCGCGCCCGGACCCGGACCCGCACCCGGACCCGGACCCGCACCCGCCGCCGCCGCCGGCGGGTACAGCACCTGCGGCGCGTTGTCGTTCTCGTCCGCGATCAGCAGCCGCACCGACACGTTGCTGCTCAGCGCCGGCGCGCCGCCGTCCTCCGCCCGCACCCACAGCTCCAGCTCGCGCACCTCCTCGTAGTCGAACGAGCGCAGCGCGTACAGCGCGCCCGTCTCCGCCTCCACCGACACGTACGACGAGAGCGGCGCGCCCCGCAGCCGCCCCTCCCGCAGCCGGTAGCGCACGCGCGCGTTCTGCCCCCAGTCCGCGTCCCACGCGCGCACCCGCAGCACCAGCGCGCCCTCCGCGTTGTTCTCGGGCAGCCGCGCGCTGTAGCGCGCCTCCGCGAACACCGGCGCGTTGTCGTTCACGTCCAGCACCCGCAGCGCCAGCACCGCGACGCTCCGCAGCGACGGCGACCCGCCGTCCGCCGCCCGCACCGTCACGTTGTACTCCGACGCCCGCTCGCGGTCCAGCTCGCGCGCCGTCACCACGCGCCAGTAGTTCTCCAGCGCCCGCTCCAGGCGGAACGGGACGCCCTCGGACAGGCTGCAGCGCACCTCCCCGTTGCCGCCCGAGTCGCGGTCCTGCACGTGCACCAGGGCCACCACCGTCCCCGGCGCCGCGTCCTCCGAGATCTCGCTCAGCGCCGACCGCACCGAAATCTCGGGCGCGTTGTCGTTCACGTCGGTCACCGAGATCGACACCTTCGCCGCATCGGAAAGGCCACCGCCGTCCCGTGCCTGTACCTCGAGTTCATAGGAGTTCCGTTCCTCGAAGTCCAAGGTGGTCACGAGCCTGATCGCTCCAGTCTCAGGCTCTAACAGGAATATATTCGATGCTTTCGAGGAAATCTCTGGGAAGGAATATTTCACGTCGCCGTAGGTTCCGTCGTCGGGGTCGGTGGCGGTGACGCTGAGCAGCGTGGAGCCCACGGGCGCGTCCTCCGGCACTCGCACCGCGTACACCGCCTGGCTGAAGGCGGGCGCGTTGTCGTTGGCGTCCAGCACAGCCACGCGGATGCGCGCCGTGCCCGTCCGCGCCGGCTCGCCGCCGTCGCTCGCCCGCAGCAGCAGCTCGTGAAACGCCGCCTCCTCGCGGTCCAGCGCCTTGGCCAGCACCAGCTCGGGACGCTGCTCGCCCTCGCCTCCCGCCTGCACCGACAGCGAGAAGTGCTCGTCGCCGCTCAGCTCGTACCTCTGCAGGGAATTCGATCCCACGTCCGGGTCCTGCGCGACTCGCAATGGATAACGTGACCCCGTTGCTGTCGTTTCACTCATTCTCAGTTCCGTTTCTACCTCTTCGAAAGTGGGCGTGTTGTCGTTGATGTCC
>WBMW01003918.1:305839-318716 GCA_013396635.1 Penelope pileata | reverse complement strand
CTTCCCTTCCCTTCCCTTCTCTCTTCCAGAAAAAGGATGGCTAACCTCCTAAACCTCCTTCCTCCTCATTTTGTTGCTGAGCATGATGGCATGGAAAAACACTTGGGTTAGTTTGGATTATCTGCCTGGTTGTGTCCCCTCCCAACCTCTTCTGCACTCCCAATCTATTCACTGAAAGTGAGAAACAGAGAAAGCTTTGATGCTGTGATAACAGGTTAGTGATAGCTACAATATTAATGTGTTATCAACATTGCATTGGCCACAAATTTAAAACACAATGCCATAAAAGCTGCTATCAAGAAAAATAACTCCAATCCAACCAGACTCAGTGCACAGCCCTACAAATAGTCGTGAAAAAGTCAAACGTATTCCAATAGAACTGCAATCTCCAGCAATGAAGAGTGTCAGTGCTTCCAGAGGGCAAATCTTCTTGTATTAAAGTAAGGGTATAAGATGCTTGGGATGAATTGCAATCTAATCTACCCAGTAGCTGCTGAAGGAGCTTGCATGACTAGATGCTCATCATATCAACAGCTGAATTCAGACAAATCATTTGCCTAAGGCCTGTAAAAATTCTGTAGAAAATCACTTAACAGAGAAAAAATCCCCAAATTATCCTTTCCCTCATTCTAAACTGCAACGTATTTGCCTTCCAATCATGCAGTGATGACTCCTATGCTCTCTCCCTGCCTTCAGACAATTTACACACGAGCAGTTGAATTCAGAGAATAATTTTAACTTTTTATTTTCCTGGTAACTTGAAGTTCATGGTGAGGAGGGTGGGACATCCAAGCACAAGCACAAAAATTTATTCCTCAGCGTAACTCAGCTTTTTTGTTTGCTCTTTGGTTAAATTTTTCCACTGGGCATTATGCAATTGGTGCTTGTTGGTGCAACACAGGCGCTAATTTTCTCTGCAAGCTGAACACTTAGACTCTATCAGCAAAGAAGTATTTTTTGGACTCCCCATTCTAATGAAGTATAAATTGCACCACTGACCAAATGAAGGTTTCACCCTCCTTCTGCTCACCTGCCTGCTCCTTCCTGACCATCCATGCTATATTTTATCAAGTAACGCCACAAGCATTCCATTGTTGGGATTGTTCAAGAAATGTGTTAAAAAAAAGCCCAAGAAAATGTGATTCATTTTATTCTGGATCAGTTTTCCATCCCAGTTCAAGGCAGCGTGCATGAATATGATGGTTTGACCAAAAAGTTGGCGGAGAAGGACGTGGAGGGGAGTGTGAGTTCATCTCTGCTGGCAACAGAGGCAGCTGAAACTGCAAAACTACGGCCCCTGGCTGATGGCCCACACATAGAAGCAGTTATGGGCGTTAATGGAAACTGGTCTTTGCACACAGGGCACCTCTCACCTCTCTGTAACCCTCTAAAATTAGGGAGTTAAGACTGAGCCAGTTTTCTAAGCCTTGTCTGGAGTCAAAGGAAGGATTTAACCTCCTCCCAAGCTGGGTTAGATGTCATCTCTTATACATTTTTTTAATAATAAGATTAATCACTTTTAGAAACTATCTGTCAATCTCCTCTGTCTCTAGAGGGCAGAGTGGGCAAACATTGAAAAGAAGATACGAGGGGCATCTGAGGGACCTGATGTTGTTGAAGGGAGACCTCATCTCTGTCTACAACTACCTGGAAGGAGGCTGTAGAGAGGTGCCAGTGTCTTTTCTCAGGTAGCAAGTGATAAGACATGAGGAAATGGCCTCAAGTTGTATCAGAGGAGGTTTAGATTTGATGTCAGAAAGACTTTCTTCATGGCAAGAGTGGTCAGGCACTGGAACAGGCTGCCCAGGGAGGTGGTGGCGATGCCATTCCTGGAGGTGTTTCAGAGATGTGTAGACGTGGTGCTTAGGGGGATGGTTTGTTCATGTAATTTGTCATCTTAGATGGTGGTTGGACTTGATTTTATTGATCTTTTTCAACCTAAATGATTCTGTGAATGCCTAGCATATAGGGACTTGAAATAAATTGAGATGGTGTCTATTAAGGCATTAATAATCCAGCTGCAACCAGCTGACCACAGTGCCTGGATGAGAAATTTGGCTGTCCAACAGTGCTTATATAGCAAATGACATGCAAAAATACATCATGCTGTAACAAGAAGTCATTTTAAGGCAAACAAATGGCTTCCTTTTTGTGTGTGGCATGCTGCTCACATCTTTTGACTATTTATTTGCAAATAGGAGCCAAAGAAGCATCAGTCCAAGCTTGATAATCCCACTTCAAGACTGACAACTGAGCTAGGTGAAACAAAACAGCTGGAGCTGTTTGCTCTTTGATGTGGGAAAAAAGGAATCCAGATAACTGATTTAAACCTCACACCCTGCTTACGTAGAGTTAAAATTCATTGACAACCTTATTCTAAGTCACTAGGCAAGGATTTCAGGGATTTGGGATCACTTCCCAGCTCTATAACTGTCTGGTTTCTTGACCCCCATCAAGTCACTTAATTTCTCCATGACTCTGCTCACCATCTGTGAGCAGGACATTTTTTTGCCTGACTCATTTGCTAAGAAACTAAACTCTTGAAGTAGGAGCCATAAATCTTACCATGACTGCAGCACTGAGAAAAACACATTGTTCTCAGTGAGGTGCTGTTGTAATTCAGTTCTCAGCTTTGTTAGAGCTTTCTTTAGCCTGTATGAATTTACTAGCACGAAGAACAGGGTGTCAACAGCAAACCTGGTTGTATTATGCACTTTTTTCTCAGCCCCAGTTGTTTTTATGTTAGTTTCAAGAAAGCAAAAAAAAAATTCTGATAATTGTCAAGAAGTTTGTATATAGTGTTGACAGTTGTTTCTTCTCATTCTTCACCTTTCTTTTTCCTCCCCTTCCATTTCTTTTTTCCCCTCCCATAGCAATCTCCTTTTCAGGGAATCCTACAGTTCAATTTTCTCTAGAGTCCAATAACATTTACCCATAACTTCCCTCTGGGAGACCCTGTGTTGCTGAAATCAACATTACAAAAGTAGGTGACCACTAAAAAAATATACCAAAAATGCATTTAAGCAAATTTTACTATGAGACTGGGACTTTGGGGGTTGTCTAGTTTTCTTTTTATAATATGGTTCTAAATTAGGCTTTGTCCTCTCAAACTCATCAGACCATGATGTAGTTGCATGATTACAGCATCCTAAAAAATAAATGAATTTTATTTATCTTTGGGACAGATGTAGAGAAGCAATTCCTTCTTTAAACAGAATTGAATGAAAAAATGGTTCCATGAACAGTAGAGCTTACAAAGTTTTGTCTCCTGCAGCTCCATCTTCACAATTTCTCCAGTAAAGATTTCACCTCTCCCTTGGGAATGGATGGTATTTTTCCAGAATTTTTCCTCTCCACACAGCAACATGTTTTCACAAAGCTTGCAGTAATTCAGTATTTACAGAACTTTTATCCATCTGTTAAATTTATTTAGAATTGAGCAACGGGTTCAAAAGTTACTGAGACAAGGTCTGAGAGTCCTGACAGGCAGATAGAGAAGGACAGGGTCCAAACAGATCAGGAATACAATCAAATAAGTGTAATGCTATAAGATAACTGTAATAAAATTTGATTATTCTGATAAGCAAGGATGTAACTAAATATGATTGATACATATTTGTCTTGAATTCATTATTACTCTAAGGAATTTTCCCTTTGTGCTGCAAAACAGCAATATTTACCAGTGCTTCCATCATTTTTTCTATTCATCAGCAAATTAATGGCCATAGGAGTCTTTCATCAGTGTATAAAGGTTCCCATTATCTTTGGGTTTCGTTTCTGGTACCTATAGTTCCCTATCAGCTTCTCACTAGAGTATAAATAAAACACTTCTAGAACTACACAGCTTCCAAGATTAAATGCTGCATTTTGCTGAGACAGTGAAATGTCTTAACAACTGCTGGATAGAAAACAGTCGTGCCAGGATTTGTATCACCTCGTTTTAGCTATCTAGAAATTGTGTATCTTCTCCAAAGCAGTCATCCAGGCTCCCTCTAGAGTTCATGGCGGGAGATCAGAGAGAGCACTTCAGCCCGGGCTTGGGGAGGTCTCTATGATGAACATGTAAGATAATTACAAAATCAGTTTAGACTAGATTACAATCATTGAATTATTAAATCTAAGTGAGTTGAATTTCACTTACTATAAGAGAAGGCTGTGAAACCCATTAAAACAAGTGTGTTACAAATACAGTGAAACCTAAGGTCAAGGAATCAATGATCTGGCCAGTTCTTTAACCCAGCCCCATGGTCCCATGGTTATTCAGACAGAGGGAGAAAAATGATTGGTACAACTACTTTGGGCAATCAAATATTCAGTCCAAATATGACATTCAATCATGAATCTAGAGCATCTTCTGAATTCAGCTCAGTGCCTTTGTCATAAAGCAGTCCATCCCTGGAAAACTAGAAGTCATGGAGATTCCTCTGAAGCCATAGAGAAGAAGAAGGAGGTGAATTTATTTATTTAAAGAGCAGGTTATGAGTGACATCAGGAGAGCATGTGTGCCTTAGTCAATCCTGCCAGTGCATTTCCTCTTCAATAATGAGTCACATTTAGGGTTCCTTTCTGGTAGGCTACAGAGAAGTGTCATGATAGGTAAGTAGGAACCATAGCCCACTCAGACTCTCCAAGAGTAAAAACCCTCCTTAAATGAGTTTTGAGTAAGTAAAAACATCATTGTCCACTATCACACCACTATCACACATCAGCCTCGGCTTTGAGAAGGATGGATGATTTCCACATGTTAGATCACCAAGTGATAAAGGACAAACTAGCCAGAATGCTGGGATGTTCAGCACAAATATTACAGTTTGTTTGTTAGTTTGGTTTTTAATGTTTTTTTTCTGACACAAAGTCATTGCTTTAAGAATCTGGGCTAAAAGACAGAGTAAATTAAAACTGGTGTTAAACAAAATTCATGGCAACTGACACACGGGATTCACTGAACGAACCTTGGTTGTCCAGAATGTAAGATTTTCCTCTCTCCAGATCATGAAGACTACTTGGTCAAAGGTTTCTCCAAAGGATGGCACCTCACCAAGTCACCTCCTGGAAATGCCTCCCTGTCTCCCCTGACACTCAGTTTGACTGGACATCCAACTTTCAGACACGTAACCTTTGGTGATATCCCTAGTATTTGTGTTTAAGCAGCACCACATGGGACCAAAAAGAGGGCTCACTTCATTGCATTTAATGCTGTTAATGACAGTGATGTCTTCTTTTCCACCTTCAGGGATGCTGTGGCTGTTACAAGAGAAAGACCTGACAAGAGTCTTTTCAAAAGGGTTTCACTGGTGTTTGATTCCATGTGAAGAAATTAGCCCACGCAAAGACTACACCTTCCCTTTCAGTTGTCTGAATCTCTGGCTGAATCTCATCTCTAATTTTAGCTGCCTTAATATGCAAGTTGAATCCCACCTGCAAAGGAAGTCTCGCAGGAAGGAGTTTTCTTAGGTTTATGTTTTAATGTCATTCAAATCCTAAACAAGGGGCTTAATTTCTTGGCTATCCTTTTTGTCCTAGGGAGATAAATGCATTATCCCATTCTTCAGGCAAAGACCTGAGTAAGCTGCTGCCAGACTCACTCAGCAGGTTGCTGGCAAATCGCTGCAGTCTCTGACTATAAACCAATTCAATACAAAAGAGGTTTATTTACTACTTAATCCAGGTCCCTCTTATTTCAGGAAAATTTGTTACAGAGCCCAGAAGGAAATGTACGCTGCTCAGTGTTCAAGTAACTGTCAAAGTGTCAGCCCCTATTATGCCTAGAAGAGTTCATTTGGGATCCTTGGATGGCCAAAGACCATCTTTCTTATTGCAGCTGGAACTTACTTAGGCCCAATTTATACCGACATGGTGACAAAACTGTTCCCTGCTTCACACAGCACTTTTCCTTCCCCACCCCTCACCCACTCTCGGTGCTTCATCTCACACCCACAGAGGTTTATGGCCTGGCCTGGGATGTTCTGCTTGGCAGATGCAGCTCCCGTCCTCACCAGCTCAAACAAGACCTCGTTGCTGCCTCCTTGGATGCACTCGTGCGTGCCACTGGACTCTACCCTCACCAAGGCAATGAAATGCAGATTTTTAGCAACCAGCACAGATTTTTAGCAGCAAGCGCTTGGGCAACCGGCTTGGTGAATTGCTAGACACTGATTCACCTCTTCTGGAAATGG
The DNA here is from genome assembly GCA_013396635.1 of Penelope pileata. NCBI lineage: Eukaryota > Metazoa > Chordata > Aves > Galliformes > Cracidae > Penelope > Penelope pileata. Next base: position 312,540 of record WBMW01003918.1, on the reverse strand, counting down.
ATTAGTTCCAACCAGTTGAATATCTCCAGGCAAAGCTCGGTTAAAAATTGCTGACATCTCACAGAAATCTTGGAGCAACTTTCTATTTCAAGACTCTTCTGTCCATGCAGCCTATCCCCCACTGCCTGCCTTCTGTTTTTTTCAAGGCTATTTGTTGGGAGCAAGGATCTTGATGTTTATCCTTTTCTGAAATCATGAATTCCTTCCTTTATTAGCTCACTAGAAACTCTCTTGGAGTTAATGAGTATAGAATGCGTTCAAGTGGAGTCTGAGCAGCAGCACGGGATGGACAGAAAAAACAGGATCAATTTCACCTAACTTTAGCCATCTGAAATTGTCTAGCTTAAAGGAATCCTCTAGACTCCCTCTGGAGTCATTAGCAAAAGAAGGCTACACTGGTCTTCATCCCCACCCAAAGATAACATCTGAGATATCCTACAAATGCATCTTTAAGTGGCTGAAGTTCTGAAGATGAATATTGCCATCATGTTGGACAAGGACCATATTATTTACACTATTCCCAAAAGTCTCCTACCTCTCAGCTGAAGATTTGTTTCGCTCTGGGAGTTAGGCATGCAGCAATCAACTCCTCCCTTTTTTTAGATATTTTTTCCCTACATTTCTGTCACGATGTTACTAGAATTTTCTGTGTTCCCTTTTCTCTGCTGCCACTGTTTGGCATAAAGGTTGTTCTGTGTGTCTTCATTATCTTCTTGCCACTGCTTGTGCATGGCTACATACAAATGCGTGCTCATGTACACATAAAGTCTAGGCATATGCATGCGAAATCTATATATGAGTCAATTTATCACATTACTTGGAAAAGGAGGAAAGGAAACAAGAAATCCCAGAGAAGTATGTTCAGCCTTGTTTCAGCCTTCAAAACCAGCCCCAAACGTCTCCATTTAAAACTTTCCACTGAAAAAAAAGCATTAGATGCAATGAACAAAGTAATAAATACAACTGCATAGCACATGGGGCAGCGACATTGCTCTTGCACAAGAAGACCCTGATATTTTGAGATTTGTTTTCCTGTCAAACTGGAACAGAGTCAAAACATTTAAACTTTCCTGGAGGGAAACTTTTCAGTTTAGAAAAGTCAACATTTCATCTCAACACACGAGATTGACATCAACAGGAGAATGATGAAATGCATCCCTGTCATTTCACATTAGCCATTGAATCAAGCTAACAGCACGTGGAGATGTTGCTTTGGGTCTCTCTTTCTGCCATGATCTCTGTGGACCCAGCTCTTTGGCAGGGCTCCTTCTCCAATGATGCATAGAATTTTTTTGTTTTCCTTTCTTTGTTGCCCAAATGACCTGAGCTCAGACAACAAGAGTGGGCTGCCAACACGATTCAAATCTTTCTGTGACTTCATGTTTATAATAGTGGGACACAGTACTGGCTTATTCCCTAACTCTGGCCATCTAGACCCTACTGCTATGAACAGATGCCATCTCACTGGAGGACCAACATCCCAGCACCAGACGGATTCAGCAGTTTGAATACAGATCACCACAATTGCAATGCCTCAAGGGGACCTACTTGGCCTCCTCTCCAGACAGACAGAAGTCTTCCTTATATCCAGTTTCCAGTCTTCCAGCCCCACGTGGGTATGTTGGATGGCACAAAGTATCTCACAAGTCGTGGAATGCCCAACTTTTGGAAAGTGAATCCCAACCCTAGCTGTTATTTAGGATAAGCAATGAGCAAGATCTGTTCTAGACAAAATTCAAGACCTGTTCAAGACCTGTTCTAGAGAAAAAAATTGATCTAGAGGTGACAAAAAGAAATACTTAAGCTGCAACTGCACAAATCTGTTGTGGCCAGTTCCCATCTTCACCATGCTTCTATGAAACAGGCCATTTGTCTCTGTACAGACCCAGATGGCCAGGGACTCCATTTGTCTCATTGCTTCTGGCAGAGCAAGGCACACAAATCCTTCTTTCCTTGGCTGCTCTGGAATTAACGAACATTGATTCCTTTCCATTTATCAGGAGATAAGGTTTAACTAGTTGGCTCACTCAATCTTGTTTCCTGTGACACCTGCAGCTTGTTTCAGTTTCTACTCCAACTCTTCCACCCACTCTCTGATACGTGAGTTCATTACATCCTGGAAAAGTGAAAGCAGAAGATATTTCACTGCTTAGATCACTAGATCCAGACCAGGCACCACCTGGGATACTGTGAACTGGTTTTAAGGGACTGGGTCAGCCTCTGGCCAGAGCTGGGCATCCAGGCTCTTCCATGGACCCTCACAGACATGATGGAATGTCACCTGCAAGACAACACAGAGAAAATTAGGTACTTTAAATAGCCCTCACTTCAGCGAGTCGAAAATGGGAAACTTTAATGACTTGCTCAAGTTCTGGGACAGGGAAAAAGAGTATTTCCACACCTGAGCCAGCGAAAATATAAAGTAACAAAATGAGAAAATAGTCAAAGTGAATACACTATGGAGAGAGGATGAGATCGCTGTGGAAATGGTCACCTGATACTTCAGTTGAACAGGATTTTTTTTGATTAAATTTCCCTGTAAGATCTAATCTGGCGTTCGAAGTAACCAGTCAAGTTGTTGGCTGGTTAAAGGTTCTCTGCCTGTGCTCCAATATCACTGAATTATAGAAAAACAGATACAAAGAGACCTCAAGGCATCATCTGATCCCTCCCCTGACTGAATTTAAGAACAGCTCTACCTCAGCTATCCCCAACACATTTTTTTTTTCTACGTAACATCCAAAATCAAGAATACTACTTCACCCTTAGGCAGCAGAGGATAAATTTTCACCAGTTGAGAATCTGGAAGATTATCTCCCTGCTAGAATCACACAGAGAAAGCTGGAGATAAGGAAAGAGAAAGAAAGAATATCCCTTGTCCCCAGCATGCTCAGACATAACAATAAGAGCCTGATCCTTCAAATATAATACGTGACTTTATCCTTTTCACAGCCCTTCACGTTAACAAATAGTCCAGAAGAAGACAGTGCCAAAGACATCTCTGTGACAAATGTTTCAATTCAAAGATCTCTCCTTGAAAGATAGGACTTCATTGCTTGTGACTGCATCAATGCTGAAAGGGATCCTTGATTTGGAAATTTCACTATCAAAACAAGTTTCGTTTGCCACTCGCTTCTGCTAAACTAGCACTATTTATAACTAAGAAAACGTTTTTAATAGAGAAGCTGGAAAATGTTCCTAAACTGAAAATACCTCAAATCCTGGCAAAAAAAAAAATGTTCCAAAGACTGGTGTGTTTCTTTTCTTTTCTTTCTTTTCTTTCCATTCTGTTCCCTTATTCTTATGCTTGGCTGAGTAACGATGTTGAAATGTGCAAAAGCCAACTTCCACAATTTCCTCAAGCAGTAAAAAAAATGTTTATGGGGTGTAACCATATAGTGTTCTGATCTATTTTATAGGGACTTTAGGAAGTGTAGAGCAAGCTAAAGGGGCATGAGGATGAATCTCAGCACTGTCTGAAGAAAGCATGTTTAAGGGATAACCAATGTCACAGATGCAAAGTATACAAAATTAGTAAAATTTTTGAATGAAATATTTAAAAAATGCATTTCCTAGACATTTTAGAGTCTTTTTTTTTCCATTTCTCATGAGTTATTTTGTAACATTTCTCTTTGTACTAAATAAAAAGAAAAAATCCACGACTTTCTTACCCAAAGTCTGCTTTCATCCTACCAAAGCGTTCAGAACTCTGGGAACAATAGGAAATACCAAATTACTTTCAGAGTCATTTTGGAGTCTTCTTTATTCTGGCACTTTCACCAAAAAAATAACTGTTAGATCTTACCTTCCTAACTGATAACTAATTACTTCATGTGTCCACTGGAGGTGATTTGTTGTTGGATCCTTTAAGGCTGATGGATTATTATAGGCACATTACTGGAGCTTGTTTAGAACAATTCTGATACAATCTTTGAAGGTTCTTCTTTAAAAACGATATTTATTTTGTTTTAATGGAAGAAATTGATGTGAATGTATCAGTTTGGAGAAGGTGCTGCTGGACAGTGAGGACATTTTGTTCAGAATCAGTGACCTCAACTCCTGACTTAACCAATTAATGCATCCATAAGACATTCACACTGAGATTTGTATTAAAAGAGAAAAAACAGCCTGAGCACATAGTCCTCTCTAGGCTGCCATTTATTCCAGGAAACAGGGTCTTCCTTCATTTTTACTAAGAAATGTGACTCATTTTTTGCTTCTGATCAGGTTCAGTGCACAGGAAGAAGAGCACGTGCATGGACACACCTACAAGTATTTCCACTCAAGCTTTACAGGGCACCTGGCTCTCACAGCCACTGACTCAGAAACTTGACTTAATAACGTAGATGGCTGAAAAGCTCATACATACTCTGCCTACATTGCAATGCAATTTGTCCATCTTTTGTTCTCGGGACACTAACCAGTCCCACGCTCGATTTCCTCATTTAGCAAAGTCATGAATGCTGTCAGAAGGACTCCTCAGGCAGAAATGGAAAAGATACAAATGTAATGAATTGTTATGCTGGAATGGATGGGGATAGGAGGTTGTTGGAGGCTTTGGTTGTTATTTAGAAAAACTTACTTTTACTACCCCGCGGCTTGGAAGAATAGGAGCAACTGAAAGGCACAAAAGGCAAGCAAAATAAGTTATTCTCCCATTGACAGAAAGAAACGCCCAGAAAGCTGTCCAGCAGATGCTCTCCAACCCACTTGTAGTCCTGAAGAGATCAGAAAGGAGCATGCAATTTCTCTTTTGGAAATTCCTACCCAGCTGACAGATGTATGCACTTGCTCAAAGCCAGAAAAAGAAATCCTGTTTTTTTTCAATTATAATAAAAATGGTCTAGCAGTGACTTTGTAACAGTTTTATATTTCTTTGGGCTAAAGGAGCCGGAGAGGATTCTCATCCATCAAAACTCTTTCTTTTCCAACTAGCAGACAATAAGAGAATATAAGAATAACCATGTATCTCTAACTTAGAAGACTGGGCAGATGCATCATTGAAAAAATAGATGGAGGAAACACTGCTGTAAGTGCTAGACAACCAGAAGTCAAATGGGTAATTTCCAGCTGAAGACTATAGCTTCATGAAAATTCATCATGCAGATTTTTCTAGTGTAGAAACCTGAAAAACTATGTTTCCATTCCTGGTCTACATCAACAATTCACCCATTTCTGGGTAACGTGGGTTCCTGCTTCTTGGCATCTTCCTTGGCTACTAACTGATAAGCAAGGTGCCATAAGGGACAGTTCCCAGGCTGTGAAGTGCCCCATTTGGGAGATATCCCTTGAACACCTGGGCACTATTCATTAATGTTCTGAGCACCACCACAATTCAGTAAATAACCTTCTCAAGGCTGATTGCAATAAAAAAAAATTGAGTTTCCCTTTTGTAAGAGAAAAAAAGTTATAACCTGCTGCATATAAAAATAAAGAAGGGGCAGCTTTGAACCAGATTGAAAAACAAAAGGCAAACACAGACTCCCTGTTTTCCTTCACAGAGGAGGATTGCCTTCCTCCCCACTCCTAAGCTCCAAAACTGACGGGGGGAATTGAAGGACAATGTTTCTGCAGAAATAATTAGAAATATTAGAAATAATTCTAATTATTTTAGAGATAATTAGTGAAGGGCTCCTTTCAGTCAACATTAAAATAAATAAAAATTTGGTGATTGATTTAACTGAGCGATCTTGGTTATTGGTTCAGTGGAGAGAAATTAATATCTCTGAAAATTGATCCATTTCAAGGATGAGCTACCTCTGTTTTGACCAGGGAACCCAAACACCCACTTTGGAAAATGAGGGGTCTTTATATGGCTAAATAAGTGTATTTATGGTACAAGTGTCTTGGTCTGAAGTGATCACTCAGGGCTCCCTTCATAGTCATTATGGGTCTGGAGTCATTGTGCCATTCTTCTCATGCCCAAAACTTGAGAAAAAAAATAAAAGTAAAAAAAAAAAAAATCATATGAATCATAACCCTGCATTCCCATCACAATCTGTGGAAAATTATTATCATCTTCACAAGCTGATTCACACATCCTAAATCTCTGAGCACAGCCTTTGGATGGCTTCTTTGCATCTCAGATAAGCCCAGACTCTTATCCTCAATGGCATTGCTGACTTCCATGTGGATGAAGTTGAATGGGATATATTCCACCAAAATTAGTATGATGATTTCCCATAGAAATTCTAAAAGAAATCATGAATGTCCAACCATGTGGTCCTCCATGAAACAAAAGTTTATTTCAAGCATATTTGACCAGGAACTGAAAAGGGGAAAGAAGATTTTAAAAGTTGGTTTCAAGTGAAAAATTGAACTGTTTACGTTGTCAGAGAACTGAGATGGGTTTCCATAGGAAGGAGGAAGGGTCTGGGTTTCAAATGATTTTCGTTATGATTACAGACATCAAAATCTTTCCAAGTGCACAGGATTCTTCTGCCACAATGCATCATTGGATTGGATGAGGGAAGGTTAGGGAGGGTTTGGGAAGGGAAGGTTTGGGAAGGGAAGGTTTGGGAAAGGAAGGTTTGGGAAGGGAAGGTTTGGGAAGGGAAGGTTTGGGAAGGGAAGGGAAGGTTTGGGAAGGGAAGGTTTGGGAAGGGAAGGTTTGGGAAGGGAAGGTTTGGGAAGGGAAGGGAAGGTTTGGGAAGGTTTGGGAAGGGAAGGTTTGGGAAGGGAAGGTTTGGGAAGGGAAGGTT
>WBMW01003918.1:294322-305386 GCA_013396635.1 Penelope pileata | reverse complement strand
CATTGCTGTATCTATTTACCATTTAGCAGATTCCTAGGCTGTTAAATGAATTCCCTACTGGTTTTCTTCCTTTGTCATGTGCCCATATTCTCTCATTTCAAAGCAAACTCTTAAGAGCTCTCTCTTTTCTTCTTGCTCTGTGCTTCATCTTTGTGTTTATCATTACTGAATTAGAGCGTGTTATTTAGGTATAGTCCTTCTAGTTGATGAATATTCCTGTGAATTCACCTGTGCATTCTCCTATTCCAAACTTAGTGTTAAACTCACTTTTTAGTAGTTTAAATTACTCAGAAAAAATACAAATAGGATCCCAAACCAGGAAGACTATTTGATCTTCTGTCCCACTTGGCAGCAAATCTGCATTAAGTAGTCACGACAGTTATCTTCACTCCAGGGGGAATATTTAAGTAAAAAAAAAAAAAAAGAAGAAGAAAGACGAAGAAAAAGATTAGCCATAAATCTGAACTCTGAGTAAGATTTGTCTGCCTTAAGTTAGTGTCTAAAAGACCGGTGAAAAGTGCTGAGCCAGGAAACTGAGAAATGGGCACCCACAGAACATGCTTTGTTCCACCCTGTGATGAGCGTCCACGATGAGTGAGATGAATCACCTCTGGGCTCTCTTCTTCATCTCCCTCAGGGTGACTGGTTCAGCATCAGATACCCTGACATGGGGAAGATGGATGCTATCTTATTATTTCCTCGTTTGCTTATGATGGGATCCTACAAGACAGTGCCAAATGCTCTGTCAGAACCAAGTCGCAGCACGGTCTCCTGTTCCTCCCTGGTTCCATTATCTTGTCAAAACTGGGAGTGCATTGGTTTGACAGGATTTGCTCTTGATGAATGCATAATGATTGTTCTTCATCAGCACAGTAGTACTTCCAACTGTTTAGAATTTATAATGAATTCCTTTCACTATCTTCTGAAGAACTGAAGTTGGGCAACTTTGTCTGTGCAAGCTCCAATCGTCCTTTTTGCCTCTGCGTGGGGATGGGCTGTGCCTCTGCCCTCCTCCAGCCTCCTGAGGTTTCCCTTCCCTCCCTCAGCTCTCAGAGCTGCACTCATCCACAGTGCAGGGACTGCTCCAGGTAATTCTTGGGTATCACTGGGCAATTGCATCACGGGCAGCTGGGCTGACCAAATCTAATCCATCAAGCTCTCTTCTTACCCTACCTTCTCTCCCATTCCTCTAGATATATATATATTTTTTTAAGAAAAACACTAAAAAGAGCAAACATCTCTCTGATTATTTCACTTTTCTGGATTTTCATGTTGATGGTGTAATAAGCTTATCCTAACTTCTTATTTCTTAAATACTCACAGATTATTCTCTAGAAGTTTCTTTTTTTCTCTCTTCTTTTTCTTTTTCTTTTTTCCTTTTTTGTTTTTATCTTTTTTCCTTTTTTGTTTTTTTCTTCTTTTTTCTCTTTCTTTTGCTTTTTTTCCTTTTCCTTTTCCTTTTTTTCCTTTTCTTTTTCTTTTTTTCCTTCTCTCTTCTTCATTTTCCTTTTTATTTTTTTTCTTTACCTATTTTTTTCTTTTTCCATTGGATGTGGGAGGGTACCGTATAAATTCTAATTCACTTCTCAGTTCTAGCTCTCCCATTTGTACCCTGAAATGCTTATAGAACTCAATTATCTTCTATCACCTACCTTTGTTCCCACTTATCATAGAATCATAGAGAAAAAAAAATCTTGGAGCATCTCTGGAGACAATCTAATTCCCACACTAAAAGGTTCAAAGGACAAAAAGAGAATATTTCAGCTACCGACACAAAATTTTTAAATGCATCAAGAAACTTCTTTCGTTGTCTTCAAACTGCTTCAAATGATAAGTGATAAATGTCGTGCCAGAGATTTGCAGACCTGTAAAAGAATCTAAAAACAGCGTGGCAGATTCTGCTCTGTGCTTAAAGTGATTTTTTGCTCACAAAGTCTGCATCCGGATGATTTAATGAAACAGAACACTGCAATAATAAATTTATATCGCATTCATATTTCAAAGTCCTGGCAGTCACTTACCAGGTACAGTAGAGATAGGCAGACAGAACTTCACTCATTCAATGATCTTTTCTACTTCAAAAGATCAAATCAGCCAACAGTGTCCCCAGCTGAAAGATGCTGAGATGAGGTGCAGGAAATTTGAGTGTCAATCTGTAGGCACCTCTTTCTCTCTGTTAATATCCTTCTCTGCATTCACCACGCGGTCCTACAGAAGTCACCTATTCCACCTCATAACCAAAGAGAAGGCTGCTCCTGTCTCCCAGCATTAAAAATGGAATGAATTGATAAATAAGCACATATATATAAAAATATTGGTTTTAAGTTAATTATCCTCCTAGGGCCAGGTTTGAAATCCCTTATGTTTCCCACTGGCTTTCCTGCAGGCTCACCTGGGTGTTGTTCTGCAGTTTTTCCCTACAAGCACTCCCTCCATTGGGTCCGACAGTGAAAGGCTCTCAGGAACAGCTCTGGTATCTCTCAGCTGATGACATCTTGAGGGCTGCTTCCAACCGTGCTCTTCTCTCCCCTGCAGGGAGCTGAAGGAGGTGAGATGCTGCCGTGACAGCTGCTCCTGCCTTCCTTCCAGCCCCAGGTGCTGGGCTTGTGTCAGATAATGACAAGGGACAGGCACGTCCTGTGTGCACCCCGCAGGGTTTGGAGCACTCAGCAATCACGTACAGGAAGCTCAGGAGTGTCCAGGTGCCCCTCGAGATGTTCTTGATGTCGTGCTACTTCTGTATTCACACTGAAATGGGATCACCTACTGATATCTAACCAGAATCCACACTCCAAAGACTGATCTGAGGTGTTGTATGGGAAGAGTGGTGCCCACCTCTCGTTCCTGCCTCCATGCCATCCCATTCCCTCCAGCCCATCCCAAATCTCACCTGTTGGCATACCTGACCCCATGTTCCCAAGGCCTTGGGCTTGCTTTTCCCAAAAACCATTGCCTATGTCATCGAGAAGGAGAAATGCTGCTGAGAAAAGCATTGGCAAGTCAACCACTAGATGCAACATATTCTCAAGACAATCAAGCCTCCAAAGCCCCCAAAGAAAGCCATGTTCTGGAGGAGATGCTTTCCTCACATTGAAGAAGGGATGTTCGGTGCTGCAGGGAGCAGAGACAATGCTTCAGCCTTGGACAGCAGAAAGAAGAAACATGAACTGATCCCACAGTTCCTGGGATACCTGGCATGACCACCTCCAGGCTTCATGGGAGCAGAGACAATTATGAGATTTCCTGTCCAAAGAAGTAGGAGCCAGAATCAGACTGATCCTTCAAAAACACATGGAGAGGGAGAAGGAAAGCTCCTGAGACCGTCTCTACATGGCAGGCTGTCCTCACTCTCCAAGCCCTGACCTCCCAGCTGAGCAGCCCGAGAGCTGCCACACGTAGGCTGGGGCAGACCCAGAGGTCTGACTGCACCTGGCCCATGAGCTGCTGGAGGAGCAGTGGTGCAGATGGACAGGAGGCATGGGGACCTGGGACGTGTTCTTGGTCATCAGTCTCCGAAGATCAGTCTGTCAGAGTGGATGGACTTGGCCAGAATCTGAGTTTGCCATCTGAGAGAATAGAAAATCACCTTCCCTATACATATTTTTCCCCAGAAATGTCCATCTAGCTCAGATGAAAAGCCCACCCAACAGATCATCCCATTTACAGCAGCACTGATGGTGAATAACAACAAAACAGTTCACTGCACTGACAGCTGCCAGCAGCACTACCAATAACTACTGTAAGTATTAAACACATACAGAGTTCCCCACATCACTTCCCAGCCCTCAACAACCTCCAACTCAGAGACCTCCAAGAACAAAGACATTATATTAGGGTTTAAAAGTCTTAGGTGCTTTTTTTTCTTACATTAACTCATCATATTTTGAATCCATTCAAACAAAATTGTGTTCAGTTTTTTTTTCCTTCCGTTACCTCGTCTAATTGTATTTTGAATCCACTTTAAATAAAATTGTGTGCAAAGAGCTGCATAGATTCACCCTCTGCTTGTAAAAACCTCCTCCTTTTGTTTACTCTTCAGCTATCCCAAAATTTTCAATCCTGTGTGCACAATGCCTTTATTAGGAGCAACACTCCATAGCCATTTCCCATTACTCTCGTTATTTTCACAGATCTGTAACTCTCATTTATCACATTCCTCTTCCTCAGTACCCTCTTTCCTAGATTGAAAGTCCAGCTCCACAGCATGGTTACATCGACAAAGCACGATTCAACCCAATAACCTAAATATTGATATTTGTGGCCTTTTCCTGGACTGGGCTGCAATTCCATTCAGGACGAAAGCTGAGGATCTTCCTATATGTCTGGGAAACCGAATGAACGATTCCATCCAATGCACCCAGCACAGGCATCCCAGGAAATTGTGGCTTTGTGTGGTACAGCAGCAAGCTGGAGCTCACAATGACAGCTTGTTCCCAGCTCCCCACCAGCCCTGCAGGTTTCAAGCCATCACCTCTGAACGCTTCTCAGAGCCAAAATGGACTGTGAACTCCAGGGAAAGCTCACCCCCAGGCGAAAGCAGAGCCCAGAGATTGCAGGGCTGCTCATGAGAGTCCCTCACATGCTCCCCACACGCTCAACCCAACAATTTGTCTGAAGATAAATGGAGTTTTATGAGGGCATGATGCTGTCTACTGGTTTGTGGCCCCAGGGAACAGGTTACAAGCTCAGCAACTGCAAAAAAACGAAACAAAACAAGACGAAAAATGCACACAAAAAAAAACCCAACTCATCATTCTCCTATCCAACTCAATAAGGATTTCTTATGGTAGTAATAAGGGGCTCCAGGTTCTGTCATCACACTTACAGAGATGCTCTGCACGCTGGTTACAGATGGGGTCTGGCAGCTCAGTCTCATATCTGTAATAAAAAGTAAAGAATAAGAATAAGAATAAGAGTAAGAATAAGAATAAGAATAAGAATAAGAATAAGAATAAGAATAAGAATAAGAATATGAATTAGAGCAAGAATATGAATTAGAGCAAGAATAAGAATAAGAGCAAGAATAAGAATAGGAATAAGAATAAGAGTAAGAATAAGAGTAAGAATAAGAGTAAGAATAAGAGTAAGAATAAGAATAAGAGTAAGAATAAGAATAAGAATAAGAATAAGAATAAGAATAAGAATAAGAATAAGAATAAGAATAAGAATAAGAATAAGAGCAAGAATAAGAGCAAGAATAAGAATAAGAATAAGAATAAGAGCAAGAATAAGAATAAGAATAAGAAGAACAAGAACAAGAACAAGAACAAGAACAAGAACAAGAACAAGAACAATAGGAAGAATAAAAATGAAAATGAAAATGAAAATGAAAATAAAAATGAAAATGAAAATGAAAATAAAAATAAAAATAAAAATAAAAGAAAAAGAAAATGTAAAAGAAAAAGAAAATGTATAAAAAGAAAAATTACTTACAAAGAAAGCTTTGTCTGGTAGCAATCGGACAAAACCAAAGCTTAGAGGGTCCCTGCAGCTGTGCCTTTGATGCTGTGCCCTCCTGCAGCACGCAGGCAGCTCAGCTTCAGGCTCTCTTTCCCATGCACTCTCGAGGAAGTTTGCAAGGCGACTCCTCCAGCTGTTGTAACTCCACAACAGTCCATCAAAGCTGCCAGCAGAGAATCTGGCCCACTGATTTACATTCATGACACCGTGGTGCAGCTGGCAGCTGTGAAAGGGCTCATTTGGAAGGCAGTGTGGCTGGGATCAACATCACTTAAGTGATAATCTGTTAATCAGAGCTTCTTCTGTTGGAAGTAATGCTCCCATCTCGTGTCGTTCCATGCCAGCAGTTTTCTCCTGCAAAGCTTGCCAAATTGTTTCAGCTCCTGGCAGTTTCAGAGGGGTTTTCCTTGCTCACCTCCTAACTGGAGTTTGCCCTCGGTTCTGATCATGCCTTGGATGGCAACGCCAAAAAAAAAAAAAAATTTGATTCAAGCCCAGGGATGCTGCCATGGACTATCTGTCATGCAGCCGGCAGGGGACAGGGAGAGGGATTTGGATTTTTTTTAAGAGTTAAAAGGGCCTTGTGCATATGGAGAAAAGTAAGGAGGTTCGAGACGCTCCCTTCTCCCTTAGGTTGGGAATGCAGCTGCTCAGGGCTGTGCAGAAGTCACTGAAACGTGTACGCCATGATAAGCAAACAGGCAGAGTGACCATGTGTGAAAATTAAAGTAAAACCTCCCAAATTGGGTTGCTATTTTGAAAAGTGGGGCTGATAAATAACAAAAGATCCTCACTAGGAAGGGAAAAAATAGAGAACAAGGCAAAGTGGCATCGGTTGCTGCTCTGCATGGAAGAGCCCAGGCTGATCTCCATCCCATCCACATCCATCTGCATTCACAGTATCCACTGGGGTGAGGCCCACAGCAAGGAAAAAACAGAGGTGAAGGAAGGCAAGAGCCCAGAATGCTTTGTAGAGCTTCTCTGCCCTGCCTTGTCATTACAAAAACACGACTAAGTGGAGGCCAAGCCCATTGCTTAGGAAGATTTTCCTCTACGTGCTGTGTGCCCCGAGTCCTTTTCAACAGAATTGCTCACAAAAGCTTAGAAAGAACTGAGTCAAACCTATTTCATAATGGAAAATGGCAGAGGACAGCTTCCTTTCAGCTGAAGCCACTGGCTACTGTGTGCTACTGGTGGCTTTGCTAGCCCAACTGGCCTGCCTACAATGGAAAATGCCTCCGGATTTGGCTGTCACTTACTTTGTGAACCTTAAACCAAGACCTTACCCCACACGCTTCATCTCCCTCTTCTCCCAAACCATTTTCAGCCCTGTGATGCTCTTTCTGCCACATTTTCTGCATCTTCTCATTCATGGAACCCAACCCAACCATGATGACTTTTCCCCATCAGCACAGACCAAGACCTCATGGCACGACACAGAAACCCCCATCTTTCACCACTCCGGCTGCTGGTGCCTGTGTCTCACATCCCAAACCTATCCAGTTTCCATATATATATAATTATATGCATATATATATAGAAATAGCATTATTCCTTTGACTGGAGACATTCAAGGTCTCAGGTATACATTTCCCACTGGAAGGTGATCGGTGGAAGACTGCATGAATTTCGTGTTCATCACATTTTATTCCCATCTCGTGCTCCTCCTGAATGCAGTACGTAAAGCTTTTTGAATGTCTGTTCCTGGATAATAGCTCAGGGATGGACACAGATATAAAAGATACATGAGGCTGCTATGGCACCTTGCAAACAACACCAAAGAGTGTTAGAAGAGCTGTACAGTCCCTTTAGTCCTTCCTTGACCACATATCACAAGCAGCTCAGTGTACTTCTATCTAAAGAAGTAAAAAGCCTTCACAGAGAAAAGTGAATTTTTTTATTATTTTTTTTATTTATTTATTGGTTTTCCCCATATAGAAAAATCTATTTTTTACCAGTGTTAATATTATTTATTTCATATCACATGGAGTTTAGAAGGAATTGAAACAAAACAGAAAAGAAAACTGCTGAAAACCAAAATATTGTTCTAGGAAGTGTTATAACAGCTTAGACTCTTGACTTTGTTCTTGAGAATCCATTGGTTGTTCAATGTATGGGTAAAAAATTGTATTTTTCCCCATCCTGACATTCATTTGCAAAGCAGTCCTGTTCCTTGAGTGCCAGATGTTGATGGAGAAAGTCAGGGCAAAGACCAGACAACAAACCCCAACACAGAAAAAAAGGGGCTGTTTTTCCAGCATTGTGGGTGATTAATCATTGGCTGATGCTGTGTTCCAAGGAGAGCACACTGAGGAGGTAAACTGCCATCCCACAAAGCCTTGACATGAAGATGCATTGGCTTTTTGGTGAAGATCTCTCAGGGAACCCCTGCTTTGAAAGCTGGGAGTGGTGGTGATGGAAAGGCTTTGAGTACAGTGACAGGAAAGAGACCCATTCAGGTCCAACAGCCCCATCTATCCCAATGGGTGTTCAGATGGATTCCTTTCTTCTTGATCAAAAAAATCTCTGTCGTAGTTCATCACAATGGTGATAATGATGGGCATGGGCTTGGTCAGGTGTGAGACACAGCTGAAAAAACAAACCCGTCTTCACTCTAGCAAATTGGTCTGCAATCTGGAAGCTACTGAGTGAGAACATCTCTGGTAGCACTTCCAAGGCATTCACCTCTTAGGTGTTCATGTTCTTGAGATAATCTCCACAAACTCATCGGTTCCATTTCTTTTCTCACCCCTCTTTTCTGATGATGAACACCACTATCCCTGGGCAATGAGAGTTAACTGAGCCATTGACTTGGGGGCTGAACATCCAATCTTCCTTCACCACCAGGCAGATTTCCAAGCAAGATGAGCCAAAGCACAAGGAGCTTTGCAGCAGGACAGCCTCGTGCAGATCACAGAGTTATTTGATGGCAAGGGCTTGGACATCCCAATCTCCATCAGCAGTACTACTTGCTGTCTATGGTATCTCTGCACCAAAGCTAATTGCAGAACCAAGAACCAACCAACCAAGGGGCTCGTGACTTACCCTCGTGACCCTCATCTAACTTTCCATTTTGCTTTGAGAGAATCTTTCACTCTGGGTTTTGTCCATGAGACCCAGAGCAGATGTTTCCTTGAAGAGCCAACAAAGAAGTCGTCACCCACCTCTTCCATGGTCATCTCAGCCAAGAGTCACGACTTCAGCTTTGTGCAAACAGCATCAGGCCTGAACTATCAGACCTCCGTTTTACTCCTTCTCCTCCCTGCCCATGTAAGAAGAAAATGTTGACATCAAAGCCCTGTTGTTGTTATAACACATACAACAAAAATGGCCAAAAATTCACGATGACCATCTGGCTTGGTGCACAAACCTGACCTGTCCAAAGCTTCTTGTATATTTTGGCATTGGCTTTGCAAACAAAACACCAGCAATAGACAAGTGAAAACAGAGCAAAAAAGGCCATCTCACCCTCCATGACACTGGAGGCTTCTTGCACAATGAGGGAATTTTGTAGCCTGGCCGCCAACCCCGTCCATGTCAGACCTTTCCCTCTGATCAATGGCTCTGGCTGACGTAAGTCATGTTGCACTGAACCTGAGTGACCCAGGAGAGAAAGGACAAGAGGAGTTTTATCCAAGATGGGACTTCATCTCCTGCAGAAGGGAAGCATTCACCCAGCTGGGAGGAGATGTTTGTTATTAGGCCGTGTCAATGTTAGCTACAATACAGAGCCATTTCCCAAGAGCAATAATTGCTGGTCAAAACCTTAGCCAGTTTAGATTGATTATTTTTACTCTGTTTTACATCAGTAGAAGGATCTAAGCATTTGGAAAGGTTTATTGTAAGATGTTGGAGAAACTCAGTTCAACACGTGCCATCCCCAAGGGACTCCTTAAAATAGCAACATCACAAAGGCTTCTTTTAGTGCTGCATTCCTTCTGGGTTCGTTATGCACACGTTCGTGGATACAATCTGAAAGAAAAACAAAACAAAATGTCGATGTCCGAGTTACCTTTGCCTTGATGTGAACATAAGCCTGGAACAGATCTGCTGGAGGATGGAGTCCTGTGCCCTCCAGTGGGAAGAGACCTCACACGCTCACACGCATCATCCCAACCAAAAGGCATCTGGACAAGCAGAAGAGCTCATCTCCCCCTCAAAGCTCTGCAGAGAGAGGCAGGGTTGTCCTGTAAGCTGGGCTGGGAGAACACGCAGTGCTTGGGGATGAAGAGAGATGACAAAAACATTTTCCTGGGACACCTGCTCCAAAATGAGTGAAGTCAGCTGTTTGTCTGCCCTTAGATAAATCACAATTTCCAAGGGAGGTAGGGCCTAACACTTCAGGGCCTGATCCTCAGCACCCAGTGAGTCACACAGGGACTCTTTTCATGTGGGGAAAGAACTGGGCAGCTTGGGGAGAGAAGTACCAGCATCATTTGAATTGGGAAAATCTCACATGTCCACCACTGGTGCCCCAGCCACTATTCACTGTGGCTGTAGAGGATGCTCACTCACGATCCTACTGCTCAGCTCCTGCACCCTGCTCTGCCCACCTCACCTCTCCTCACTTAGAATCATAGAATTGTTAAGGTTGGAAAAGACCTCTGAGATCAACCAGTCCAACTGTCCACATACCACTGAACATTGGGAGGGTTGGAAGCAGGGCTACGTCTTCCCCTTGAGTAAACCCATCTTCAGAGCTGGCCACAGTGCATTTGGAGATGCTCATGGCTCCAAAGATCTGTAGACTTTGGAGATGCTCGTGATTCCAAGGAGTCACTTCCCATCCTCCCAGAAGGGAGCAGAGATGAAGCAGACTGACTGCTGTCCCTGGATTTAGGGAGTTCTGTGGTGTGGGATTAATTCACCTATAGATAAACGGGATGCAGGGGAGCATCCCTCATAGTCCTGGTGGCCATGAGAGTGGGGCAAGGTCAGAGCCAGATTTTCCTACTGGGCTGGAGGGAGAGAACAGTTTCCCTCTTGTGCAGCTTCAGCAGTTCGGTGCTACCTGCCTTTAATCATTAAATGATTTGGGGGAGAGAAGTTATCAGCCCAGAGGCACCCCTGGTCCCATCCTGCACCCTGGGGACTGGGTACAGAGCAGCGACCAAAGCCTGGACATGCCCTAAACCATACCAGATCCTGGTTCACTCACATCACCTGGTAGCAGCAGGAGGTGGGGGCAATGCAACATATGAGGTATTCCCCTGCTTCTTCCCTCTCTCCCAGAAAAAAATAAAAAAATAGAAAGCAAAAGAGCTGCAATGAGGCCCCTGAAACTTTAGTGCTTTTTTTTCTTTTTTTCTGCTCCTGCTCAGAAAGTCTGTAGAGCTCTGAGCACATATTTGCTCTGCTCACCCCGTACTTAAACACACGTGGACGCTCGGCTCGCCCTGGGGATAGGANCTCCGGGATGCGGTGGGAGGGCTGCGGGCTGACCCCGTGCTTCGCAGCCCGTCGGTCACAGGCTGGATGCGGCCAACCAATGGGGACCAACCCCTGGGGGGGCTTTTATACCTGCAGCTCTCCCCCCGCGGCCGCAGAGGTACAGGGCTTGCAAGGAGGAGGAGGAGGAGGAGGAAAAGATTGCATCAAGAGCAG
>WBMW01003918.1:167442-292671 GCA_013396635.1 Penelope pileata | reverse complement strand
AAAAAAAAAAAAGTGAAATAAAGCCCTGGAGTCGATAGCCCAAAGTTCCCCCATGAGTCAGCCCCGAAGCGCGGAGCCGCGCGCCCGTCTGCGCGTCCGCGTGGGGCATCCGCACCCCCTCCCCTCCTCGGTTCTCCTCCCACACCGAAAAAAAAACGATAAGGGGACGGCTGCCGGAGTCTCCAGTTCTTAAATAACCCCCCTACAGCATGGCTTTGGGGGCTGGGGGGGAATAAGAATAATTTATATTTTTTTTAATTTTATGAATGAAACCGCTCGGCTGAGTTGGGAGGGATTCCCAGCCTTGAAGGTGGTGGAATACAGGGGGGTGCGAAGTGGTGGGGATGGGGATGAGGGGGGGGTTCCACCCCGGGTCCCCGGGGAGCTCCGGTGGGGACCCGGTGTCCTACCCTCCCCCCCCCCGCGGAACGGGGACCGCGCTCCGGTGCAGGCGTGCGAGCGGGAACAAATAAAATAATATTTTTTTTTCTCTTTAAAGCGAAGATTTCCGAACGTTTCGCGACGTGAGAAGTGTTTTCCCTTTTTTATTATTATTTTTTAAATTTTTACCGCGAGGGAGAGAAAAAAAATAAATCTAAAATAAACTGCCTAAAGAGTGTTTCGGGGGTGGGGGATCGCTCAGCCTCACGCTTTCATGCCGTACTCAATCGGCTTTTTGAAACTGCAGATCCTTGGAGACAGAGAGGGAGAGAGAAGCAAAAAAAAAAATTAAAAAAAATCCCTATTTGTACCTAAAACACTCCGCGACCTGGAAGGCTGCAGAATCAACCTATTGTGGAGCTGCAGCGCACGGGGATAGAGAAGGAAAAAAGCCCCCAGAGTGCCACTGTTTGCGAAAAGGTAATCGCCGAGCGAAAATATTTCCCAACTTTTCTCCTTTTTTTTTAAAAAAAAAAAAAAAAAAAAAAAAATTTTCGACTTGTTTGGGGGGCGAAAAGAAAAGAAAAAAAAAAAAAAAAAAAAAAAAAACTCTCTTTTTTTTTTTCTCTCCAAACTCCTCCGAAACCCCGAAGATAAAATTACGGGATCTAAAAATAAAGCCGTGGTTTAAAGCCTCCCCCACCCTCTCCGATCTCCCACCCCTTCCACCCCTCTCTCGCCTTCCTCCCTCCCCTCTCCCTCTCTCTCTCTGCCTCTTTTCTGTGTGTTTGCGTTTGACAAAGAAATTATTTGAACTTCCCACTGCTTCATAAAAGGGAAACAGAAGAGAGCGGCTTTGACATATGGATGTGATTTCTCTGCTCTGAGACGGATGCACGCGGAAAAAAAACAGCGCTGGGGGCTCGTCCGCCGCACATGGGCTCCTCCGCCGCGCTCCGGGAGCTGCCCACATCTCCAGCCATGAGAAAGCGAAGCAAAGGACCGGGGTTCCTTGTCATGTGCCTTTCTGGCTGAAAAAGATAATAATAATAAACTGTGGAAGTAAACAAACAAACAATCCGACAAAACACCAATTCTGGAGCGGGGAGGAAGGAGAAGGAGAGGAGAAATCGCTGCGAGCGGAGCGCTGGAAGAACTCTCGTCCTCTCCGACTTCCCCGAGCGAGTTTGGATGCTGGAAGGAGCCTCTTGGATATGGGATCATATCTGGTTTATCACAGCCTGGGTTTGATCCTCTGCTGCTCCGTGCTGAGCTCTGTCTACGCTCTGGTGAGTGCCTCAGTCTTTCTCCCTTCCCATTCTCGAGCGATCCCCGCGGCTGTTTCCTCGCTGAGTAATTCGCTGTATCGGGGATTCAGGAGGGAGGCAGAGCGCTGCCTTCACTCATTTCAGCGGCAGAGACGGACGAAATTAAAATGTCTGTGCTTCCCCAGGAGTTTGAATCACTTTTAAAGCCCTCTGGACAGCAACGCGTGCACTTTGACAGGGCTCCGGGATGGCGATTTGGGGGATCACTCCAAAGACACCTCCCAGCAAAGGGCAATTTTCCTTTATTTTTCTTTTTTTTTCTTCCCTCTCACCCTCCCCAGAAAAAAAAGATATTCAATCTGAACATTTAATTTTAATGTTATCCTCTTAATTTGCAAATAAGCCCAGCAAAGCAGTGCCATCCTCCCTGAGATGAATTCGGGAGAGCATGGGCACTGCAGACAGTTTACACTCAGGAGCACGAGAGTAGTATTAACCCTTTGCAACCTGGCGTTGTTTCCACCTGCTCCTGCACACAACCTAAAACCTTTACAGAGGTGGCAAAAAGGGCTGAAAGATGCCCAAAGTGGCGGTGATAGGGAACGGGTTGAGATCCACAGACCCTCTCTGCAGCCCCTAAGTCTTTCTGCAGAAGTGAAGGCAAAAGCCACGCAGAATCAGCCACCAGCTCTTAACTCTTTGCTGGGCATGCTGCATTGACATGTGCTTTGTGTGCTTTCTCCATCCCTGGTATCACTGTCACTGCTTCTCGGTGACTTCTGGTATAGGAGGTGGCACGGTCATCACTTAATGCAGCTTCTGCTGTCCAGAGGGGATGGAGAAGTGTTGGAAAAGAGGCTGACCCCAGTCTTGGTCACCTCCAGGGATTGTCACACTGGGATCGTTCTCCTGGGTTTGGTAGGACCTCGTGCAGGGAGAGTGGGGAGGGATTTCCCCCACGTTTCCAGCATCATGCTGGAGGGAAACATCAAAAAATAAGAAACAGCCTCTCAGATAATAGTCACTACCACAATCCATCCCTGTCTTGGTCTAAGCACAACTCAAAGCCCAATTAGGGGATGCTGGAAGGGGAGAAAGTGTGGGTTCATTGAGGTTGCAGCGAGAGTTGAGGTTTTTCCCATGTCCTTGGGTTGGCTTAGCATCTCCGTGACCACGGTGACTCTGCAGCTGTGTCAGGACAGGTTTTGGGGTCCTGCAGCACCTGCTGCCCCCTCACAGAGCCATAACACTGCTGAAGTCAGCACCACAACTCCTGTTAGCACCGATGTCTCTGTTGGTATCAGTGAAAACCAGGTTCATGAAACAGCCCTTTCCCACCTCCGGTCCCATTTCTCCCTCTCCCAGTACATCCCAGTAACACCACAAGATGCAGCAGAGCAGCCTATGTCTCCTATCTCCTATAGGTGTTTTGTTCTTCATATCCCATCAGAACAGATCCTTTCAGGTCAGCAGCTCCATGCTTTGTCCGTGGTCGGAGCTGCTGAGCACACCCCATCCCCACGCTCATGAGGAGCCTGGGACTTAGTCAGAAATTGCTCTCCCAGAAACCCCATTCAGTGTAATTAGGCCCAGGCTGAACTGAATGGTTTTCTGATTTCTGATCATTGATTTTCAAACCTGCCGTTGATAGCTGAAAGAGTTGCCCAAAGCTTTGAAAAGTCACCCTTAAAATTCAGGAGCTGCAGACACCATCCGTGTCCCCTCTGGCATCCACTTGGGCAGAAAAAGGAGGTCTGACCCACATTACCCCACCACATAACGACCTGTGAGGCAGGAGAACACTTGCAGGGTGCTGAGAGCTTCATTTTTAAAAAATTTCTTTCCCAAAATGACTTGATCAACTTTAAGAACACCGCATTTTAGCACAGTGATGTCTCAGTTATTGTGTTGTAAGAAGAGTTGTGTATGGATATGAGGTATTTGCCTAGTAGGTCTCAGTGTGTTTTATGTGCTGCCACCAATAGAAGTCACCTAACACCTCTTCCCTTGAAGTAATAAGGAAAAAACCAATGAGGGTAGTTGCAGAATGATGGGGATGCAAGGACTTAACTTAGAGATAGGCTCCGTGACATCTCTGGGCTGCGCTAAAAGTGGTACCCGGTTACTGCTCCCCAACAGAGGGTTGGGAGGATTTCCATAGACTGAGACCGTGAGTGCTTGGAACTTCAGGGCACATTCATCTGTCTAGGGATGGAGGATGTGAGGATGGAGGAGGTCTTGGTTGCTGGGCTCTTCGCTGCTCGATCCTTTGCATCCCAGAGCTGGTGAAGCCCAGAGCATCATGCCTCCAAAATGTGAAGCTGTCATTCCCATTGTTCCTATTGTCAGCATGCAAAGGTGACGATGGAAGTGGCAAGGGTGCTGGAGCAGGGCTGGGGAATGATTTCTTCATGCTGCATGCCCCTGCATTAAGTCTGAGCATAGGGGGAAATTCAGCACAGGTTAAAATGGGAGTGGGTCCTCTTGGAGTTCAGTGCGTCCCTCTCACCTTTAGCTCTGCGATCTGGACAGGTCCCTCTGCTTGTGGCCGTGAGCCCACAGCCACACCAGACCCACAGCGAGACCAGCATGTGGGTCCTGGGTTCAGTGGGGCAGCCAAGGGCTTCAGATGGCTCTGATGGTACATGGAGAAAGGACTGGGTGATGCTCTTCTCCCCCTGGCAATATGGGGAAGTTCTCCTCTCTGCCTTTCCCCAGGAATATTCCTAATTAACACCTGCTTAAGCAGTGGTAGAAATTAGTTTATGAGTGCTTTGCACCTCCAATCTGGCCGGCTGAGGGGGGAATTTTGGCTAAGTTCTGCTATTTGGCCAAAGGGCCATGGAAGCAAGACCAGCCTGAGTCTGACACCCCCGCAGATACGGGCTTGAAAAGATGATGTGTGCAACAAGAGCTTTACAAATGGGTCCGAAACCAGCAGAGCAGAGGAGAAGTGAAGATGTGGGCACTGTTTTTATCAGAGAAGCGCTGCCAGGGCTGCTTGCAGGAAAAAAACCTCCCCACGTCCCACCTCCAGGCGATACCCCCATGGGTTGCTCTGCTGAGCTGTTCAGTTTTTACCTGGGTCTGTCCTCAGTCTCAGCCCGGTTATCGCTGTCGGAGATATTCTGCAGAATAAATTCAAACATAAATCTATAAATAAAGCCGTATCCTGCTCAGATGCTGCTGCAGGGTTTGGGTTGTAATAACTCAGTTTCAGGAAACGGGGAACAGCCTGAGCCAACGGCAAGGTTCCGCTTGGCTGGGGAAAGTGGGTGCAGGTGTGGTGTGAAACGGGTGGAAAAAAAGGCAAAAAGTGTCACCTTGATGCCATGCCCTGTGCATTTCAGGGGGGGCTGCACCTCCGGGGGCTGCGCTTGGCCGGCACGACGGCTCCAGCCCCGCACGGTCGCTGCAGGCAGAGGTTCCCCAGCCCTGGCCCCTCTGCTCGGGCAGTGCTGAAGGTTGGCTTTGCAGGGAGCTCCCATGGAAATTCTGACACCTGGGGGTGTCAGAAAGGGTTTGGGAGCCCTTTTCTTGCAGGCATGACCCAAAACAGGGACAAGCTTGGCCAAGTCTTCATCAGGACGGTTGGACTTGGTGATCTTAGAGATCTTTTCCAACCTTAATGATTCAATGATTCAGGAGGGTCCCAGCCCTGATTCCCAAGGGAGCTGTGTCCACACCAGTGCTGATGCAAATCTCCATCAGGAAGCTCTGATAGGAAAAAGAAAAGTTCTCCTGATTCTCACCTGAGTGACATAAGTCAGCCAAGGACCCAGAGAAAATCCATTGAATTAAGAAGGTGTCGGGCAGTGCTTTGCTCTTTGATTTAATCCCTCTCATCAGAACCTCTTAATGGATTTGGGAAGAGAAAGGATTTGAAGTTGAATATTTTTTAGCTGGAAGGGAAAAATTATCATATTCTGCCTCAGGACGCAGCTGACAATAAAAAGAATAATCACAAAATAATCCTACATGGAGATCCTGCAAATCCCGACTACTGTCTGAGCTCATTAAAGAAAGACAGCTTCAGAGTGGAAGGAAACAATGTCTGAAATGTTCTTTTCTCTACACGCGCTTGGGAGCGTGCCCATCCCTGCCCCGTGTCTGTTGGAAAGATACGATTTTTGTTATTGTACTTTGGGATTAGCAGATATCCCCGGCCTATAAAACACCCGACCACAAAATAGAAAGCAAACAAGCCTCAGCATCAGGGTAATGCACGGGCTGTGATTTCAGCCTGTGCAAGCCAGAAGCACTCAATGGCAAACCCGAACTGAGCAGGCTGGGTTTGGTGCATTGCGCTGAGTGCATCAGGAATAGGGAATGCAATGGGGTGGATGCACATATGGAGGGGGAAGGCTGGAGGAAACGAAACCTGAGGTGCTCCTCTTGGGTGCAGACAGTTGTTGTTTGGTTTCTGATCTAGAAATAGCCTCGAAGCGGTGCTTTTGGGATCAGTGGGATTATCCTGGTGAGGGCAGTGTGTCTGCAGTCGCAGCTGGGGGTACCCCGGTTCAGATGGCTCAAGCAGGGACAGCTGCTGTCCCCGTCACCACCAGGCTGCCCAAACTGCTGAGCAGCCCCTGTGCTTCCATATCTTTTTGCAAAATGAAGCTGAGCTCCCTGCCCTGATACCACATGTCATCCCATAGCTCTCCATCCGTTGACTCCTTTACCGGGCACCCCAATAAAGGATCATGCCCAAATGGAAGATGCTGGCTGGTGGCTTTCCTTCCATAGGGCTGTGCTTGGGCATGCACTGCTCAGTCCCCTGATGAAGGACACCTGAAATCAGTCCTCAGTTTGCAGATATTTAGGGCACAGGCATCATGCCTCAGTTTCTCAGGAGTCAGACTGAAAGCAAAAGGAATCGCCTAACTCGTACCTCGGCCAAAAGCAAAACTCAGCATCCTTCCTCCATGAGCAAAGAATAGAAAACAAAGGGGTTTCTACTTGTAAAATGGCTCTGAAATCATGTTTTGTTTTCTTTTTAAAAGGATGTTTAGGGGTGAACTGACCAAAACGTGGAGCTGATCCCGCTGAAATCCCAGCTACAGGTGGGCAGCCTCCAACAGCATGGAGTGAGGTGGTAAAGCCCCTCTCTCAGCACTGAAACCCATGTGGGTGAAATTCTGCTCCCCAGGGCTGGCAGCAGAACTGGCTCTGACTTCTGGTCCCAGCCAAGCCCTTGTGTAATATTCCTTGTGCCTGACAAAGAGGAGGAGGGAAGAGCAGAGCCGGACTTTGGCTGCCTCTGCCCCAAACCCTCCTTGGGAAGTGGTTCTTGGTCTTCATCACAGCCAAGTGGCTCCATCCTCATCTCCCACCGCTGTGAGATGTGGTGAAGTTCACTGCATATATACATACTCATGGGACCAATTGCTCTCCAATTCCCAGGGCTACCACTGGGCACATCACAGACTTTTGGGCTCTGAACCCTCACCCTCTGCCCTTGACCAAAGTGAAGACCTCAGCACGATCAGCCTGAGTTACAGATCAGACAACTTGCCCTGACACAGAGAATTTGCTCTCTCCCTCCACACCCACATGGATAATACCATGAGGATCTCTCATCCCATAACACCCCAAACTTCAGCTGGCCTTACAAGAACTGGTGTCACGAACATCATCTTTGTGCTGCACTTTGGTCCTGTTAACAAATGACATTTGGAGCTGAAATGCAACCAGCAGAACTCCTGCCTGGGTCTGATCCTGAGCTTTCTTGCCATGTGTCATGGGAAAAACCCAAATTCATGCTTGCTACACCTGCCTTGACATTGACCCTGTTATTTCCAATGAGGCCAGGCTGACCCTTAGTGGTGATTAGAGGGGCTCTGTGCTTTAGCAGCCTCCCCTCCCTGGGGAGGCCCAGCTTGGTTTGACTTCCAGAAACCCAATTTCCAAGAATGGAAAATTTTGGACGGATGACACCCTCTTATCAGGCTGTACTTTGATCCTCCCATTGCACAAATCTCCCTGATAGAACTCAGGTGATGCTTTCGCTGTTGAAATCTCCCGTGAGGCTGCCCTGTCTTTCTGCCCACACATTTTTCCCTTTAGCCAGCAAAGCAGAAAGTGGCCTTCTCTGCTCCTTTTCCCTCTCACCCCTCCAGAATTTCTGGCTCGAGGCATTTCAGCTGTGCAGGGATTGTGCTATCCTCGGGTGAGAGCTTATTTCCAGCACTGTAGCTGGGGTGGAGTAAAGTCAAGAGGAGAAATCTATTTCTCTGCTTCTTTCTCTCCTGTTGGGAGAGCCCTGTATTTCAGAGGACAAAGGAGGGATCCCAGCAGGAAGATGTTTGCCTGATGCTGTGACAACTGAAGAGTAACCCAACAAAACAGCTCAGAAAGGTGTGCTCCCACTTACCCACGCCTCTACCTCCTTCTCCTCCGTGAGATGGTTGAACTCCCTGAGCCATCATGAAAACAACTCAGAATGGGGTAAAGGAAATAAATTCAGGGGAAGGTTTGTTGCTGGGTCATTGAATGGCGTCTGCACAGCAAAGGTTTGGATGAGCTCCTGAGACACACGAGGGAAAGACTGGGTTGCACAGGTGAGGACAAGGAGAACCAGAGATGTGTGCAGCTCCACCCTGACACCATGTGTGTGAGCACCCCCCACATCCTCCTTTGGGGAGCCCCAAGCCCCTTCCTGAGCCCGCTGTGAGATCTCTTGTAGCTCCTGCTCCTTGGCAACGAGCACACACACAGAGGTGTGAGGGGCATAGGCTTCATCCCACCTCTCAACCCAACCTCCATCAGCCAGAGAATTTAATCATGAGCACAATTCCTGGCAGAGTTTTGATCTGGGCTGATGTGCAATCCTCCAGATAATGATCCTAAGTGATGGATCAGGATAGCAGGGGTTGGGGGGACCAGATGTGGCCACACTTTTTTGGGGGGAGACATCAAGTTCAGGCTTCTAGACATGACGTGTGCCATCTTGCTTGGCTTCACAGCCAGCAGCCAGTCCTTTTATTTAGCAGCACAGATGTAAACAAGTCCTCCAGGGCCTCAGAAGTGGCACAGCCACCCAGCCCTATCCCACCCCTCTGAACCTGTTGAAGTGCAGAACTTTCAAAGTCCAAAGGTATGTGGAGTCTTTCCACCATCCAGGGTTGACCTGCCCTCCTGAAGAAGAAACTCCCCAGTCAGTGTCTGGGGCAAGGGCTGGAGGCAGCAGTTGCTGTCTCAGCACCCAAGGCAGCTGGTTATCTCACTTTTCACATGGCTGCCCCGGTGCTAATCAGGGTTCCTCGATGTTATCTTTATGTCAGTCTCCCTTCCTCTCTCCCCAGGCATTTCAGTGCACATATTTGCTTGGTTTTGCCACGCCGAGAGCAAGAAGCAGCCTCAATTGCATCTGTAATAGCAGATTTGAAAGTCACTGTGTGTCCTTAGAAACCCTTCTCTCCGCTGAACTTTGGCTTGAGACTTTATTATTTTTTTCTTTCCGCATGTTTTAACAGAAAAGTGAGCAGTATGCAAAACTTATTTTTGCCAATGGTCAAGGGACAAGGCACTCTGTAAAGAGAAGCAGAGGTAGGGAGCTACCATCTCTCGGACATGTAGCAGAGAGCAGATGATAATTAACTGAGACCCAATGAAATCTTAGGGGATTCCACCTCTGTTCAGGTCCACCAGGAGATCGCTTAACCCTCATGGTCTTGAATTGGACCTGGGAGCACTGGAATTGGACCTGTCTTTTTTTTAGCCTTTTCCACACCGTGCCGTTCTGCTCTGTCTCCCCGCCGTGATGGCATTCTGCTCTGTCTTTGAGCTCTCATTCACATGGAAAGGGAGGAAAGAAAACAATGTTTGACCAACCTGGCAGGCACATGGGACTGCTGATCCTGTGGATTCAAACACCTTAGGAGATTTCTGATCTCCTCCAGAAGGGAATTACCAGTAGCTCCTATTGTTCTGCTGAGCTAAGAAGCAAATGTCAAAACTCAATGAAATCAATGGGCTGATTTCCATGAATTTTGCAAGATATTTCCATCTATCCAACTTCTATTGCCTGAACTCCTGCCTCACCTCAATGTTACCTTGACTTTCATCTGGAGTGTTGCACTCCAGACCACTTCTCCTTTCAGGGCAGTTGGAGTTAAAACAGCTTTGAGAAAACGGCCGTGGTGAGTGGTTGCAAGGAAGCGACCTGTTCCTCCCAGCAGCACTCAAGGAATGAAATCAATAAAGTGACATTATGCAGCGTATCTATTTCATGGTTAGCGATTTCACTCGGCTCAGTAAAAACACAGGAAATTTCTTTGAAGAATAAAAGTGGGAGAGAGCTGATAGGAAGTTGAATTGCTAAGAGATGGCCAACACGTACAACTTCAAAACCTTGTATTGTTGGCTTATCAGGAGCCATCAGCCTATGAGACCTTTTTGCCTTTCAGAGTTGATATCCTCAAGGCTTTCCCCGAGCTTCTGTTTTCTTCCAGTGCTCTTGAGGTTATGCTCAATGGGTTTCCTGTTCAAAAATGACCTCTTCTGTAAGGAGATGAGTCCGAGGATTGAGATTTAGCTCTTCTGTTGAATTTCTACTTATTGTCAGGTATTTCTTCCTCTATACATGCAGTAAAAGCACAGAGGGCTGTGGGGAGTGAAGGTGGAATTCCGGTGCATTTGGAAACGTGGTTTATTTGTATTGTTCTTCCAGAGAACAATAGAGAGAGATGTCTGTAGGCAGAGAGATGAAAATATTTTTTCAATTTTAATACCCGTGCTCACTAAAACATATGTCAGAGGGTTTGATGCACTGTATCTAACGCAGACATGACTTGTTTTCACCTGAGCTAAATCAGCAGGACTGTGGTAGACCCGGTAGCATTTACTCATGCTAGCCACTGGATGGGGACAAAGCAGGACAGGGTTGGTATCCCTTGCATGGCCTTAGATATCAGCAGCGTGTATTCATGCATCTCAGAGCTGCTCCATACCCTCAAGGGACCCACAGAGCATCCCAGCGTGGGATGGTTGCACCCCAAGGACGTTGGGTGGGCCTGGAGGTCTCATTTTCTCAGCTGGTGAAGACGCGGGGTTTGGTGCTAAATTATTATGTATACACATACGTCCTAGAGGGTGTGTGGGCATAGCTCAGTGTCTCTGACTCATGCTGTAGCACTGTTAATCAGTCTCGGAGCATCCCACCATGTGACCCCATTGCAGAGCACCATCTCCATCTCCAATTTATTTCCCACCACAGCTGGTGTTTCTCTGTCAGCCTTTCACCACCACAATGAAGCGTGTTTTGTTGTTTTTTGCCTCATTCCTGGGCTCAGATTTTCTCTCCGATTCGCCTTAACCTCATCATAGAGACCACAAAGCTCAAGGGGCCAGAGCGTTCCGCTGGCATCAATCACTGGTGTTTCTGCAGAGCACAGAAGGACCAAGATTGACATCTGATATCAATCAGTGTCACTGCAGGGAAAGAAGAAGGGAGACAAGGGCTGATTTGGAGTAGCTCAGCCAACACATTCTGGTACTGCCCTCCTGGCCATGGGTTGCCCATGGATGGGACAGGATTCTGCAAGCTGAGAGATGTGGGTCAGATGACAAGCCCCCAGTTTCCACATGTTCTCCAAACCGTGTTCAGCCATGCTTCAGTGGCTTCTTTTGTGGCTGGCTGCCTTGTGCAACGAATGCCTTTGTGAAAGCATTTAATCATGAGCAATCTGGGGGGACCTTGGAGGGAGGGAGTGCCACTCTTGTTCCTGGCTGTGGTGGTGGTGGGGAGGATGATAAGCGTGCTGGCAGGATGGATTTCATTCAAATCACAGCACGGGGTTGAATTCAGTGGTTTTGGTCCATTCTTGAAGGACATCAAATCATGATGCCTGAATTTGGGCGATTTGAGCAAATATATCGTCAGCGTTTCAAGCTGAGTGAGCAATAGATGATTGCTTTTTCTTCTCTCCTAACTCACTTTTAATACTGATTTTGTCCTAGCATTCCTTGGTGTCATTGACAGCATCACTTTGGTCAACAAATTAAACTTCAGATGCATTTTGCACGTATTTTGTAGGATTGTAAATGGGAAATTAGGCCATCCAAAGTCACAGCTAATGTGTATTCCTCATTTACTCTGTCATCAGCAAAAGATGACTCAGGTTTCTGCAGGAGGAGGGGGAGGGGAGAATGTTTCAGCTGGTGAAAATGGGACAGCATGAACCCTTGTTTTTCACCCTGGGAGGATCTGGCCCTGGTTCTGTGCCAACAAAGTCTGCACACAAAGAGGATCTCCATAGGGGTCAATGCGGGCGTGTGCTCAGCTGAGCTGACTCAGCGCTTCCCGGGGCGATAAGGTCTGTGAGTTACCCAGATAAGCAGAACCAAGCCAAAGGGTTATCTGACTGCCAGCCCATGAGCAGAGCTGGGTGGAGGAGAGGTGTGAGGTGGAGCAGGAGCACACAGCCCGGCCCCCACTGCCTGCCCAGGTGCATCCCTGCATCCTCCCACTCACCACTTTCCCTGTTTCTGACTCAGCCATCCCTCCTGTATCTTCAGTGCAGGTGAATCTGTATTCATAGCCATCAGCATTGTTGCTGGGTGTATGCATGAGCGAGAGACCACGGGTTGTGCAGAGTCCTAGCAAACCTGGGCACCCACCTCCCTTCCCAACCTAGTGCCCTTATACTCTATTGGCAGTGCCATCCTTTGTTATCAACACCACACATACCCAAGAGAATCAATTATGCATTATCGCCTTTGTCTTTTGGTAGCACTGCATTTCCTCAACCTATTGCTGGACCCCAGCTGTCAAAATGGACATCTAATAGGCACAGCCACATCCAAACCACCAACAGCCCTGAAACAGGGCTCTGGTGGGACCCCAACCTGCAGCTACCACCTTGTGCTCCTGGAGCATCAAGATGCCTTTATCCCTGCAGAAAGATGCTCTTGCAATGTGCTCCAGGGTTGATTTGGCTCTGGGGCCACCTGCAATGAGACTTTTTGCTCCGAGGACCTCCTGACAGAATCACAGCATCATTAAGATTGGAAAGACCACTAAGACCATTAAGCCCAACCATCAACTCACCACCATCATACCATGTCACTCAGCGCCACATCTACCCTTTTCTTGAAAACCTCCAGGGATGATGACCCTACCACTTCCCTGGGCAGCCCATTCCAATATCTCACCACTCTATCCGAGAAGAAATTTTTCCTGATATCCAGCCTAACATCCTCCATCCTCTTCATCTCCCATTGGGGCCACCACAGCTTTACTCCCCACCAACCTCCCCCCTGCATCTCCCAAGACCATGGCAGCCCTCACCTCCAGGTGAGCACCGTATCAACATCCCATCTCCATGCTCCTTCCCCATCCCAGCCAAAAGGGAGAGCAGAAGGAGGAGGAGGGATGCTGGAGCTGGAGCGAGGAGGACGTCATGCAGCCCGCACTGCACTGAGGGCTTAATGTGCCATAATCACAGAGCTGGCCTTGTTGTAACTGCACCCCAGCTCCCAGCACTGCTGGCAGCTCCAGCTCTCCCTGCCTGTGGGATTTTTTTGGAACAGATCCCCCCCAAGGAAAGAGAGAGGGGTCTGCAGGGAGAGAGGGAGAGCACAGGGAGCGGGGTGTTGTCCTGCCTCGGCCACAGCCGGTGCTGGCCCTATCGGGTGGTGAATTGAGACAT
Organism: Penelope pileata; assembly: GCA_013396635.1. Lineage (NCBI taxonomy): Eukaryota > Metazoa > Chordata > Aves > Galliformes > Cracidae > Penelope > Penelope pileata. The sequence continues at coordinate 279,371 of WBMW01003918.1, read as the reverse complement.
TAATCAGCATTATGGGGATTGGGACGGGGTCAGATACCTGTGGTTTGAGGCGTGCTGGCAGGGCTCAGCATGGCCGGAGCCATGATACCACACACTGCTCATGAAAGAGCAGTGCTGCGGCGTTCCAGGAGGAATGATGCTGGGGAGGGGGACAGGGATGGGCGAGGGCTGAGGGGGTGGGAGGGGAAAGGGGAAGGGAAAAGGAAAAAAAAAATTAGAAGCCCTCTCCATGGGTTTCCTGGCTGCTCTGCCTGCATGAGGACAAGAAGAGAGGGCTGCCTGCTTTATACCCTGCCTGGTGATCCTTTGCCTTGCCTCTCCCACTCTGTGCAGGCAGCTTGCTGCACGTCCCAGCCTGCAGGTTATGGGAGCACGCAAAATGACAGACAGCAAGCAGGCAGGAGAAGTGGGAGAGAAGGCAGAGCCCTATGGCTGAGCCAGGAATTTGGGAGATAAATCAATGAGATTGCTGTTCCCAGGAAGGTGGGAGCGGAGGAGACAGAGTCCTTTCATTGTCCCATTGATCAAAGTTGCTTCACCTTCCAAGGAGGGGCTGTGTGAAATAGGAACCCTTTTATTTCTGGTTTTCAGGTATTATAAAGCCTCCAGAGAGCTCTCAAGCCTTAAGGTTTGGGCCCACCAGTCTGCAGAGCTCTCAGGTAATGGTTTGGGTCCAGCAGTCTACAGAGCTCTCCATGCTGGTTCTGCACTGTGCATGATAGGACACAATAGGAGAGCTCACAGGGTGGGAGATCTGGGGATCTGCTATGGAAGTCAGGCGATGACAGGAGTATGAGCCTAAGTGCAATCCTTCCATCTCCAAGGTGAGAGGTAGTCCAGGTTTCTTCCATAGGAGGCAAAGATCCAGGCAAAGATGCTACAACACACACCTGAAGAGGAGCAGATAAGTCACACCATGACACATCTGATTTCTGTCCTTCTCTTGGGAGAGCCCAGCCAGTGAGCTCATGATGCTGTGGGTATCTGCAGTGAGGAGAGCTGAATCCCTGGGCCAGACAGAGGCAGGGCAGGAGACTCTGCATTCATCTGCCAGATACCATCGGTACAGAGTGATGTAAGCTCCTGTGGTCCAGGCAGCCATCAGCCACCTCTGATCATGGGGACCAGTTGCCCAACCAAGGCAAAGCTCAGACCTGTTGGCTCAGCACTACATCTTTCTAAAAGCAAACTTTCCTTCTCTTTTTTTTTTTTTTCCTTCTGTTCATTACCTGCTTCTGTTTTCATAGTTTTATTGTCGCATCTTTCAACCACGGTGGGCTCCAAGCCATCCTCCTTTTTACTAAGACAATAATATTATTGTGTTTGTGGAATCGTGGTTAGAGACATCAGCAGGTTGTTCTCAAAAGCTTCCTGGTTTCCATGAGCGCTGCGTGCTCTGAATTTATGGTGTTAGTTGATGCCAACATTGGCCTTGTAAGTCTTTTTCCCCTCTACTGTGCAGAAAAATGCCCTTCAGATTGCAGTACAATGGACATCTCGTGCTCCTCCTAATGAAAGAGGGTTGCAGGTAACACCCAGTGCTGTTGTGAAGGGACACCCTGAACCCATCTGAACTGTTATATTCCCACCATTATGACAGTTGCTTAAAATATAATGAGATTTTCAAAAAATGGGAAGTTTTGTATTTCCCTTTCTTTTCTTCCCCTTATTCTGGCACTCTGGAGCTAATCATCTCCAGCTTCTCCCTGCTGCCACACAGGGTAAATGCTTGCTTTGTTTTAAATGCAAGCTGAGTGTCACCCAACACAAGACTCCAGAAGCTGGGGCTCGAAGGAAACCAGATTTAAAAAGTAGGAGATATAGCAGTGAGTACTCACAGCCCTGTTGCATGGCTGGCTACCCAATGTTCTTGAAGGGTAGTGGGAAATGAAATAAGTAAAATACTGTTATCTCCCTCCTGTGTGTCCTTCAGCAAGTCATCCTCTGAAAGGAGTTGACAAAGTAGATGTCTAAAGAATTTGGGGGAGTTACTGAAGGAACTCTCTAACTCTCTTTTCCTGATTTTCATGTTCATCACCCATCCAGTCACGGTGTGGTGGAGAAAAGGGGCAGGGCAAGTTAAATGAGAACAAAAATCTGGATTTTTACTTCTCTGAGGATTACTGCTGTTTGCTTTCATAAAATTGTTAAGGATGGAAAAGACCTCTAAGATCATCTAACCCAACTGTACATGAGTAGCTGTTCTTCTGCAAATACCTCGAAAGAAAATTGGTTTCATTTCTTTGAATTTTGGGGATGATTTGGAGTTTTGTTGTTGTTGTTGCTGCTGTCGCATTGTGGTGTTTAGAGCTAGGAGACTGCGAAGCTGAAGTTTCCATTTTTAATGTGGGTAATGCGCTTTTGCAGGGATAAAAACCCTGCATTTTTGGCAAGAATTAAAAAAAAAAAAAAAAAAAAAAAAAAAACACAAGAAGAAGGGGGAAAAAAAGTGTGCTGAATATGACTAAAAGAGGACCTAGAGCTACAAGTGCTTTTGGCCTATGTGGTTATGCTGTAGCAAGTTCTGGACAGTTCCCATTCCTAGTCAAAACCTGATGATGTTGTCATAGTGCAAGCAGTTATTACTAATAAAAATCCACCAAGGTTGCAGTGAGGTTGAGAATTTTCATCCTTTCTGTCCAGAATACCAAGCTCTGAATCAAATGTTGTCTTTTAAATAGTTTTTTTTTTTTTTGAAAAAATTAGTTTTTGTTAGGAAAAAAGGCAATAAAACACCTACTTATCTGATTGTAAATTAACCTACTAATTCCAAAGACCAGAAGGAAAACATCCATTTGAGCAAGGATTTCTGAGGAAATCATGGCGAGTCACTGTCCCTTCCATCTCGTGGCATTTTCATGTAGAAGCAGTGAAGGATTGGTACAGTTACACCACGGATTTCCATCCTCTTCAGAAACATTTGGAACCCCAAATAACACCTTCTGTTTGAGGCTGCACCTCCCTGGTTCTGAATCTGTTGTCGCAAGCTTCACTGGAAGCCATGGACACTCATGAGTGGTTCATAACAGATAGCTAAAAACCATGAAGTCTACCATCAAGAGACAACCAGCTTTCATATAGGGTCTACGTTTTCATCAAGAAATGGTGGAAGTCTCACAAATGACAGAAAAAGGCTGAAAGCCACTGCCCAATCCACATTTCTGTGGCTGAGAGAGCAGCTAGCCACCAGTATTTTCTTCGGACCACCATGGCTTGAATCCTCTGACTTCTAGCTAAAAAATAACACTGCTTGCTATGGTTTTGTAGATAAAGTGGGGATTACTTACCAATACCTTGTCATCTGCTGGCTGTTGTGAGCCATGGCGTGGGAACACTGTCCTGGATGTAGAGTTAAAATGTCGCTGGCCTCTGCTGAACCACAGACCAGCTGATGGGATTGATCTCATTTTATCTGGACTTCTACAAAGTATATGTTGTTTATTCTTCCATAGTCAATGGAGAAAGCCAACTAGCACCACTAGAAATCTCTTCTCATGCACGTAAGGTGGTTTGTATCGCCTGTTTTTATTGCTTGCTTTTCTTCGTGGTCTACAGGAAGAGTCTTCACCAACTCAGCTAGGCTAGATGCTTAACCTTTGGCTGGGGATGGAGACAGCTCCTCACCAAAATAACCTGAGAGCTGTTTGTGTCTCTTTCAGTCCCCATGGGGTGATTTTAAGAAGCCCCTTCCTTTCCTGGCTCTCCTATCCTTTGTCTGACTTGCTCCCTTAGGCTTGTCTATAGAAGCATTCAGGTACTAGCTGAAATCCAACACAGTCATCCACAAAACAACTTTACACCCTGATTTCTGGGCCTGGGCCATGAGTTCCTTGGAGAAGAGTTGAGCTTTGCTGCAAGCCTGTATAAAGATAACAGTAACAGACTGTTATGTGTGGCTTCAGAATGTGTTTGTCCTACAAATACTGAGGTAAATATCCAGCCTGTGCCTCTCCCAGGAGTCACTAATACAGTAATATTACACTAATAATTGGTTTTAGAGCGGTGGTGGCTGGGTTTGCTGGAGGCAAGCAGCCAAAGATAACACCTTCCTGTCCTCTCCCTCCAAAATCTATTGTGTGAATCTAGAGTGTCAGGTCGTTTTCAGTCACAAAGACTCTTCAGGGTGACAGGGAGGATGCATACAGAGACGTACAGGTTGTAGATGCACATATTATGCCAACTCCTGTTCAAAGGTGCTTGTCACTAGCACAGCAGCAGTGGAGGATCTGGGGCTGAAGTCAGGGTGGGGGAAGGTGTTCCCCAGCACACTCATGTAGAAGATGGAGTCTGGCCAGAGAAGCTTTCTGCTTTCTCATTGTCTCTGCTGCAAATCAACATCTGGAGGGATGAAAAGAATCACAGTTATTAATGGATTTGAGACATCATTGCAACAGAAACTGTGCACAAAGGCTTTGTGGTTTCAGCAGGCACCCTGAAATAGGCATCACCTTCCATCTCTGCCTACATCTCAGTGCTCATGGGTATTGTTCCAGACTCCTGTTCAGCTGAGGAGGATAAGCTGAGTTTGTGCAACCCACCATTTTGGAATATTTTTTCCAAAACTATCTCCTGTCTCTCCTTATTTGTCACAAAAAAGACTATGAAACTTCTGAATTTTTAGGAGCTGTAACTCATGGTAGTGTTTGAGTAAAAAATCCCTCCCTCTTGCTGATTTTTTCATGCCAATGCACATTTCATCTGTGGAACTCATTGCTGTAAGACAGTATTATGGCCAGAGATGGAAAAGGATTCAAGTTTGGGTATAAAAATGGATTAATATGTAACACTGATAACCTCTTTGGGAAATGATAAATACTGCATAGCTTTTAAACATAAGGCAGACCCCTCTGGATGAGATGTTAGCCAAAATAAAGGCCAAGAAGTTTCTTCCAAAGGAAGATTGTTTCATAGTCGTGTATCACAACATTTCTACTGACTTTATGTAAAGCAGGTGGCTTTGGCCAGAATCTGAGAGGATTTTTTTGAGTGCATCACAAGGATAGATCAAGGGTATCCCAAACAAACATGATTTTGCAGTTCTTTCGGAGCCAGAGACCTGCCTCTGCCTCCCAGGCAACAAAGCAGAGTTTAATCTGACGTAGTCATGAGGGTTCAAAGACTCCAATGAGTTCCAGTAGTCATTAAAGAACAGAAATGCTTTGCCCACAGGAGAAAGAGTCAAAGATCAGTCCACTCCATGGGCACATTGAACTCATGAGTGCTCACTGGGGTCTCTGCTTTGAGTAACCCTCAGTGGATTACTCCTCCATGAGAAACTCATCCAGTTACAGCTTCAGTCCCTGCAAGACTTTCATGCCACCACATCCTGCAACAGTGAATCCAATGAATTAATGCAAGTTGCATGAGAAGTGTCTCAGATCTGCCACCTCCTAACGTTAGCTGATGTTCTGCCTTGTCACTCCACAGTGTTTGCAGCCAATGTGCTGTTAAAAACCATCCTTCTCCCTCCCTGGAAAACACAGCAGGCTTCAGAGGGTTTCTCAAACCATAAAGATATGCTTTGCTTGGGACCATTTACCAAGGACCTGTCAGGATGGACCCCATAGAGTTGTTAAGGGCACATTAGGAGATTTGTGACTCATTGGTTATGTATCTGCCATAAGCACTCCATTGTTTCTGAGCAATCCTGTCCCTCTTAGACAACACAGCCCTGGAATAATGTTTTCTCACTCATTGGGTGAAGAAGGCTTTCTCCTACTCTGGCAGGTAATGACTCATTGCCACTTCTTGGCTGGGTTTCCACAGTCCCATGAAGTGCCATCAAGTTACTGAAGCAGCACTCAGGCCTGGGGGTTTCTTTCTCACAGTCTGCATCTTCCAGCCTAGGCACAGCATATCTATATCCTGGAGAAATCCCTCCAGTACCCCTAATGAGACCCCACAGACTCACTCAGAACATGGTAAGAACATGGCAAGGCAAGACCTTGATGTCAAAGACTGGAAAATCCCAGCTCCTCCACTTTTTGTGCTGGATGCCTGGAACCAGGATCGAGACTTTGATCCCTGGAGGCTCCGTGTTCTCTGCCCAGGCTGTGGGAGAAAAGTTTAACTTTGGCGGCAGACAATAATAACAGCATTCTTTGCTTGCCATAAAACTCATAACAAGTGCAAAGTTCACCCATGCAGACACCCAGCTCTGTCCCGAGGTGGCCCAACAGCGGCTGAGAACTCATGATCCGTGAGACTGAGGAGAGAAGACGTCTAGTCTAGAGAAGATCAAGGAGACACATGATTGCAGCTTTGCCACACATGAAAGACTTCTTCACAGAGGAAGAGAAAAAATATTCCTCGTGTCCCTCAGGGGTAGGAGGTAATGACCTTGGTTTACAGCAAAGGAAATCACGTTAAATGTCTGAAGAGATCTAAGAGAGGATGGTAGGGCAGGGGAGCAGACTGCCTTGTAGGGAGATGTTCGGTCACTGAGAGTTTGTCAAACAGCTCAAGAACCTTGCCAGCTCTGCATTGGGTTAAGAATATGGGCATGGTCCTCCCAGCAGATTTATCTTTCTAACATTCAGAGGTGCAGTGATTTTCCCAAGGACCACTTAGCCCACCCCCTCCACCTTCTCCTCCTTGCCCAAGATCTGTTTATTTCTGCCTACATTCTCTAAGGCAACCTCCCTGCCTTAGACTGACTGTGGATAGATTAAACAAAACCTGATTGGGATGCTTGGAAACCTTGAGACAACCCCTTCTGCACACAATTGTTTTTCTGGAAAGGAAGAGAGGAAGCAAACATCATGTCCTAAACAAATCACTGCATTTTTAATGTGCTCCTGGAAGATTTTTTTTTCCACAGATGATGGTGATGACTTGAGGGCTGGATGAGCTGACTTGCAGTTTTAATGGCCCAGCCCAGAATGGCCGTCCTCTAGGATGGGGAAGTCCTTCAGCCTGGGGAGAGCTAGCTAAGGGAGTAAGAAGTTGTTACTTACACGGGTGACTCCTCCTAAGTGTTCCCTTCTGAAAGCAGATATGTGGGCTGTCAACAAAACCTTTCTTTCTCAAGCAGAACAAAAGCAATTTGCCTCCAGCGAGGCCGGGTTTCCTTTGTTATGTAACTGCCAGTGGCCTCCGAGTTTAACTGTGTAATTACATTCTCCACAGTTGGCTTCGGTTCAATGGGTTTCTTATTCACAGTCCGGAGCTGCCAGGCACTAGCAAAGCATGCCTATATCTTGAAGACATCTTTCAGTGCCCTGAGTACATACATGTCTGCTGAGGGCGCAATTAGAGCTGCAGACTCCCAAGTATGCCCAACCCAAGTGCACACAGCTTGGCTAACACAAGGTTGTTCATGGCAATGACCAAGCTGACAGCTGCTTCGCATCACCGGAGCCCTGCAAAACAGCAAACACAGGCCAGCCGAATCGCTGTCTGTAATCTTCATTGTGTTTACTCTGTTCGTGGTGTTTTACAGAGTGTTTAGACATACTCCGTGTCATGACTTTCTGGGTAGGCACATAATGTCACCACGGAGCCACGTGGGATTTGGGTGCACGAGCGTGGCAGAGACCAGGGCCACCCTCTGTTTGCACTAGGGACAGGTGATCCACATGGAAATCTACATCCTTGGAATCTGGACCTGATTTCCACCATCTGTCTGCTTAGCTTCTAAAGAAGTGCATAACCATTGCAACCTGTGTGTTTTTCAGTCTAATTAGTGCTACTACCCATCTCTTCCTTCTGTAAGGGTTATTATTTCTCCTTCCTCCTGCTCTACCCAGGAAACATTGGGACTCTACCTCTACCCCAGAGGTAGAGCAGATCAATATTTAATACAATTTCCTTTCCTTCTACCATGGGTTTATCTAATAGTGTAAAGTACATAAGAGGCAGATGACTGGAAAGAGATAGACTTGTTTGCTAATACCCATAAGGAAGGGGAAAAAAGGCAGCCTTGATACTATGTATTTCTGGCTGACTTGCAGGAAGAGAACATAGTATTTTCTTCTAAAAGTCACCAGGTTGGTAAATGAAATCGTCCTTGCAATGGTGATATCTCTATGCTATGCCCTTTTTAAAATTAAGGCTGTCAGCCACAGGAAGAAGTGGGGCAACCAGTGAGTGGGCAGCCATCACAAGCTGATGGTAATCCATCCACTCTTGGGATTCCTTACTAGTAAAGCATTTACAGAGTGATTTACCATCAATCAAAGCAAATTTTCTACCAGGGGCAAGTGTGCACGTACAGCCCGACAGCCCACGGTCAGAGCTCATCTCACATAGATGGCATTCAAGAAGGATCGGGCATACAAAGCTGCTCAGAAAATGCAGAGTATTTTGATCTCAAGTTCACACAGAGCTTCCACAAACACATCCCATGGTGGGTTCAATAGGAAAGGCTTAGTTTGACTGGGTTTGCTCTTTGAGCCCTCTTTTCTTCCTCATCCTGGATCTTACTGATGCCTGGAGCCTGCTCCAAAGACAAGGGCGATGTCATTTGAAGAGATGTCCTGTAGCACTGAGAGGGCTGGAGAAAAGGCTTGGAGAGGGCTCTTAGTCTTCTGGTTGTGAACTGATGGAAAAACAAAAGTGCTGTTAGTGGGAGATCAGTGGGCCCATTCCGAGGGGCCAGAATTAGAAGAGGAAACTGAGTTAGAAGTGATGGAACTCCAAGCTGGGAAGTGCAGCCCACTCAAGTTCTCTACCTCTCATGGTCCAGGCCCTGCTGGAGACAGGCTGGAGAGATGCTCTGAGAGTCTTACACCCCTCTCCAGTGATGAGAGGGGCAAAACAGCATCAATTGGACTGACAGCCACCCTGCACCGTTCCACATGGGCTCTTCATGTCTTTCCTTATCAACAGAAAGGAGCTGAGATAAATGTCCCAAGGGGAGCATTGGGACCCCAAAAATCATTGATACCAAAGACTCCAGCGATTTAGTTAATATTCAAAGAACAGACCCCTTTGTGCTCCAGAACGAGCCCCTTTGTGTAAGCAAGAATAGGCCCCTCTGTGTCAGGAACAGGCCAAGCCTATGTGCCAACGAGGTGCCAAAGAGTTGCAAAAGAGCAATTTACATGCAAAGAAAGCCAGATGTTTCTCAACATCAGTACCAAATATGGGCAAACCAAGAGCCCAACAGAGACCCTTCTCCCAGCTCAGTACTTTGCATGAAGGTAGATTTGCAATGTATTAGTCTATGATTTAGATTTCCTGGAAATAGGAGGGTACTTCTTGGAAATTACATGAATATTCATTTTTTTTAATGTATATTATGATGTGCTTTTGCCCCTTGGTGTGCACACTAGAAGCAGAGTTCCCCCATGCACCCACAACTACAATAAACCAACGTTGGCTTTCTAAACCCTCATTTATTTGGAGAGTTTCCTTGTTTATGATTCTCGGTAACAACATAAGAGGGGTTGTTGCCCTGGCCCCTTGGCAGCAACCCCACTTCTCCACTCCACCTCCACCCACACCGTATTGAGTGGATGTGAAGTCATTGTCACAGAGATGCCATCTCTTGCTCTCCTGGTGACGTCCCAGGGGCTTTGTCTGTGTACAGCTTTGATGGTACATCACTGCCTGGCGACAGGATTCCGATCTGTGGACAAGAGTCTCTTCAGTGCATTTCTAAGTAGCTGGTGAAATATTTATAAAACAGGATTGATCTGCTCTCTGGGCTCTCTGAGGGCAGGGAGGGCAGGGAAGAGAAGAAAGCAGAGGGAGTGCTATGGCTGCAGAGAGTGCCACAGTTTCTGGCTGAAATACGCCTTCAAATCCTCCATGAAATGTTTGCTTGTAAAACTGGAAAGATCCCACACTGGTGTGGGCAGCCCAGACACTAGAACAAGATGGAGAAATTTGGCTACCCAGAGAAGTGGTGGAGTCTCCTTCTCTGGAGATATTCAAGACCCACCTGGATGCTTTCCTGTGCAACCTACTGTACGCAACCTGCTTTGGCAGGGGGGTTGGAAACGATGACCCCCAGAGATCCCCTCCAAGGAGAAAGAAAACCCAAATCCAAGACAACATCCTGTAGGAAGACTCGTAGGATTTTTTACATAGAGCAGCACTACAGCTCAGAGAAAAGGTTCCTGTGTCTATTCTCTGTAGATGCCCAAGAGCAGATGATTTAGGAGATAGATAGCAGGTCAACCATACTGCAAAGTTCCCTTTCAATACCCCAACCCTTATACAGTTCAAGGACTTCCTGAGCAAGGCTTAGTTTCCATGGACTCACCAGATCAGGGTGGCTTTTTTCTCTTTTTTAATCTGTCCAACCTTCTCTTAAACTTTTAGCATCCACAATGTTTTGCAGCAAGAGCTTCTCCGGCTTTACTCGAACTCATGCATGCTCATCAAGCCAGGTCAGTGGGCTAAGATGGACAAAGCTAATTTCTCTGCCTATCTGTCACAGATCTGTTGGCGGTCCTTTGGCATGCATGTCTTCCCCAGGCAGCCAGGGCATCTCAGTGTTCAAAATCATATATGGGCTTTGCTAACACAATTACATTCTTGGCTGCTACCTGTATAGATGGTTCTTCAAAGCTCTGTTGTTTTTCACCATGTTCCTTACAGTGCCCAAATCTGTTGCTGAGCTCCATTTCTGAGCTAAGCACTCCAAATTCATTTCATCTGGACAGGATGGATGTTAGGAAAAACTTCTTAGAAAAAGTGGTCAAATGTTGGATCAGTCTGCCCAGGGAAGTGGGAGAGTCCCCGTCCCTGGAGGTGTTCAAGAAATGTGGAGATGTGACAGCTGGGGACATGGCTCAGTGGGCATAGTGGGAATGGGTTGGGGTTGGACTTGGTGATCTCAGAGTTAGGTCTTCTCTATCCTTAATGATTCTTGTGATTCTGTGATTCTATAAAGAGTGTGACTGAGCTGAATTAGAAGTCTGGGCACACCTGGATGTCTTAGAATTCAAAGCAGAGAGCAGAGCACCACCAAACCACCTCTCCACCCTTTTAAGGTTTGAGACAAAGGTAGACATCACTACTTTGCCCCACAGAGGTGATCTGAAGCTGGGCATGCTGTTCACACAACAGGTAGTTAATGGGCGGGACTCCTTCCCATGGGATGCTTTGAAGACGGCTCAGTGCCCCTTTGGAGGAGCTCACCTCTTCCCACCATCTGTGTTCTGCATGCAGATGTGGTTTGGGCTGAACAGAGGTTTCCTTGGGGCTGTGGAGGTCCTATGGACTCTACCATCCCATTCTGGTGTCTGTCTCTCTGATTTCTGGGGTGAAACAGCATGGTCCCATACTTTGGAGCTGGCTCCAAGAGCACCATCCAGAGCTGCTGCCTGGACCACATGTCTCATGCTTTGCTACATGAGTCCCCAGATGTCAGAGGGTCACAGGGACCTGGGCATGGGGAGGGGAAGGGAAGGAGGAGAAGGAAAGGGAAGGGAGGAAGAGGGGCTGGCCCAAGGGTCCTCTGCTATCGCCAGAGCTGCTGTCACAATAGCAGCACTGTTGCCTCATGGGCTGCCTGGGCGATGGGATTTCGCAGGGCTGTAAATCACTTGTCTGGCGGCTGCGCTTTCCCTCCAGTGTTGAAAAGGTTTAGGTTTCCCTCATGCAGAAGTGATGGCAAACTCGGGGAAGGGGGCGGAGGCCAGGTGCTGGAAACATTCAGTGGGGGCATCCCCAATCGCATACCTCTGAAATCTGACCCTGGCAGGGAAGTCGATGCGGTTCAACTGACTTCAGGACCTGGCTGCGCCTGTGCCAGAACAAACAGCTGCATTGAGGATTCCTGGGCTATTAGCAGTGGCCATCCACACTGGGAATGCTTTCTGCTGCTGTGCAGAGAGGGAGGGAGGGAGGGAGGCACCGTGCACTCCATGTACAGCTCCCAGATGCTCGCAGCCACGTGTGCGCAGTGCCACTTGCACCAGGAACTCATGTCAGGCATAGGGGGATGCAAACACCCTGAGTGATGCAAACTCCCCAAGCAATGCATGGATGCAGGCAGACTAACTCACGTTCAGACATGCAGACACGGACAGAGCAGGACATTGAAACCTTTTTGGATGAGCACCCGCACCCAGTGGTCTGGGCTCTGGGAAGTCCCTGGTGTGTGAAAAGCTGGTACCCAATTGAGGCTTTCTGCATGTTGGGAAAAGCCGTACGACATGATTGCAATGGGGGTATCTTCTGGAGAGCCCTCCAGCTGTGCTTAAAGGTCTGAGTTCTGCTTTATAAGCCCATGAGTTCATAGGATCATAACATCATAGAATCGTTAAGGCTGGAAAAGAACTCAATCATCAATTCCAAATGCCAACCCATTACCACCATGCCCACTCATAGAATAGAATCATAGAATGATTAAGGTTGGAAAAGACCTCTAAGATCACCAAGTCCAACCATCAACCCATCCCACCATGCCCACTGAGCCATGTCCCCAAATCTCACATTTCCATGGTTCTGGAACACCTCTAGGGACAGAGACTTCACCACCTCCCTGGGCAGCTTGTGCCAGTGCTTGACCACTCTTTTGGAGAAGAAATTTTGCCTGATACCCAACCTGAACCTCCCCTGAGTTCCTTTGACATGGATGAAGTGGTTAAGAGAGAAAAACGCTGATCTGTGGAACGATGCCCATAATTGTGGGATGCTAGGAAAGATGTTGCAGTGCATCTGCTGAGTTTCTGCTCTCTGTAGAGTACTCTGATGTATCTCCCAGTTGTGTTTCTGTTGGTTTGTAGTCAAGGAGAAAATTGTAAATGGAAAATCATATGCATTGTTTGGACTCCGAGGGAGTGATCAGGGGCAGGAGGGAGAGGGAAGGGCTGTTTCTGGGAGGCACAACGATGCAGCACAGAGCGTGTCAGCCCAAGAAGATGCCAGAAAGCTGCAGTGGTTCTGGTTGGAAATGCACGAAGCAGATCAGAGGAATTCTGTTGTAAATATCGCTGGTGGAGACCCAACCTGGTGTGTGTCTCTCCTGAGCTGATGCCATGTGTCATCCTTGGGTTCCCCTATGCCATCCTGGAGGGCAAAGGGCTCCCTGCACAGCGTGTGCTCACCAAAAGGCCCTTTGTGTCCACTGTGTGATGCAACCCAGACTTTGTCCCTCTCTGAGTTTTGCATTAAGTGGAATGGATTAATCTTTCCCCGCTTTTTGCAGCAGTGAAGGGGCACAGCCTCATAGTGTCTCAGTCTCCAGCACTGAACCCCACAGGCTCTTGGTTCCTGGAGATGTGTTCCCACACCCCTCAGCTTCCCTGCCTGCAGGGAAAGGTGCAACGTGTCCTGATCAACCAGCCCTCTCCCAGTTATCCCAGGATCATTGAAACTGTGACATACCAAAAAAGAAAACAAAACTAGTGCAGATCAAGCACCTGCATTGCTGAAGCTATGGCCAGAGCACAGCAAGCGGAGCTGATCTGGTAGGAAACCAGAGGGGGTGTAGACATTATATATGATCTGGTGCCGTGCCTGCTAGGACAAAATCATCACCTTCAAACCATAATTTCACATCAATTGGAAACGGCTCTCTGAGATTTTGGGGATGCTGAGGCAAAGGCATCCCCAAAAAATCCCAAGCCTGAAAATGAAATGAGAGCTGGCTGTTGTCCAGGTGTCTGCTTTGGAGGCAGCAGGGTGAAAAAGGGAAGAGGTGGAGAAATGACCCCAGAAGCATCAGCTGAAGGCCTTCTGCACTGGGAAGGGTGTGCGTATGTGTGGGTGTGTGTGGTCGTGTGTTTCTGCTCTTGGCTGACGGAATCTCCTGGCTATGGGGCAGCTGAGCAGCATCGTTCCCAGCCCCCAGACTGCCACAGACCTGTCTCTCTCATCTCTGTGTTTAGTAGCTATTATTGGTGGGCTCTGAGTCAAAGGACTGCTCTCCCTTTAATCCCAGAACAGAGGTTTTGGTGGTTTAGTGCAGGGAAAGGATTGCTATAGGGACAGTCTCTTTCAGACAGCACCTCCCTGCCTCCCTGTACCTACTTCCATGGCGCACTGTGGTCCTCATGGCAGAGCACTGCCCCTGCAGAAACACAGCACGGAGGGAAGCCCAGGCTGCAGCCAGATCCCAGCTCTCTACCTGCTTTTGCATTTTTTATTATCGGCCATAGATGGCAGCAAACGTCTCGAAGCATCCCGCTGCGTTGGCTGCCAGCAGCAGGGAGCTGCAGGAGCCAGGCAGAGAAATTCCTCCATCCCTTTGCGTTAGGGGTCCCTTCTCCAAAGGGGACATCAGCTGGCTCCCATTCAGAAATACCCAGAACATGTTTAGTGACCACCAGCAAGCAAGCCCTCAATTCTCCTCCAGGCCCACACACAGCTGAATGTTAGGATGATCCAGGGGAAGACCTGGTGAGCCCCTTTGGATTCTTCCCCAGGAATGGCCCAGAGATGGTGCCTGTCTGCAGCTGGTTGCAGGGAGTCAGCTGGGGGAGCACCCACCATGTGACAGCGTGAACAACCACAGCTATGGGACAGTGAAGACCCTGCAACAGAGCAAGATGGATGGGCCCAGACTAAAGGCTCTGGTTTGGTTCATTTTGCCAATGCAAATGCAGCCATTGAGTCCAGGTGTAGAAAAGACAAATCTGAAAGCTTTCCATCCATGGGTCTATATACTCATCTTTATATGAAGGCAACTTTGACTTTAACAACATCATTTTCAGCTGCAATACAGGAACTCAAAAAAGCCAAACAGGATCAGAACAAAAATCTATCCAGTCCCACACTCACTTTTCCATGGAGCAGGTGCTCAGGAAAAGGAATACAAAGCAATCATTGGGAGTGATCCTTCCTTTTCTGCCCCAGCTGCCAGTCCCTGCCGTTGTAGGGTCCTCAGCTCTGGAGGGTGCAGGAAGGCTCACGGTGTTCCCCAAACATCCTCCGTTCAGTTCTTACCTGTGTCAGGAGTTTCATGTGTCCTGTTTTCAGGCAAGCCATCCATTTCCATGGAGTTCCACACACCCCAGCCCAGTGGAGGTCCCTATTTCCCTCTGCATTCTCAAGGATGGGATGAAGGATAGAACTGAAATCTGTCTGTCCATCCCACACCATCCCCCACAGGTGCTGGATTTGCTGGGGAAGGCAGCCTGGGGGCCCTGACACGAGGCTGGATGTGGGTTAAGGCTCCTTGGCCAGGCTTCCAGGGAGGACCACATTGATTCCTTCACTGGAAGAGCGCGATCCAAATCCTGCCCTACCTCCACCAACACTCTGCAGGGGTCAGATATATCCGTGCATCTCACAGCCCTGTGTGTTACATAATCTAAGAAGTGAATGCCTTCCAGTTCGCTTCACCACCAAGGAGAAAGAGTTTCAAGCCCTTCTGTTTCTCACTTTGCCTCCAGTGGGCTGGGTTGCTGTTTTCTCCCTCCCTCCAGCTTTTTGTTCTGTGTGTTGTTAACCAAGCTCCAGACCTATGGCTCAACTCCAGAGCCTGGAACAGCATTTCCCTGCCAGGTCTCCTTTTCTTTGCAATCCTTTAATTGTCATTTCAGGAGCATAATCACCCACGGAGGGAGAGACAGAGAGCAGAAGGCAGAGATGGAGCAACCACCAGTGTGAGCTCCCCCGTGCATTTCCCCCTAGCAATGCAGAAGAGGAATGCTGTGGTTCTATAGGTTGGCTCATGCAATTAGCATCGCCTGTGCAATTAGCCCAAGATAGACGGTGCTGGCAAGGAAACACCTAATCAGCCTAATTTCAAACTGTTATAAAACCAGGGAATGGAAAACGGAGAGCTCCCATTTGTTTCCAATTGAGAAAAGTGCAGGGCTAAGGCCGGTCCACAGCTCCACCTCTCGCACACGCGCGTGCGCTCGCACTTGGCTAAATGGAACAAGGAGGCAGCAGCTGTGACAAACCCATTGCTTCCTCAGGATGCTGAGATACTGAGCATTCAGGGCACGGTGTCAAAACCCGAGTCAAGACTTTCCCCACCGCACCCCTTCTTTGTTTGGCTGCTCTTTTTGTTTATTTACTGATTGCCCTGCTCCACGTCTCCTCCTGATTGCTGTTTCCAAAGAAGGTTGGGCTCCCTCATGCTGGTCGATTTTGCAGGCTCTTTTTCACTCCAGACAGTTTGCAGAATGAACAGCTAAGGTGGACAAAAGAGCAGAAAAGCAAACCCCAAGGAGAGGAAGGGAGATGCCCATGGTCACACCGTCTGTGGGTCAGTGTCAGAGGAGAGGAGAGATGTTGATTTCCAGCAGTTTTCCTGAGCTGCAGGACTAACAGTATCTGTTTACACCTTGATTTTTCTTCTTTTCATCTCTTTCACAGCTTCATGGCTTTTCTCCAGTGCTGCTCATCATTTATTTTCCCCCTCCTTTCCTGCTGAGGATTTCCTTCCCACTCTTTTCCCATCCCCAGTTTTCCTACTCCCAGTTTTCCCATCCCCAGTTTTCCTATTCCCCATTTTTCATCCCCAGCTTTCCTATTCCCCAGTTTTCCTATCCCCAGTTTTCCTTTTGCCCAGTTTCTCACACTGCCTGCAGGTGCTCTCCCTATTCCCATCCCGTGTCAGAGTGCAGTTGGACTAGATGCCCTTTAAAGGTCCCTTCCAACTCTGAGGATTCTATGATTCCATGAAAGTGGCTGTCTCTGTGGCCAATGCATGGCTCTGGGCAATGCGGAAAATCCTGAATCAAAAAATTAGGTTCTCCCTGTTCCCCAGGAAACAACACAGTGGTTTTCTCAGCCTTGATTTTTGCTTCTGGGTGCTGGTAGACCTCACAACCCTGTGCTAAGACTCACATATGCCAGGGCCAAAGGGAAGCTCCAGAGTTGTGCCATTCAAGTGAGCTGTTTGTCCTCTAAAGCACAGGAATCTGCTTCGTACTGAATTGCCTCCAGCTCAGCAGGGTATCTTCCCAGAATCAGGCGAGACGCTTGCTGTCCTGTCCTGGCACCAGGAACTGTACGCAGCCTTTTGGAACACAATCCAACCAAGCAGCTTGTTCATCTTTAGGTTTTCTTACAGGCTCTAAACTCCAGCCAGGTCCACATCAGCTTGTGCCAAGTTCACTAACCTTCTGTGCTCACCAGGAGACAAAGTGTGGGAGGATAGGGAATGGGTAGCATCTATCTAAACAGCTCATAGTTGTGGCATTTGCCATCCTCTGGAAAATGATGTGGAAAAGCTGTGTGCGTGTCTGGGCCTGGCAGGTTGGTGCACAGTGAGCAGGCAAATCTATTCAGGGCCCAGAAGAGTCTGTGCAGTTGCTTCATGTTATTTCTGTCACAAGAAGAGCAAAAGACAGAATGGGTGGGTGCCATTTGGTGTCTCCTTGACGATTCCTCCCTAATCCAGGCAAGACATGAGCTCAAGAGCTCCATGCTGGTTCTCCTCACTCCAATAGAGATGGGATGTGCTGCATCTCTAGAAGGTCTGGCCGAGGCATGCTTTTGTCTGCATTTTTCAGGAAGTTGTTAATGTTGGAGAGGAAAGTTCATACTTGCCCTTGGGGAGAAAATCCACTGGGATTTGGATAGCACTATCTCAGTTGCCCCATTGCTAGGAATAGTTGGAGTCGTTTTGCTGCAACACTGGTCAGGAACACAGAAATAATGGTCTGTAGATAACTGCTGTCCATTCTGGAGGGATGAAGGTGGATAAGAGCAAGGGATCACCAGTTTATTTTCAGCTGAGAATTTCTGGAATGAAAATTGCGTGCGTTCTGGGTTTTTCTAGGCCATATTATCACATATATATATGTACCCAGACACACAGGCATTACAGCCCTCAGATCACTTTTTTCACTGCAAAAAGGCTGAACAAGGTGTTGGTGAGCAGGGACACCCATTAGTGGGAGATGTGCTCACGAGTGCATTTTCTTGAGGTCAGTTTGTGACCAGATGTCACCCTTGGCCATCAAATTGCTGTCTTTCCTGACCAGAGACTGCGTCATTATGTCCTCATGTGGTTGTCCTCCAGCTGACCAACCTCGTAAATGGGAAGGCATTGAGATACACCAAAGAATGCCAGTGGTGCTTTGCAAAGAAAGACTTTTCTATCTGAGAATACACTCTGAAGGCTATTTCTGGACACGAGGACATTCTCCCCCACAACATGGAGGGAACCCAAGAGTCCCAAGTCAAGATGCAGTCAGCTGAGGCTTTCCCAGCAGTCAGTGTAGGCTCCTCCTGCAGGATTCAGGCTTTGGATGGGCTGAATCATCCTCCAGAGCCCATTCCTTGCCATTGGTGGTAGATGAGGCTGCCGCAAAGCTCTGTTCCTAATTTAGGTGCTGTGGTTGGTAGGTGAAGTTAGATGAGAGGAGTCTGAATTGTGGCAATCGTATTTTTAGCAGGAAACATAAACCCTGCATCTTGAAGGCTTGTCATTAAAGTCACAGGCAAACTAAGTGAATCAAACTGCCCAGAGCTGTGTCCCCCACCAATAAATCCTTCCCTGGTTCTCTAAGGCACTGGATCATCATTTCTCCCCTCCTCCGTTATCCGCTGCACAGCATGGTCCCAGATTTGCTCCCACCTCCACACAACGCCAGTCTTCTGCCATTTCAAGTTGTTCAGAAAGTCTTACAAAATGCCTCAGTTGAACGTAATGCTCCCCACACACCTGTTTGTTGGCTTGGTGCATGCCAAGCAGACGTGCTGAGTCCATTGGGAGCAACGATCTCATGGCCGTGACCTTCTTCTGGGGCTACAGTGGAGAGTCCTCCACTCAGGTACTGCTCAAACACGATGAGATTCTGAGCAAACATCCACCAGGCACCTCCTGTTTCTCTGTAAACCAGAAGTGCATCCTCTCCTGCATGAGGAGGGAAAGCCCTTTTGTTTTGATTTCATCCCTCCACCCTCTGCTTTGCTAAGCTTGACCCTGTTTATGACCCAAAGACATTTGGCTTCTGCCTAAGGCTGTCATGTTGATGGAAGAGATTTCCTGTTGGATGTCTTTTTCTTTTTTTTTTTTGAGTCACCAGGTTTCCAGATGGCAGAGGCCACATTTCCCCTTCTCTCCTTCCGAGACCTGTTTCTCTTCTTGTTACCTCCCAATGAGGACTCATTACCCGCAGGGGAGAGCAGCTCTGGGAGTTAGGAGACCATGTCTGCAGCACTGAGCATCTCATGGCAGTGTCATGGGACATCACTGCTCTTGTTGAATGGTTCCCACAGGGAGAACAGAGGGGGGGCTCAGCTGAGCCCAGCTAGGGTCTTTTTACCCCAGTTCTTGTGAAGTGGCCGATACCCAAATGTTCCAGAAGAGGTGGAGAAAGCAACATTTTAAATACATGTGATGCAATATTCCTTCTTCTTCTCCACCCAGGTTTATTCTCAGGTTCTTCTTCTTCACCCAGGTTTATTTACTAGTCTCCAGCTCCTGCACAGAGGCATAAATCACGAGGTTGTGTCTAAGTTGTCCAAAAAAAAAAAAAAAAGCTTTTTTAATTTATTCCTCTAAAGAACTAAGATTTTATAATGTCCCTATATGTATGTGTGCATGCATGCATTTTCCTGTGCATCTGCAATTCTCAAGTAGCTATGGATCTTTTGGAAATCTTTAAAGAAATTCGACTTTTGCTTGAGGTTTTGTAGCCAGCCAGTGCCTGCAAACTCAGTGAAAATCAGCCATCACTTAGCAGAAAGCAATTGAACAAATTGGAAGCCATGAAGAAACTGTATTCAATCCTATCAGCCAGCAAAGCATTCAGAGTCTCCGAGATGCCAGGCTGTTGAAAACTAGCATTCATTATGTTCACAGTTTATTCGGTGATCTGTTAGCATGAGCTGTTCCTAGATACAAAAGCCAGAAGGCTTTGCTGTACAACTTGAGACTGAATTTCACTCCTTCCTTCCATCACAAAGCTCATTTCTCACAGTCAGGCTGGGACGTCTCTTTTTCAAGAGCCATTTCTATCTGCGTTTTGAGATGGAGAACTGTCTGCATCCTTTGCTAAATTTACGGCTCAGACACATTTATATGCATCAGCAAAAAGACACAGGTCAGGGTGTGCACCAAAACGCTCAGTGCTCCTCTGAGTATTTCCGACCGGGGAAAGAGAAATCTGAGATTTGCACGTGCTAACAGCCATATCTGTCTATGTTAGTGGATACAAGTCGTGTATTGTGATGGCAAGAGCGTTGGTATTCTGAAGGAGTCTTTCAGTAAGAGATCCTACCCCAGCTGACGTCAGCGGGGCAGCTCGATTTCCATCAGCTTAAATCCTGGGGCCATTTTCTGCCTCTTGGTTTGTTCACTGGGGCTGCCAACGATGGGAGAATTTGAGTCCTGCAGCTGCAGTAGACATCGTAAAAACAGCGTGAAGGACTCAGAGAAATGCAGCACTGGTTTTCCCAGCTTTGGGAGTAGGAACAATGGAGAGATGATTATGGATGATGCTGTGCTTTTACTCAAGCCCAGGATATGCTGGGGTTTGGGTAGCTCCACATTCAGCCTTGAAAATGCAGTGGATAAATATAATTTTTTCCTTATTGTGTGGCAGACAGTCCAATTTCAGGCGTGCATGAGGTGGCTAAATTAGAGGTCAGCTTGCTCTGGACCTTGTGTGTGAGCCGTGGATAGCTGGACACCTCCATACCCTGGGTGGACTGACAGCTGGGAAGGACTCTCCACCTGATGATGGCATCAGCTTGGGGTGACAAGCTGTCAAGATGTGTCTTTATGTGTCTAGAGACTGATGTGATGAATCCAAGCCAAGTAACTACCATGAAAAGTCAACAGGACCGTGGGGCCACGTCTTTAATGCCAGTGCTGATTTAGTCAGGACTAAAGTTTTTGCCAAAAAATACAGAAAGAAGGTGAAGGCTGAAATCACAGCAGATTGCATACAGCCCCTTCAGAGTAGGGTTCCCAGATAAAAAGATTGCTCCAGACAGAGGCTACGTGGATCACCTGGTGATTTCTGGGGAAGGAAGCCTTGAAAGCAGTTGAACATGGGACATTTAGTTAGCAAAGCTGAGGATGCAGGGAATAAGGTCTTAGGCCAGTGATAACAAGTTGCATGCATCCTGTTTCCAAAAAAAAGAGCAATGGCTTTTTCAGTGCAGTACTGAACCCAAGGCTCGAGGCAGCATCTTTAAAGAGGTGCCCAAAAATCACGGTCAAGGGTATTCCCTGATGGCAGAGATTATTTCCTGAGCCAGAAAACCTTATTCATTTTACTTCCAACAGCCAAGCTTTCCTTCCCTCACCTTATCACCAATGGTGCCCATTCAGCTGCTGGGTACAAACGCAGGCTGAAGCTTCCACCTTTCAAATTTTCCCTTCATGGTTTTGTTTTCTATTTGCCCACAATCACACCAGAGCCCTGCTTCAGCCTCAGCCTCCTGCTCACAGCTCTCCAACACCCTCCCAATCCCAATTACGTTCTTTCCTCTCCACTCCTCAAGTTCAGCCTCCAAATCTGGATGTCAGCAAGCGCTGTTTGCCGTAATCACTCCACCAACCTCACCCCACAAAGAATCTGTTTTCCAACAGACAAAAACTCATTAGCTGTTTTACAGACGTGTTGATGTGCGCTGATGGCTCATTTGTTTCTCGAATCCAAAGAGAACTTCTGGAAAAGTTTTCAACTGTAGAGAAGTGGCGTGGTTTAATACAGTGAGATATTTTTAGGGTTGTATTTTTCTTCTCATAAATAATGGCAATCAGCCTTGGTACGTGCTGAAAAGATCACAGGGAGATGACAGTGTAGCAGGGAGGCTTGGCTGTGATGGAGAGAGCTACAAGTCATTTTTTATGGGATGGGGGCTCAGGTGCAGGGTGATCGTTGCTTGCCTGGTGATTAGCAAAGTGGATTTTGTGCAGCAGCAGGAAGAAATCACAGACCCAGCCAGGTGATCTGCTATTCCCCACTGCAGAGCTCTGGCAGCAAGCATTGGAAGGAAAACTTTGTTGAAACATTTGCTAAGGAGGCTACAGCTTATCTGGAACATCTGTCGCTGTGCGAGCCTGTTGAGTTTATAAACTGTAACAGCAGTGGTTAATAAAAAAAAAAAAAAAAAGAGAGAGAGAGAGAGGGAAGGGATTAATGTTTTAAACAGCTATTCTGAAAGGGACACTTGGAGAGGATGCAGAGGTGCAGGGGGAAGGAGAGCAGTTCCCCACCTCTCCTTCGGTGACACGGGTGGGAACCACTCCCTCTGAGCTCATATCCCAGGCTCCCTTTACAGGCTTGGAGGATAAACAGGCACTTTTAAGGCATGATTCATGTGCCCAGATTCTGTGTCTACTTTAGGAGGAGATAAATCATGCCTGGTACTCCAGGCAACGCAACAACGACGCTGGTAAACTAAACTCTGCCAATGCCCGGACACCAACTGGGATGTTTCCTTCGTATTGAGCTCTTCCCACCTCCAAAATAGAGTGGCCCCATCCCTGTCCACCCTACTGCTAACCCATGCCAGGGAATGGTTTGGGAAGACATGAGCCACAGGTGGGCCAGGGGATGGGTAGCTCATTCCCAGGGTGTTCCCCAGAAATAATTCATCCACTAACACAGATATTGGCTGTTCTGGGCACATCTCCTCTGGCTCTGAAGGAAGCCCAAGGCGACTGGTTCCAGTGGAGACATCTGCATTTAGTCAGCCAAATCCTTTCTACATGTTATTTTAAAAGGCTGCTGGCAATTTATTCTTGTCTGATTTTTTTTATTATTATTATTTTTTTCCCCAAGCGTATTAACCATTGTAAAGACAAACGTGAAAAGAATTAGAGGAAAATAATAAGAAGTGTGCAGACAGTGCCCCTAAAAGTTTAGGTTATTGATTCCTGAACATTTTTTGAGTACATGTTATTGATATCTAGACAAATAAATGTGAAGGGCAGGAATATCTTTAGGCTGGAAATTAGGAGAGGGGATAAGAAAGGTGTTAAGATCCAGAGAAGAATCATGGGGATGGAGAAACCTAAGAGAGAGCGTGACCTCCGTGAGAGGTGATTTTTGCAAAGGTCACACATAGAAACCTGAAGTTTTTTCTGTACCCAGTTTCCTCTCTGTTGTCTTTATGCACCAGAGGAGGCTGTAGGCTTTTTCTTAGCACAACTGCAAAGGGAGCAGAGGCTTCAGCGGGGTGTGCAAACATCACCATGCTCTGAATCCAGAGAGGAACTGGGGGATGGTGGGAGGAACCAAACCCAGAAGGGATTCCCTCCAACCTCCTCACACACCGACACACACAGCCTCTTTCATACACAGATGTGCACACACACAGACATGCACAGACAGACACACAGACATAGGCACAAAGCACCTGTGCTCAAATTTTCAACCTAGCACATCCTGCAATGGGTGGGGAAGCAGCACTTACCTCTGCTCAGGCACTCCACAGGGCTCCATCCTTCACTCCAAAATTCACCCAACCCAAGGGATGGGGAAGCTGCCACACAGCCAGGATGAGGGATTTTTGTGAGAGAGATGGTTTGGGGAACTCTATATGACCCAGAGTACATCAGGTGCCCGTGATTATTGTTGCTACCTTGCAAAACAAAGCAACCGTACAGAGAAGGATAATCCAACTCAAATCGAGGTGCTCCAACAGTGAGCTAAAGCTGCTGCACTGCTGCAATTTTCTGCTCAGGAAATGATATACTTACCCCATTAACATTTTAGACCAGAAGATATTTTTTTAATTTTTGTGGAGATTTTTCCCTGATACGTTTTATTGTGGCTGGAGCTGGAAACCAAACTCTTTCACACCACTTGCTTGATTTCTGATGGAATCCAGGATTTGACTGCAAACAATTCTGTTCAGCACCAACACAGAGAGACACGGATTAAATATTTTTAAACAGATCTTGTGATGATGAAGGGAGGGGTAGAGATGCTTTTCTTGTGCTGCTTTCTGGACTGCTTGAGTATTTGTATGCACGTAGATTGCATTTAAGAACTTAAGGTTTAATCTTAATTTCAGGAGCACCCAGCACTCTGTGCCATTGGACCACTGAGCTGTTACCATGGAAAAAAAATGCTCCAGTATTTTCTTTAAGGCCATGAGGGGGGCTGGGATTCTTTGTTTTATTTGAACAAGTGTTCAAGTGTCAGGAGATATGCAGTGGGGGCAATGGGGAACAGGTTTGAGATGAGATGTTTGTTTGCATTCATGGTCTAACCCTAGGAAAATTACATATTTCTCATGTTGCTTTCTGTATGGAGTCAATTTTTCCATTCCATTGCTGTTCAGCCTCTTTTGCCCAAGTGGTTTTTACTTTGTTAATAAGTCTCTTCACCTTACACATATAAAACATTTGTGCATGGAACTTTACCAAACTTACTCCAACCACTTGGCCAACTGCCAGACCCAATGCTTGGGGATGGCCAAGTCCAGTGTGGAAGCTGCAACAGTGATGGTCCTCCTCCAGCATTTTTCCACCACTCTGCCCCTGTTGCAGAAGCTCTGCCAGGTGGAAGAGGAGAGGAGAAAGCAATCTGCCTCTTCACTAATTAATTTTTTCTTCCACTCAGCACTGATGAGCTGATGATCAAAAGCCCATCTCTGGTCACTGTGATGAAAGAGTTTGCAGATCTCAAGAGATTGCCAAGCCAAGTGCAACACAGAATTAAAGAAGAATCTAGGTTCCAACAGGTGGTTGGAGTAATCGTTTAGCAGCTTTGCACATCAGAGAGTTACGTAGCACATTTCTAACCTAACCACTAATTAAAACTGCAAGCACCCTGCTGGGGTGGTAAAATGTGTTGTAGCCACTGATCAGAACATTTCCCTCAGAATTTTTATTCCCAATAGAAAACAGCTTCTTGGTGAAATGGGAACGTTCCTTGAAATGCCTTTTTTCATAGGAAAAAAGTCTCCTTTTTTTTCTGAAAAAGCGTAAAAACAATCTTCCCCCTCTCACTTCTCAGAGAGACAAAAATTAAGCTTAGAAAAAATATGAGCTATCCAGGGCAAAGAGATTTGTCCAATATGTTTCTATATTAATATTTATTTTTAATCATGAAAACCTACAAGATCGTAAAGAAACAATATTCTTCATGGTGCCAATTCCTTTTGTTGCAGAACGAATTGCTCATTGCTGGCTCTTGGCCTTTTTCCTTACAGCCAGAAAACAATCTCTTGAGAGAAAACAAAAGAGGACCCAGGAGTCTTGACAAGTTCTGTGTGTTAAAAACACGTTACCTAGACCCAAACCAGTGGTTCCCTGCCATATGGCCATGCAGCTCCTAGGAATGACATCACAGTTTGGCATCCTTTGGGTTCAGTTTTCTCTCAGGAATCAATTTCTAAAGTTGCCGTCTTCGAGTGCTCAGCCTTGCTGCTCAATGTGGAAGAACGTGCCAAGGCTAATATTGTTATTGACATTTTTGTGTAGGAAAAAGGCTGAGGATGAAAAGAATATTTGAGAAACAATCAGCACGGGATTCCTGTAGATACCCACAGCGCAGGAATCTTTCTGTATTGCTACAGATAATGGAGATCTAGGTAATGCTGTCAACGTCCATGAGGCACTGTTTAGGTTCACATAAAGTAGACTTTCAGAGTTGATCAGTCGTGGCTCTAAGCAACTGTTTATCCTCTCTGGATACAAGGGGAGAGCAGTACTTAAATGTAGACATCTAAAATGTAAGTGTTCGAAGTTACACGGTGTAATCTTTGTAAAAGCTTGGAATTAGAATCATAGAATGGGCCGGGTTGGAAGAGACGCCAAGGATCATCAGGTTCCAACCCCTTGCCGCAGGCAGGGCCATCAACCTCCAGGTCTGGCAGTGGATCAGGTTGCCCAGGGCCCCATCCAACCTGGCCTTGAACACGTCCAGGGCTGGGGCATCCCCAGCCTCTCTGGGCAGCTGTGCCAGCCCCTCATCACTTGTAAGGGAAACACGAGGTCACAGCCTGAAATAGTGATTGAGCACCTGGTGAAGGGTGGTGGCTGGCCTGAGGAACACCTGTACCCCCCTCCATGTGACCAGGAGGGGTGGATCCATGGTGGGACTGCCCTGAGCTCATTTAAGAGCCAGCCACAAAGGGGAAAGGATCTTTTGTGTGGGATCTGCCTGTTCCTCATCTTGGTGGGAGATCACTATCATGTAAGTTGAAATCTTTTGTTTGCAACCATTAAACTGTTTAATGCTCTCCCTGGGATCGCTAGAAATCTATCTGAAGCGATCTCGCTTCTGTGATTGCACCACACCACTCTCTCTTTAAAGAACTTCCCTCTAAAAAAGAACTGTAGCTCAGAATATCTGCCTTCCTCTTCCTGTTGTATCCCATCAGGTGTTGTTGCCTACCCTTATGACAGCATTTTCAGTTTCTTCATCCTGCTTCTTGCAAAGGTGCTTCCTCATCCCTGTTGCATAGACAGCAAAGGGCTCATCCCACTGGGGCTCATGCAGCAGGGGATGTGACTTCCTCTGATAATCTACCCCATAGGTGTTCAACCTTCTGGCTCACCTGGGCTGCACTGAGTGAAGAGGAATTGTCTTGGGCTGCCTATAAAATATACAATATAGTTAATGTGTTTAACAACTTATTTTTTTAATATATTTTGTATTAAAACATAAAGTGACAAAACCATAAAACTAATGGGACATCTGACTTTGTTTCTGTGAAACTAATGCATCAACGTCTGGGTCAATGGAAGCAGTTGCAATTCTTAGTGAGTTCTCAAGGTGCTCGTCGAAGACTTTTGATGAAATTTTCCTCTTCCTGTGCTTCATCCTTGAAATCAGTTGATGACAAATGTACGCACTGTCTAAAAGCTATGATGTGAATGAGACGTGATTGTGATGTGAGGGATGTTTTTCTCTGGTAAGAGAGGTCTCATAGAAGTCTAGTAGAGACACATGATCAGTTTCTTCTTTGAGTTGAATGTCTGATTGCATCTCTGTACATCCCATTAGAAAATTTGCAGGTAATGTATTGATGTCAACTGAAAGTAGAGTCGCAAATACATCAAAAAATTGATGACTTTTTTGGAGAAATCTTGAAAAATGTTCTCAAATTCCCTTATCCAAACAGAAAGCAAGGCTGCATGTTTTTCACTATTCATAGAACTGTGTTTAGCCAACGTATCCAAATGCATAAAATTATTTGCATAGCTTGAGTTAGCATTGCACTGTGCCCTCCTCGTGTCCTGGCTTCAGCTCAGTGCCATCACACACCGATGTCTGGGTGTTGCCGGGTGATGGGTGCGTGCCAGGGGCTGGGCCGGGCTGTACTGTCACCTGAAATCAGTCTTTTGGGTCCCCAATGGGCCAAATGAGCACTGACTCATGAAGCAAAGGCAGCACACATCCGTGGCCAGGGCTGAGAAAAGACAAACCTAGGAGGAAAAGGTGCCCAGAGACATCTGTCTTGTATCTCATAATGAAAGATCAAAGGGATTTCCTGAGCAAATTCAAAGGGGAGGAATAATAAGACATTGAGAAACCCTCAGAGGTTTACCAGAGGAAGGAATTTGTTGTTGTTGAGAAGTAGGGAAAGCAGGAGCTGTGATCAGACCCAGGAGGCTGAACACTTGAAGGGGCAGCAAGTACATCCAGGATTACAAGTACAGAAAGTGAGTTGGATGGGGGAAAGGAAATCAGTGTTGTAGGTACCTGGTAACCTCAGCCTGTAAGTTCCTAAAGATAAAGAGGAGGGAACAACCTGTCTCCCAGGACTGCCTGCTCAGGGTCTCTCTCAGCTTTCCAGCAGGTATTTCCCAGTCTCATGTGCTCTGCAGTGATTTCTGCACTCTTGGCAGTGCTTCTTGGCCTTGCTGTAGTGCAAGGTTGTGTGGTGCCTGGGTGAGCAAAGGGTTCATCACACCCAGACTGCTCTCCTGGACCAGCCCTGACTTCTGTAAAGCTTCTGATAAAATATGATTTTTATTTTCTTTTTTTTTAAAAAAAAAGAGCTTTGTGGCCCAGAATAGTAAGAGGAGAGGGCAGTGAGCCAGCCAACTGTCTGACTGTCACAAATCATTGCTGCCAAATTAACAGCATCATGTTTAGTCCAATGAAGAAGGGTACATAAACCCAGGCTTTACTTAGCCCCTGATTTAGGATGCTGTTCAACAAAAATAAGCCTGAGGGCTCTGGGCCAGCAGCATCTCATAAGGACCTCTGCCTCATTCATCCAGCTCGTTAGTGGGAGATGGCAGCATGGCAATGTCTCAGTGAAGGACCAGCACATGGGAGCTGCAGTGGGGCTGGGGATAGGGGTGGGAGAACCCAGGAGAGCAAGTCTTGTAGAGGTCATAACAGTAATAACAGGTTTTTCCCATATGATCTGTTTAATTCTATTTTCTACTGACCTGCCAGCCTGGGGGGACCTGCTGTGTCTGTAGGTGTCCCAAAGTTGGCTCCACTTTGGCATCAGGTGGACATTTGGAGCTGAAGCTGCAATGGGGTCGATGATCACACAATGCTTGGGGTAGGGTGACAGTTTGTGGGCTTGATGTTCACCCCATGATGTAGAAAGAGCTGCAGGAAGCACTGTAATTATTTCTATCCCTTCTACTTAATTTGTGGCCTAAGCTTGGACCCATGAAAAGTTGCTGAACCAGCTGATATATTTATGATAATCAGTAATTAAGGAGTGATTAGATAGGGCAGACTCTGTGGCCATCAGATTACAGTGTTTGTTGAGGGTCCTTGTTTTGTTCCCATCTATCTGATACGCATGGGAGCAAACAGGGACATCTCCTTTAACCCGAGTATGGACTGAGTGTCACTGCTCCTCTGGGTGCAGCTGCAGAGCCTTCCTGGTTTGCTCATTGGATTGCTGGTCCAAGGGCTGTTCTCACAGCAAGGCAGGAGCAGCTCATCGCTGTATTTCCAGCAGATGTTCTATATGCAAAGGCATCAGCCTGGTCCAGCAGCTTGGCTGAGTATTCAGAAAGCCCTGAGCAAGCATCTGGGCTCCTAGACAAATGGGGAGGATTTTCATTGAGGAAAAATGGTGAAGTCACTTCTGCAGAAACCTGAACATGGGCTGCAATAGTTGCTCTGTTCTTACAGGGTTTTTCTCTCACCATCCCAAGACAAACACACAGAATAGACCCATGCTTCCAGGTGCTTCTTGAGTCCTAAGGGAATTTGTGCCCCTGCAGTTGTAGATATGTTTCCAGCCCTGTTTTCAGGTGCCAGATATTTCATAGACATACTGAGATGTGCTTTCTGAGATTTATTTGCTGATTTTCTTTGCTGGTTGTGCCTTTTTTCCTTGGCACCTTGGCTCCCAAGGATGCTAACAGGAGATATTGTCGTGTATTGTGATAAGTACTCAGTTATTCATCTGGGTAAAACTCTGGCAAACGCAGTAGTTTCAGTATGATGTCTTTCTACTATAACAAATGATCTTTGTGACCCATCTTAGGCAGAAAATAGCATATAGACCTGACAATTATCATAAAGCCTCCAGGATTCACTAAAATAAGAAGTTTGATGTGCACAGGAATTACACAATTTGCCCACAGCCATCAGAGGAGGCAACATCAGAGATGGGAGTATAATCCATGCTGTGGGAAAATGGGGAAAAAGGGGAAGCTCACCCAAAATAACGAGGAACAGAAAGCACATTTCTGGCAGCCTGGTGTAGGATGAGCCTCAGTTGATGGGCTTAATCTTCCTGTTGTCCATCTGCTCTGCACACAGGGAGGGGAAAGGGCTGGTGCACTGTGATGGTGAAGGGGCTGACTCCCCAAGGGCATGGCCTTGTCTCCATTGATCCTGGCAAGAGCTTCCTCCCACATCCCGAGCTGTCTGCAAAGCCTCCTGTGGACAACGAAACAGATAATGCATCACCGCAGCGAAGTCTGGACAGGCTGAGAGTGCCTTTAATGTGATTGCAGAGGGGAGCCAGCTCCTTGTGTACCTGGCACTGCCTGAGGAATGCTGGCACATGGGCTCCTCCGGAGTTGTTAGCGGTGCCACACACACCAGAGCTGCAGAGAGGACATGCACTGTGCTGCAGACACCCTGGGGATGCCACGCTCTTCCACACCACCCACCAGACCAGGGCAGGGCTCTGGCTCTTGGTCATAGAATCATAGAATGGTTGGGTTGGAAGGGACCTCAGAGCCCATCCAGTTCCAACCCCTGCCATGGGCTGGGTGACCCCCACCAGCTCGGGCTGCCCATGGCCCATCCATGGCCTTGGGCACCTCCAAGGATAGAGCATCCCTGGTGGAGTGGTTCTGGCAGGCCAGAAATCCAGGTTATCCCCAAGCTTTGCCGCCCCCATCATCTACCTCCCTTTCCTGATCCAAAGGTTTGTTTTCACTTGCCTGCATGCGACCAAAGGAGAATTTCCAACCTGATGGCATTGAAGCAATGGGACTGCACGCAGCCTGATGGCCTCCCCAGACATCCTGAACAAGGCAGAATAATTCACAAACCCTTTCCTGCCAGGGATCTGCAGCCTGTGCCATTCTCCCCAGAGCCTTTCAGTTGCTGGACCTGAATCACAACCCTGATCTGACCATCTCTTATCTGCATACGTACAGATTTGGATGCTGCTTTCAGCCTGTATCTTGCTGTGGGGACTCAAAGTGAGGAGCAGGTCTCTATGCATGAAGGATACTTTCAGTAGACATCAAACCAGCCCAATTCAGGCTCTCCCCCAGCTTCCAGCTTTTGGACCCCTGAGTTCTGATGTCAGCCCTGGAACAGCAGTGATTCTCAGACCCTATGACTACCTCTGTAAGTTATATGTAAAGTGGAAAAGTTTCTGGCTCTGGGTTCATGGTTACCTGCCATGAAATGGGCAGTGGGATCCTTCATATCTGTTTAGTCAGGCCAGGAGCCCTCTCCCTAGCTCAGTCATCATGCATCAGAGATATAAGAGAGAGATCAGAGGGTATGAGAGTTTAGCAGCATGAATGTTCTGTGCATCACAGCATGAGAACAGAGGGAACAGTGAGCAGAGAACAGTGCTGGACAATCTGATTCACCCAGAACACCTTTGCAAAGCGTGAATCTCTGCCTCTTGGCTGGAAAAACACCTTCAGCCCTGGGCAAGGTCTGTAACCAATATCCTTCCTGTGGTTGCAGAGGTGCCCAGAGCTGAGCAGCCAACAGCCAGGGCAGACAAACAGCCCTTCTTCGGGTGGTGTCTGCCTCAGGAGGCGATGCCTTGCACGCTGTTATCTATAAACTCAGGTGATGCAACACCCATTGAGGTGCATTTGTGGGTGCAGCGTTGTCACAGCAGCCTGACCCCATCACAACAGATTCACCCCATTGATGGACAATTTTCCTACCTAAACCCTTGCTGGCTTCTATCCTTGCCATGCCCTAGCTGTGTGCTGGCATCTGTCACTAGAGCCTGACCTCAGCTACTGGCCACACTGCCCAGCACGTCCCATGCCATGGGGTACGTGAGGTGCACCTCGGAGCAGACAGACACTGCTGCTGTGCTGCGAGCTCTCCGAGCTGCTGAGGTTTCTCTGCTTTCGCCTGTGGCTGCTGGCACACGCAGTGCAGAGGGGGAGATGGCATCCAGCCCATCCCTGCCTGGCCTGCAGCCTTGGCGCAAAGATTCTGTCTCCCTGTGGTGTGTGGTAGCATCACCCCGGTGGACGTGACCTGGCACAAGTGAATCCCAGAGCCCAGCACTGGGGCAGGAAGCAGAGGGATGTGGGAGGGACCATTTGTAGCAGGAACATCCCAGGAGCATCCAGCAAATGTCTTGATTGGCATCAAAGATTGGAAGAGTGAGTTGAGCTTCCAGCTGACTTCTGCCCCAGACAGAAGGACAGAGGGCTGGGACAGTGATGAGCATCTGGCTGGGGAACTGCTGGGATGAGAGGATGGACACATCTGGATGGCTGGCACTAAGAACAAAGTGCACACAGGGCCCAGGAAGGAAGGAGCAGGTGAGCCTGACCTGGGGGTTTTGTTGTCCCAGGTCTCCAAGCTGCAGCAGGGATGATGTGCCAAGACTTTGTGTCCCTCACAAAATGAATGGGCTGCCCAGAGCCATCGTGTGATCTTGTGCTGTATCACTGATCAGGGCTCAACGGCGTGCTGTAAGATGAAAAATTGACATTTGGGGGGGAAAAAAAAAGTCAAAAGGGAGGGGAAAAAAAAAAGGCCAAAAAGAAATCAATCACAGCACAGCCTGGAACGGCTGCATTGGAAATTCAGTCAAGCTTTCAAGCAACAAGGCTGAAGATCTGCCAATGTGAAGGCTGCAGAGCAGCAATATGGGCTGCAGGAGCAGTTTCCTGGTTCCCATTGAAGCAGAGCTCTCCCTGATGCCTATGGAAGAGAGCAGAATGCTTCTGCAGCTCACTGCTGTTCATGGCAGGGGTCTGCCCTGAACTCTGCCTCTCCCATTGAGGCATCAATGAACACAAAGTTAGTGGTGGCCAAAATAGGTAAGGCAGGGAAAGGTGAGGTTTGTTGTGCCTGTAGGAAACTGAGGGAGAATGGCAAAATCCTGTGCTCATTTTTCAAAGGCATTCACTTCAGGTGATAGAGATACTTAAATACCTCATATATGCAGGTAGCCAAATATCCCATGTATGCAGAGGTGTGTAGGTACCTGACCATCCTCTGGGTTCAGCAGCAGGCCAGTACAGCTGGACCACCCTGAACACCCTGCTGAGACTGTTTTCCCTCTTGGTGAATGAGGGGGACAGTTGGAGCAGATGGTCTTGGAGGTCTCTTCCAACCTTAATGATTCTATCATTCTACAATTCTATGAAGTGAGGATGTCCTCAGTGTCATCCACAGAGGTCTAGTCCATGAAGACATGCACCCCAGAGCAAGATGCACTTGCCTTACAGCCTGGCATTGCTCTCCTCATCACACTGCCTCTTTTGCCCAGAGCCTTCCTAGATCCACCTTGGCTCTGCCTTGTATTGCTCAGTGGTCCAAGAGTAACTCTGGTTGCATGCACCAAAAACGGTGCTACAAAAAAAATGCATCTCCAGCCTTTCCATTTTCTTGAGGTGAGCAGCAGCCTACACAAAATTACTCCCTGAGAAATCCTCACAGATGTCTGGAATAACCATCCAATCTCATCAGTGAGTTGAAATTTCAATGGTAAAAAAAAACATGCAAGTCCAAATCACTGCACTTTTTCTAGGCTGGTCATCTGAAAGGTGCAGAACACCTAGCTGGGTGTGACAACAAGCTGATGCTGAAGGGGTTTTCTACCATTTCCTACTTTATCCCTAGTCCTAGCATCCCTCTTCTTCGGTACTGCAGTGTGATTCATTTAATTACCTGAATCTGACAAGAAAATAGCCTTCCCCCTCCTCAAAAATAAGACATTTCCATCAGAACTGCTGGTTTAGCTCACCCCATGGCCATGCAGTGGCTGGGTGTGGGGCAGGGGATGAGGGACCGAATAACCCATTTCAGCAGTGCCAGCTCAGATGAGCTGTGATATCAGCTCACTCCTTGAATCCCAACACATTTGGTGCCAGGAGAAGGATCTGATTTCTCAGGATGCTTTTTCCTTTCTTAACCAGTCTGCAAGCTTGGGAGCCTTCTACTACCATCACTAATTGCAGTAATGACAATTCCCCTTAAAGGATCCATTGTAGACAGCAGCCCATGCTGGTAGCTGCTGTGCAAAGTGTATGATTTTCACTCCACGGCTGCTCTTGGGGGGGAACCTTTTGTATTTCAGGGCATTAGAGATGACTTCTTAATGATTATTTCACGAGCAGTGTAGGAAAAGTTGAGCTTGGCTAGGTTAAAAAGAAAACCAAAGATGTTTGTGTGCATGCAGTTGGATCATATATTTGATATTACTTTATAGGAAGTTGCATTTTGTTTAATTTTGATCATCAACAACCACTAAAAACTTCTAAGCTGTGACAGTGGCATACCTGCTATTAGCACTCATGGACCAAAGTTACTGGAATGTTATCTGCTATTATTACTATTTAAAAAGCAGGTGTTTACTCCCAGACCATTCTTCTAATTGCTCCTAAATGGCTTTCAATTAGCCACTCCACTGGGAGCCTTTCATTCTCAAGCATGAATGGTATTGACCTGGTTTCAGGCAAGCAACAGTTGTGAAATGCAGACAATCCAGTTTCTGTGCAGCTTGGAGAACTAAATATAGACTGTTGGCATCCTCCCCCCAGGATACATTCTGCTTTCTAACCCCCAGCTCCTCTGTGGCTGATATGAGAAATAATTAAAAAAAAAAAATGCACTTATTCTAGAGATTTTATGTTATGATTTAATAGAGATGATTCTCCAGCTCTTCTTATCAGTAATTTCCATCATGGGAAGATAAGAAGGTTAAGGGTCCTAACCCTGACTCTCACCCAGGGAATCTATTCCTAGCAAGGCTTTAAAAACTGAGTGCATGAAGATTTGAGAACCTGGAGAGAAAACCAAAAGAAGGAAATATTTTGTGAAGTGTAAAGGAGACAAAACAAAAGTCATCAGACCTCCTCATGAAGAACCAAAAAAATTCATTCCTCCTCTTGCTCTGTGCACCGTGGCTTTATCTGTCACACAACTTGTTTTTAGTGAGCTGTTTCAGGACCACGAGGTGTGTGGAGCCAGTAGAGTTGGGGAGGTTGTAGCAGTGTTCATTTGGGCACTCAGATGATCCTCCTTGCATCTTCAGGAGGAGGAGGAATGATGTCTGCATGTTCCCAAGTGACTCCATTTCCGTGACCCATCAGACTCTGCTCTTGTTCTGAAAGTCTGAGAGAATGCAAAAGGAAAGAGAAAGGGCAGAAAACAGTGTCTGTAACCTCGTGGTCGTGAAACTCTGTAGACAGCAAGGTATGGTCCCCAAAGAAACCATCTGCTTCCAAAGAGTGAGGAGAAAAGAGAGAAAAGCCAGCATTGTAGCTAGGCCCACACGCTGGGAAATGGAGAGTCTTTCAGAACACTTCAAGGTATCATTCCTTAAAGGTGAGAGAAAGGTGCTGGTGTGAGCCGAGACACCTCAAAACAATGTCAGAGTGACCTCCACTTTCTCTCCTGGCCCTCCCAATGTTTCAGCCAGTTGGGCTCCATCGACAACAAACAACGCAACCCTCAGCAGGGTCAGGCATCACCTCCAGCTTTGTGTTTGCTAGGTAGGCACTCGGGAGCAACCCTGCATCCCTCTGAGCTGCTCAGATTGCACACATCAGCTTTCCCAGGCTGAGTTTAAGCCTCACAGCCCCCACCTCTCAGAGAGGACAGTCCTTGGGCTGAGTTTTCAAGCTTGGACACTCAGCTGAGATCTTCAGGCTTGGGTTTGTCTAATTTCATTTGGGATGTCTGGAGACATGCAGGTGCCTTCTTTGGATCCATTGTAGCCAAAGGAGAGACCTGATAGCTTTAGGGCCTAATTCATCTGAATGTTTTAGGCATTAGCTTTAGGCTGGGGTTAATTGTTTTTTACTACAGTAATCCTGTTGCACATGTGTGGAGTGTAATATGTGTTATTGATGACCCACAAAAA
This sequence comes from Penelope pileata, assembly GCA_013396635.1. Classification (NCBI taxonomy): domain Eukaryota; kingdom Metazoa; phylum Chordata; class Aves; order Galliformes; family Cracidae; genus Penelope; species Penelope pileata. The sequence continues at coordinate 244,073 of WBMW01003918.1, read as the reverse complement.
TGACTCAAACCTGTACTGATCACTGCTGACCTCTCTACACCATTTCCATCTTCTAATTACCAGGACGATCACCTTGACTTGGGCAGCATAGTGAAGCAGTTCCCATGGCTTTTGCCCTTGCTTGGAGGGAATTTTTTCATAGCCCAGCCTTCTGGGCTCCACCTCATTTGTTCCAGGGAGGTAAAGCAGGCAATAATTTTGGTGAGGCATATGTTCTCCTAAAATTCCACGTCCTGGAAGTGTACCATAAATGTCAATTCTCCTTGATGAATTATATCTGCTGACTGCAAATCACGAGATCTCTCAGTAAGAGGCATTTACATGGCAGGATAGCTAGGGGAGGAGATCCATGCAGGTAATCATCTTAAGGAATTTGGAAGTGACAAGAGAGATAAAGGGTCTCTTCTACTGCTGTCATGGTGTCATCTCATCCCAAAAAAATCTTTTGCCATTATCATTAAATGCAGCAGACATCTGTGTTCAAATCAGCGAATTCCCTTTAGCATGAGTCTGCAAGTTGTGCTTTGTCCAAGCAGATTTTCTTCTTGCTCTGCTTGTGTTGCTGGAAGGATGAAGCTTCCTTCCCCAAGGCAAAGTGAGAGCAAATGGGATTGCAAGGGCATCAGTGAGACCAGCTCAGCCTGAACTGTTCCCCAAGGAACAGCAGAAATGTGTGCTGCAGAACCAGATGTGTCCCCCATCCCTCCTAGCGACGACAAATCCCATGCATTAATGTAAATTCATGCATGCAAATGTATTCATCAGTGTTGGTGATGTGTGCTATGGACACGGTATGACATGGGCAATGGATTCCCCACGGTCAGTGTCCTTTCCTGGACAAAGCTCAACAAATGGCAGCACCCTCACTTGGCCATGCCTTTGTTAGATACCACAGATCTTTAAATGCCATTTGTTCCTAGGATGAGACATTCCTAATTCTGCACATCTTCTTTCCATGCACATTTTTCTTTTTTCCCCATTCACTGTCGTCTTATTACTGCAGTCACGGGAAATCCATGCTGAAACCTGGACTGCATTATGCGAGGGCAAAAAAATGGGTTTGTGATCGAGGGATGGAGCATGTCCTTCTCCTGCCAGGGCATTGAGGTGCTGAGAAATAGGAAGACAAGCTCCTCAAAAGTTTGTAGACGCCTCATAGCCATGGGAGATCAGGCTCTGAGCGTGGGATGAGGAGCAGGTTTCGACCAGCCTGGTGAGGGCAGTCTTGGGAAGGGCTGAGCCCAGCAGGAAGCAATTCAGCTTTCCATGGATGCGGTGCGTGGTCCACGAGCCCAGCTAGCAAGAGCAGAGACCTCCTGCTGTTCTGGAGCAGGCGGTGGTTTGGGTGATGTGGTCAAGGGATTAAGGCAAAACCACCAACTTCATTTACCCTCTGGGAGACTGGGAAAAGCAGGCAGAGGGCAGAGCAGCTTGTGCACTAACCTCCCCGTGCTTTCCCAGCTGCTGGACAGCATCCCACTTCATCAGGATTCATCAGCTCTTCCTTCCTCCTCCCATCAGCTCCCTTTCCCCAATCCTCTTCTTAGCTGGGTTCCTCTTGGTTGTCCCCCCCCTTTCACCCTTCTGTCTTCAGGTCCTCCTGATTTGATCATGCCAGCTCAGTCTTTATGATCTCAGTCTCTAAGACATCTCCTGAGGTTGATTTCTGTGCTCTGAAAGCGGGATGGAGTGAGGGACACACACGTACATGGCAGAGCAGCAGTGCAGAGAGCTCAGCTCAGCACCCACTGCCCAAAATCCCCCAACTAAATTCCTGCTATTGCTGCAGCAATGTAAAGAGTGGTTTTTGGAAGGGGATAAAAAGACAGTACTTGTCCATTGTGGGGCACAGCAGAGCTCATGGACAGGGATCCTTGTTGAGCTCACACCTTGTCCCACCACAGATGGGGATGTCTGGTGCTCAGCCCCACCAAGACACGTGCTTTGCTGCCCTGGCACCCTGCCTTGGCATGCACTGAGAAAAGCCAAAGGGCTTTGGGATCAGTCCCACTGTCACAGGACACATGAGATGCTGCATCGGGAGGGCATCAAGGCTTCTTTTCATGGCTGGACCTGAGTCCTGGATCTTCTCCTATGATCTGATCACGTTGGATACTAGGAAAATTTTCTTCTCTGAAAGAGTGCCCAAGCAGTAGAACAGGCTGCCCAGGGACGTGGGAGAGTCCCCATTCCTGGAGATGTTCAGGAACCATGGAGATGTGGCACCTGGGGACATGGCTCAGTGGGCATGGTGGGGATGGGCTGGGGTTGGACTTGGTGATCTCAGAGGTCTTTTTTCCAACCTCAATGATTCTATGATTCTCCTACCATCTTCCTGACCCCTCTGGTGTTCTCAGCAAATCACAGCTCCACTCCATAGCTTCTGCCATTAACAGCTGGCAATGGATTCTGCTGCTGCTGCTCTAGCTACTGTATCTCCATCTGGGCCAGCTGGAACCCCAGCTTTATTTATTTTTAAATCTTTCCAGCATTAATCTGACAGGAAATAGGTTGCAAACCACATTTCTTTTTCAAGTTGGAAATAAAATATTCAGTTAAACTAAGCCCCTCATGGCAGAACAAGACCCATTCCCTGCTCTCCCCAAAGTCAGCACCTGTTTGCAACAACTTTTCCCCAAAGCATTTTTGTTGTTCCTGCATATTTTTTATGCCAAAGTGATGATAACTTACAGGCAGTGAGAGGAGAAAATACATGGAGGTAGAAGCAAGTGAGGGAATAGAATTAAACCATTTGGGCAGTGGTCAAATCCAGTGTTGCCCAAATTGGAAGAGAATAAGCATCTGCTCTGTCTCTCCGTGAGGGAGATGCTGTAAGCTGTTACTGAAATATAAGGTGCCAGAGATCCTCTCTTCTTGCATAAATCACAGCCAAATAGGGGGCACAGCTAGGCATTAGTTCATCTACAGATCCTATTCTGCTACAGGACTGGCAGATCCACTAGCAGAGATTGCACAAGGTACATTTTATCCAAGACAGCACGTACAAATTCCTGGTGTTTCCATACTCGACAGGGTTCATCCAGACCTCAGTAAAACAGCAGAGCCCGCTGGTCAGGAGATGCAGGCTTGCACAAATACTCACTTGCAGAAGCATAGTGTAAACAGACAAGATAAACTAAATATCTAAATGTAAATAGAAAATAACAGAGGAATTATCCCTCCTCATTTAACCCCATCCCTCAAAAAAAAAGGAAAATCAAGATAAAAACAAGTGTCAGAACCTCAATTCTTGCCCCATCCCATGTTGCCACCGAATCAACCTCAAGCATCACCTTGTGCTCCCGATAACGTTGCCTGATTTTCCTTCTTCTGAGCAATCCTAAGTCTTCACAGGCTCCTTACTGACCCTGTTTGCCTCACTGCATGCTGAGGGCTATGTCAGCTCCTATCAAAGGCAGCTGAATCCCTGCCCCGGGGCATGGCTTGGCCACGTTTCTCTGGATGTGCCACCAGCCTTCAGCACTCCCAGCCTGGCCCCCAGCCAGCCTGGTGCTCTCATCTCAGCAGAGTTGTCCTCATCTGTGGCAGCCACAGGTCTGGTGCTAGATTAGATTTGGTTGGATTAACGTCCCAATCCCAACAGCTATCTTGATTCTTGTAGTATTTAAGATAAGGGCTTTCATTTTCACTGTTACCATAGCTTGGAGGCCACACCGAAGGCTAAAAGGTAAATTTTTCTTCCTTTCTTTCACAGTAAATTTTGAATTTTTGTATCTAGAGAATCACATTCTTGTCTCAGCCATCCAAAAGGTTGAGAAAAGGGAGAGAAGGAGGAATAAGGATCGTCAACATCACCAGTATTTGTGTTGAAACCCTGTGTAGCTGTGCTCAGAAAAATCTCAGCACAGAGAATATTTCTTTCCCATGCCCCCCTTCCACCTGCATCCCCTTTCTTCTCCATGCTGCCAATTACTTTGGCTACTGCCCTCCAAGATTGTGACCACCATTAGTCCCTCGCATTGGGCCCATCCAGTGGCTGTGATGCTCTAAGCCCTGACCAAGGAATCTGTTTGCCTTTAGCTCTTTTTTGAGCTGCTGCCAGGGAAGTTTCACAAAAAGGATAGTGTTATTTCTGAAAATGAGTCCCATAAACAAGGATGAATATGACCTCCCCGTTGAGATTTGGGGTTTACTTTAGCGGCTGGGAGATCGGCCAATGAAATGGAAATACCAGAAAACATTATCATAATTACCCTATGGCCTCCTCTGGGGGCAAGGGGAGAGAGAGGAAGAAAACTAATAGTAATAAAAATAATAATAATAATAAGATATGCAACAGGCTCTGGGTAGCATTGTCATTTCACCCTTCCCTGCTTGGCCTGTCCACTGCTCTGCATTTCTGCTTTCTCTGAACAAAGGGGAGGAAAAAAAAAAGCATTCCTAGATATTCTCCTCACAAGAAACTTTTTTCTGGCAAATAAAACAGCGCTGGGAAGCAGAGAGGTGAGAAGCTTTGAGAAAAAGTAGCAGATGTGTTCTGGTTGGAAAAGTGGGGAGTGCAGGGAGGAGACCCCATCCCTCCCAGCTGCATCCAGACAGTAACAGCACAGAGCAGGGCAAAGCCATCCTCCTGTGCACTGCCAGGCCTTGCTACATCTTTAAACTTGGATAAATGTGGTGCCAAATAAGCTCAGTGCAGGAATTTGTTCCGAAACAACGTAGGGAGGGCTCACAGAAAGGGATTGCTGTCAGATCTTTCAGTGATTATCTCTGCAGGGGCACGCTGACCTCGTCCTTCCAAATACTTGGATGCACCAACCTGTGACACTTTCTGATTCCCTCAAATGCTTCTCTTGCCCTCCCAGCTCAAGCCAGCAAAAGCTGTGCTCTGACATTGAGCAGACCTTGTCAGCTCTGCTCAGGCAACCAGTTACTGCAGGTTCCAAATACCCAAAGACCTCTCACTCTTTGGGGTAATCCTGTTTTGTGCAAGATGCTCTGGGAGCAAAATCGAAGCTGTTCTCTGGAAATTGACTATTTACACCTCTTAGGGACTCCAACCACCCCCAAGCAACTCAGCCTAATCCCATGTGCAGTGGCACATATTGCTTTATCATCAGACGTTTTAATTCTGTGGCATAAGCATGGACAGAGTTTGGGGTCCTTCCTGTGATGAATTAAGGCTTGGAAAGTGCTTAAGAGCAGGAAGTAATGACCTGTGAGAGAAAAGATGTGGATATTAGATGAACACCTTGTCATGAGAGAAGGAGATGGCATGGCTGAGGTCAGACAGGTGTGCAAGAGTCTTTCTTTCTATACTTGGCTGTAGTGCTGATCCAACCATTGACCTTCTCTGGGTATTTCTAAGTGTTTGAGTTTTACCACTATGTGATAATCAGAGATGGATTTCCTGAGGAGGCACAGTTTGAGCTAAGTTCCTTGGAAACACAGGCAACATTTCCTTCAGGCTTCTTAAATGTTCAGGTATTTCAGAGAAACCCTTGTGATTTGGAACAAAAGATTTAGAGCTGCCATTCTATGAGTCCAGAGCTGTCCAAGCGTCCACATCCCCAGCTCTTAAATTGGATGCACATTTCTTACCAAGCTGATAAGACTGCTAGCAACTGGGAAAGCCTTTTACCTCACTTGAAAGATTTTTCCAATTAGAAGTTTTACCAAAATGGGGCTGTTCTTTTGAGGATCCATTGTTTTTAGTGTATTCTCTTTCTACTGTGTAAGAGACAGGCTTCATCCTGAAAGAAAACCAGACTTGACTCTTACAATCTGAACTCCCACATAAAAAAGGCTTTAAGGGCTTCTAAAAAATTGTCGTTGCATCCATAGTCCAATGTATAGAAGATAACTGAGGGAACTTAGTGCAGTTATTGCAGGTAAATGAAAAGAGACAACAGCATTGCCTGTAAGCTCATGTTCATCCCCCAAGAAATAAGAGGAAACCACCAATAAATCTGGGAAAACTCTGGGATAGGGAGTTTCCTCTTGACTTCAGACCCAAAAAAAGAGAAACATCTTCACCTGATTCATGTCCCTTTACAGCTGTTAGAAAGCAGAGCTGACCTGACTTGTTTCACCTGGTGACCTGACAGTGGAATGAGTCTCAGCTGATCTCTGTGGCTAAATTTCCACTGGCTATAAAGGGAACCCTGGCTAAACACCCACCCCCTCCCAGATGGGTACATGCTGTTGTAGCTGTCTCCTGGTGGCTAACAAGGCAAGTTTCACATTTGCAAGGTATGATAACTGTTCTTTTCTACTGGCTAATCCAGAGAACTAGAGATTAAGAAGCATTAAGCTGCAAATAGATAAATTCCAGGCAGGTGGCAGAGGTGGGTAGTGAAAGATGAGACAGATTTTCAATATCTGAATCTGTATGGTGGCTATAGGATTTGCTTGGAAGAAATACATCCAGCCTCTTCCCTTGATCTACTTTTTTCTGGTCCTGAAGGGTACATGCATGGAATAATCAATAGGTTGTGCTGAGCATACCAGGTTGGACTGTGTCCTAAATGTACGTGCTTTTTAGAGGTACAGCAGGGTATGATGTTTTTGTGACCTTGAAAAAAATGCAGGATCTATAGGAATGTAAAAATGCCCTTACTGAGCTTCTGTACTGACAGAGCATCCCCAGGAGCTGCCAGCTTAGGATCTTTAGATAGAGACAGCTTATAACTGTCAGCTTCCAGTGGTAGTCAGCAATACAAGAACTTCCAGCATCAGAATTTGCATCTAGGCTACAGGGTTTGACAGCCGCAGAGGGGTTTGCCCTTCACAATCTTGTCTAGTTATATTTTAAATCCATTTATGTGATTTTCCTAAGTGCATCGTTCTTCTATTTCTTTCACATCCTATCTCTAGCCTCACATTCTGCAAAACTAGTTAGCATCCTTTCCCTTTTCCTGCTCCACCCAGCATTTTGGAGACACTTCTCATGCTGATACCTCCAGCTGTGTCTCTCTCCCAGCCCAAGGGATCCAAATCTACCCCAAAGCAGTGGCTCCCACCTCTCAGAGGCTCCTGCAGCCCATACCTCTGCCCCTTTGAAAGTGAAGCCACTTCATTTCACTGCCTAGGGATATTCAGCTTGAAAGAAGTTGGCATACACATCTGTTAACGATTTCAGCCAGGCTATTCCATGGTGTATTTGGATCAGGTATCGAAATAGTTTGTCAAAGAGGAAGTTTTGCCAAGCCTGATCCAAATATGTTTAATTCCATGAGCGTGTCTGTGATGCAATGAAAACGTTCCTGTTGACTTCTTTTAACCTTTGACAGCCAGGCTGGGAAAATGAACGGTGCAGTCTCAAGAAGATATAGAACAAGAAAATCAGATGCACAGTAAAAATAATAATAATAATAATAATATCGAGCAGTTAAAACTGCCTCAGCATCTGGAAGGTCCAAAGCTGTTCTATGGCTTTCAGTTGTGGTTGTCTGCCCTATCCCACCTGCCAGCCCCTGACCCAAGGCTGAGCCACTTCAGTGCCTGACCTGGCAGCACAAAACTCATTCCTCTGTCTCTGGAGAGCTTTCAGCAGGGCTGGTGTGTTCAAATGTCCTGACAAGGGTGTGGACAAGGGCTGCAGAGTGAGTATGATGAAACATGGGAAAGTGCAGGTGGCTCTGAACCTGTCATCCCATCCTGTCCCAACCACAGTCAGACCAGTTTTGCTATTTTAGGTGTTTAACATGAGTCATTCTGCAGTGAAAAAACAGCATTTTACATTTTCTTTGAATAGAATAGTTCAGTTGGAAGGGCTTCAAAGATCGTCTTGTCCAACTGCCTGACTTCTTCAGAGCTAATCAAATACTAAAGCATATTGCTGAGGGCATTATTCAAATGTCTCCTGAACGCTGACAGGCATCAATCTCCTCCCTAGGAAGCCTGTTCCACTGTTTGATTACCCTCACAGTGAAGATGTTTTTCCTAATGTTCAATCTGAACCTCCCATGATGCAGCTTAGTGCCATTCTCATGCGTTCTGCCATCAGTTCCCAGGGAGCAGAGACTGACATCTCCCTCTCCATCCCACTTCTCAGGAAGTTGCAATGAGCAATGAGGTCGCCTCTTAGCTTCTTTTCTCCAGGATGGACAACCCAAGTGTCCTCAGCATCTCCTCACAAGAATCATAGAATCATTCGGGTTGGAAAAGTCCTCTAAGATCATCTAGCCCAACATGCCCTCCCGCCCTTTTACCACCTTTGTTGCCCTCCTCTGGATGTGTTCAAGGACCTTAACATCCCTTTAAGATTATAGACCTCAGAACTGCATGTGATATTCCAGGTAGAGGCTGCACCAATGCTAAATACAAAAGGAGAATCACCTCTTTTGGCCAGCTGCCCATGCTGTGGTTAATGCTCCCAAGATGTGATTTGTCCCCTTGGCTGCCTGGGCACACTGCTGGCTCATGCCAAGCTGCTGTCACCAACCAGCCACTTGTCTCAGTCTGTACCCTTGCTTGTCATACTCCATCCCAGACACAGAAACCAGCATTCACTTCTGTTGAGTTTCATGCCATCGATGACCACACAATGCTCCAATCTGTTTAGAGCCTCTCTTCCCTCTAGAGGATCAGCAGCACCTCTCTGAGAATTGCTTCAAACTTGCTAATATTTAATTCCTGCATCCAGATCGTTGATAAAGATGTTGAACAGGACTGGCCCTAAAACTGAGCCCTTGGGACCACGTCTAGGGACTGCATTTACAACACTTTGACTTCACTTCTGAGCCAGCTCATCACTCCATGTAGCACGAACCTGTTTCTCTCTCAGCTGGATAACTTGTCCAGAAGGATGCTGTGAGGGACATAATTTTCTAAATCTCTTGAAGATAATTTTTATCTCCTTTAAGCCAGAGGATTTCATGAAAATGCCTGTTCTTATCTGCATACCTGTTTACATGCATGTTTCGTCCTCCTCAGCCGTGGAGAATTGCAGAAGGGCTGAGGTTGGAAGGGACCTCTGGAGGTCACCTGGTCCAACCCTCTGCTCAAGAAAAGCCACCTAGAAACAACAAAAAAAGTTTAAACATTTTTCTCAGTACTTAAATCAGCTTAGAGAATGGGGAGAGGTTCTTTCGAATAGTGTAACAGGTTATGGGAAGTGTAAGACTGATAACCAGGGCTCAGGAAAGCTGAAAACTCAGGTTCAGTTCAGAGCCCTGTTGTGGCTGTTCTGTCCTTCTCCAGGCACAGTGCTTGGTGCTTCGGCTCCTCTTCTGGGAAATAAATTTTATTTTCTGTGCCTGGCCTGGAGATCATACATCCTGCTGGCAGGAGCTGCCCCCTCCCAGAGCGTGGCCAAAGGAGACTGAGGATGGAGCACAGAAGGGATGAATTATTTGAAATGCCTGAGGTCACAGTCTGCTCTGTTCAGCCACTATAAATCCAGACTAACTCCTCTGGCTTTGGTGGAATCATTCAGGATTTGTGCAGCTATAAATGACAGCAGGATTTGACCCCAAAGGTTTTATGTTTCCAGTGAAAGAGCTGAAATGCTGGATGTTGCCTTAAATGTGGACTGGCCAAACATCTGGAAACGGGCGGCTTTCTTTTGCATTAACATTAACGTGGTTTTGAAACTATCTCCCACTTCTGAAGAACAATTTTAGTGTGGATTTTTTCCAAGGACATGAAAAACTAACTTCTGTTTTACTCAGAATGCCATTATCAGATCTAGATACCCATCTGTGTGTCTATTACAACATCAGCTGCTCAAACATCCACCATTCCCCTCTACAGAAGCACATGGGAAGTAGGATCTGGGTCTACTTCTAAGTTGGATTTCATTAGCCTTTATTATACCATTTGTAGTAAAACAGGTTGGCCTCCAACTAGTTTATCTTGCTTTCCAAAGAGAATTATGTAAAAATGAGTGAAGGAACCTTAATTCTGAAGAGCAGAGTTTGGGGGGAATACAACAAAATGTCATAACTGCCCTGGACCAGGGGGCTTGAGGCTAGCAGCCCCCTCCATGGGCAGAATCTACAACTTTTCTGCAGGTTTCCTTCTCATCTGCGGTTTTCCTTTGGCTTCACATTCTTCCATTTTCCTTTGCCTGCCTGCACTTTGCATCGATGCTTAGACCTGCTCGATCCATCAGGATGTGGAGTGCTACCATAGATTTAGTGCTGCAGATCTACAGTGATGCCAATATCACCAGCACAGTCGATAGAAGTTCATAGATTTAAAAAAAAAGAAAAAAAAAATTCTATAAAACAGTACAGCAGCCTTTCTTGATTACATTACGCTATAATGAGCGAGTGCTAAATTCTGTGTAAATCCAGATAAATGTAACCACTCCTCTTATGCTTTTATAGTCTAACCAAGACAGACAAATATTAGGGAATTGGAGGCAATGAAGGGAGCAGTGATTTCATCCAACTTATTACATCACTTAATTCCTTCAGTCTAGTACCTCAGCCACCAGACTTCATTCAGAGGTCCTATGAGGCATTGCATGAGGATCTTCCATTCTTTAAATTATCTTAGGGGTGATTTTGTGGATAAAGATTTCCCCCACCCCTGACATTGCAGAGGATCTTCTGCCATGAGTGTCAGAGAAGTAAGGATGGACCCAAATCCCAAAGATCTCACAAGTATTGCCAGATCTTGCATGCATCAAATGGGGAAACATGCCAATAGATGGATGGCATCCACAACGTTCCTTACATGCTGCAGATCATAAAACATCTAGAGGACAAGATCTGCATCACCCATTCAAATCCAGGGCCAAATATGAATGTAGAAGAAGGTTAAATACAATGTTCTTTTAGGAGAAAAAAAAAGTAGGAAGGAAAAGGCTGTATGATCGCAGTGTATTTGGGATAGGTGTGGTGAGATTTCCATCCATTCCCATCAGATTTACCCAGCAGAAAGTTTCTTCTTTCTTTATCTGGTGGTGGGACTGGTCCTGGATGCCTGAGCAGGACACGCAAGCCAAGTGTCCAAAAAGCACATCAGAAAATGAAAGCAGCCATATTGCATTAGGTTAAAACTGTGTGGTACAACAACCAAAGCATTTCTAGATCAGGCTTACTCTGCAGCTCCCAGAGGCCAGCCATGCCTAATGGGAATGTGCCAGCTCCATGAAGCAAGATGGGTTTTCATGACCAGCAAGTGCCTTTGGGGGCCTTGCATCATCTTGTGTCAGCAAGCAGCAAACAGAAGAGGGTAAAATAGCTTCTGGGGAAAGAATTCTGCCTCCACCCTCTCCCCCTTAGTGTCCCTTGACCTCTGGAAACCATACAGGCAGTACATATAGGAGCAGAATTCTGATTTTCCCAGGATTATGGTCTTCAGTCTTTGGGGGCAGATGCTGTCAGCTCACAGACCTCCCTGAGGATGCTGATAGAACCTGATATCGTGTGGCTGAAGGCCTGGATGAGAAGTTGGACATAGCACTGCATTTTTGATTCTTAAAGGGAGCAGAGGCCTTTGAACACCTAACCCTTGGCATTATTTTCCAAGTGGTTGGTGTCAGGGAACACAGCATTCCTTTGCCATTCTCTGAGTGTTAGATTTCACTATGTTTCCTTGTCTCAAAGGGACCAGTGTGGAAAAATGCTGTGCCAATATTATTTACAAAGGTTTTTTTTTCCCTTTGGGTAGTAGCCTCATCCCTCCAAGTATGCCACCCAAGAAATTGCTCCCTTCCTGCATGTAGTCAATGTGGGCACCTGGAATGTGCATCTGTTTTGCCATGTACACAGATGTTTCCACGTGGCATCTTGCAGGAGGTGTTGCATGGGACACCAATTGCTGGAGTGAGATAGGCAGAGCAAGGCTGGCCAAGGAAACTGCTTATGCAACAGAGATCTTTGCATTCAGATCACCTGCATTATCTAGGAAGTTTGTGTCCTGCTGCTCTTCCCATGCTGAGGTTTAACCTCATTTCTCCCCGTCGCTGCAGGTGGATGCTGATGATGTCATCACCAAGGAGGAGCAGATCTTCCTGCTGCTAAAAGCCAAGGCCAAGTGCGAACGACACCTGAAAGCCAAGGTGCCCAAGGTGCATGGTGAGTGTTCCCACAGCAACCCAGGCTGCATGGCTGGGGCTGGGCCTCTCTCTGCTCAATCCCAGCCCTTCCCCTCAGCCCTGGGGTCTGGAGGATGCAAGAGGCACAGCCATGGATTTGCAGCCCTTATCACCATGCCCAGAGCCCAGGCAATGCATGGGAGACCACGCAAACCATCAGTACACCCTTAGATCCTTTGCAGCAGGACACAAGTGGTATGGGTAGCAAAGCAGCCTTCCAACATCCCTTCTGTTTCTCTCTAGCATACTGCCTCTGTTCTCCTCAAATGGGTCTGAGCTTGGCTAAGCCCCTCTCATCCATTTCCTTTCCATTTGGAGCTGCAAAATTGCTACCAGATGTAGTACTGGAGGGAGAAGGAAGGGAGAAAACTCTCATGTTGGCAGCAAAATATTCATCTTTCATTGGCTTCTTTCATCAATCTCACATGTGCTTATTATTGGCACCAGGGTTGTACATTGAGGCATCCTGCACCCATCCAGCTAGTCCTGGGTGGGCATCCTGTCCCTTCTCCTGCTACTGTCTGAAAGCAGGGGGGACAAGCTAGCTTCCCTCCCACCTTCACCCTTACACATTAGAGATCCCTCTACCTACTGCCAGGTGTAGCTGTAGACTGCATCAGCAGGTCAGGAAAAGCTCCCCAAAGTCAGCTGTGATTTTGTAGTAGATCTGCCTGCCCACCTGGTGTCCCTCTCCTGTTGGAAATCACAGGAGGGGGATGTAAAACCCCACCTTCCAATTTATTCCAGGCCTCCAGCTTTATATCAGCCAAAACCTCAAGCCACATCCTCTGTGCTTCTTTGTCCTGTTCACCCAATGCCCAATTAACACCTCATTATGGACCATATGTGCAAAGGCATTTCCTTCTGTTGTACTCTAGACCACCTGCCTACCTTGGAATCTGGTGATACCAACCATCTGGTCTTGCTCTCACACCCTGCCTTCCAACCCCTCTCTAGGATACCACCAGCGTTTTGTGTTGATCTTTATTAGCTGGCAGGGCTGGGGAGGCAGTGACCGTGCATAACCAACAAACAGTCTTTGGGCTCTTTACCACAGTCACTTTGTTAGAGCAAAGGAATCAAATCACAGAGCTTGGTTGTGTTCTATGGTCTGGTTCTTCAGCTGTGAGGTCAGGGTTAGCTCTTCCTTTGTGGCAGAGAGGAATCTAACCCTGTGTCATTGAGACATCTCATGGACCCACATTGAGTCCTGGCCTTGGATAAAGCTGTCTTGAGCTGCTCAGGTAATAAGTCTTCCATCTGCTGCTTCATCTTCTGTAGAAAATCTCTGTTCAATCCCAAATGGTAGAGTCAAAAGGAGGAATCATTATCTTGATTGGTAATTGTACTGCAGTGTAGTCAAGGCGTTAAAGACTCAACACAATCATTAGCAATAGGTAGTTGGATCAAACTCATCTTCAAGGGGCTTCCCAATCCAAAGGGGCAATTAATTCTTCCTTAACCTTCCCCAAAAGTCTTTTCTCTTAAGATGCTGCTAAAAAACCTCCGGTGGCCACACCTGTGTGATCTCAGCAATCCAAACTTGTCCTTCACAAGACAGTGAGTTGCCAGATATCTCTGAGAGGGTCAGATGGTTTTGCAATTTGGAAAAGAACTTACCACTCGACAGAAGAGCTGCCATTCAGATACTTCAGGGTACAAACATGAAATGATAATGTTATACAGTATTTGTGAATAGACTAACTCAAAGTCCATTCTGTGGTGTTCCCACTCCTACATGCTTCATGAGTTGGAAGAGACAGATGGTTTTAGACCTTCTTGTGGGCCCAGGGACAACAGTACAAAAGGTTGTAATCTGCATCATCAATTTTCTTGACTAAGGCTTATAAGCTTAGTCTTTGCACAAAAGCTTCATAGTTGAGTGTAAAAAGTGGTTAGGTCCAGTCCCTTCATCCTCTGATGATATGAAAACTGGGGTCTGGTTTCTATTTGTGCTAATCACCCTAGGACATCTGAGGCTGTGCTCTTCTCAGCCATGTGGAGGACTTAATCCCATTGCCTCTTCCCTCATTACAGATGGGAAAAGAAGAAATCTGGGAAACGCAACACAATTCTGAGAATTAATAAGCACCAGTCCCCTCATGCAGAATATATTGGGGCACGATAGCTGTGGCTTGGAGCAGTATAAATCCTGAGTGACCGCTCCAAGCCTTCAGGCAGTCTCCTGTGATACTGCTCCAAGTATTTCTGAGAAGCGTCTGTTTGGGTGGCATCAGGATTATTCTTGTGTTACCACCCCATCAGACCCTCTCTCCGTCATCTCTCAATAACGATGATGTCTTTGGACTTTTAGTGGTGTGGGAGAGTTATCCCTCAAAATGTATTTGTACTTTGACTCAGTAAGACCTGGTCTTTCCTGAAAATAAAGCATAATTCTACAGGCAGAGAGATCTGCTCCTGTTCATCTAACCCTTTCTTTAATAATAACATTAGCCTACATCATTAATATCCCGCTATTTCTATGCCCATAAATGAAAAGCTGTTGCCAGCAGAGGACATCATGAATTTGAGCCAAGGTGTTCACAGTGTTGATGATGGGCCCATGCAGAAGAGGAAAGTTACTGATGAGGTTGAACGTCTGAGCTCCTTCTGGAGTTAGTGGATGGAGGAGGGCACTTTTTGGTAACATCTGTGTCCCAAGTGTCTCCAAGTGCTGATCACAGATTAAATATGCGATTGCTATTTAGATGAGCCACTTAACACGTAGGGTACAGCATTTTGTGGTTACTGATGATGGTGTGATCACTAAGAGGGTAGCCCAGAACCAAAACAGTTTACTTGAAGTGGTGGTGGGATCTCCATCTTTAGAGGCGTTCAAGAGTTGGATGGACAAAGCCATGGTTGGCCCAATCTTGGGTTGGCTTTGAAGGCTGAACAAGAGATGTTCAGAGGTCTCTTCCAAGAAACATTTCTATTAGTCCTGTCCAGAGGATTTAGAGTTACAAGCCAGTGATATGGAGGCTCTTGGGGAGATTGTATCCTCCCTGTAGCCTTCAGGGCTCAGGTGTCAAGGACTGATGACAGCCTAACTAAGGTGCAGTAGATGCTGAGTAATTCATCTGTTTTGGGGGTTGTAAGGAAGGAACATCACACAGTTGTCAAAGGATGAGACTTCTTCACTGTTTTTTACTTTTTTGTGGTTTAAAAGCCACATGTGAGAGGAAAAGAACTACACTCAGCTATGCTTGAAGGAGTCTAAATTTATCTCACAACCTCCCAGAAAAAAAAATGTTACTGCCTAGCATATGAAAAGTGAAAAAGGAGATTGAAATCTCTTCCATTAGTTCTGCTTCACTCTGTCTGCAAGTATCAAAAAAGCATTGAAGCAAGAGCTGGATCTGAGCTGCCCAACTTTATGACCTGCTTGCACGGCCAATATCACTCTGGGAGCAGTGCAGACAGCCCAGTGACACAGGATGTTTGGGAAAGGAGAATGTTCCAGCATAAAATCCTTGGCCCACATCAATGAGCAGCAGTTTGGGACTTGAGAGTCCCATCTCTCCAGGGAAGCTCTTAACCACATGGGTTATGGGGGAAGAGGCCTTCATCCCTATGGCTCTTTTAGAGCTACTTTACACTGGATACTCATAAGATGTGTGACAAGGCTGCTGTGCAGCCTGAGGGCTGGCTCTCATGTTTCTGCCATGGAGTTTTGTCCTGCACCCCTCTGCATTCAGCTTTACAGCTTGTGGAATAGCATCAGAAGAGGATCTGGAGATAAGCACCCATTGCCATCTGCATGCAGGGACACTGGAGCTTGCAGCTCTCTAACCCATAGGGTGCACGCTTCTGCAGACAGCCCTTGCTTCTCCAAAGAGCTTTTTAAGGACCTCTTCCTGCAAATCTCATCTCCTAACACTCGTAACACAAGTGCATACCTGGATTTGAACCAGACTGAATGCAACATCATTTTCTGCCAGCTCAGAGGCAGCCAGATGACCTTACTTGAAAGGTGTCAGACAGAGGTAATATCTCACCTCTCAGTCAAGAAGATGGAGTTCCAAAGGCTCCTAACTCCGTGTCATGTCTCGTCTGGTCCCACAAGGCATTTCTGCACCAAAGGAAAGAGTGAGTTCAATATAAGGTTTAGATTAGACATCAGAAGAAAGTTCTTTACAGAGAGAGTGGTGAGGGGCTGGCACAAGCTGCCCAGAGAAGTTGTGGATGTCCCGACCCTGGATGTGTTCAAGACCAGGTTGGATGGGACCCTGGGCAATCTGATCTAGTGCCAGATCTGGAGGGTGGTGGCCCTGCCTGTGGGAGGGGGATTGGAACCTGATGATCCTTGGGGACCCTTCCAACTCAGGCCATTTGATGACTCTATGATAAGTCTATATCCTTGATAAGATGGGTTAGCCAACAAGAGCCAAGCAGAAATGGACTATGGTGACAGGACCTGTGTGCAGAGACCAGTTTTCTTACCACGGAAAGCATGACCTCCAGTCATTTGCAGTTTCAGATTCTCCTCAGCATGCTTGCCTGTCCTTCCTCATCACAAGTTACTGTGGCAGATGGGTGCTGGAATCCTGCCTCTGCCCGTGTGTGATTGCAGCACAGTGACATTATTTACTCCATTCTCTAACAGGCAACAATCTGTGTTTTTGGAAGGAGTGAGAGAATGTGGGACACCTTGATTTTTTCTTCTTTTTTTTTCAATTTTTACATTTTTTAGGTAGAACGAAAGATCACGTAAACTGGCATAAAAGCTGGGTAGGGCTGCTGTCCTCATTCTCGAGAGCTGACGCAAAGGGATATTCAACGCCTCACCTCCCCTCTCAAAGGAGAGACTGTGGCAGAGCCAAGGTTTGGATTCTCATCTCCTTACTCTTCAGCCAGGGCACAAGCCACAAACCACATTTCCTTTTGTCCTGGAATTCAAGGTGAGGCTCCAAGGATTCAAATCCAGGTGGACAGAAGCTAATGAAAATCTTTGAACATGGCCCACTTGACTGGAACTCAAAGCTCTTGTCATCGTTCTCACTTTAAAGCCTTCGGTTTTGTTTTTGAAACGAGGAAAACACACTTGAAATTTCCTGCGGTGCAATGGGTACCTGGATTTTCCTTTTCTTTTTCCCCATCACATTGCTGAGTGCATTTCTCAGGCCACTTTGCCTGGTGTGAAATAGCAGATTCCCATTCGCTTCAATGAGGGCATTGATTTATCTCAGATTCATTACTTTCTGCCACAATCCAGCACTTTATTTTCCCCCACACCAATGTTCATTCAGTGTTAAACTGTTAGCAAGCAACCAACATTAATATTAAAAAAAATAATAGTAGACAACAGAATTTCAGAGAAGTCTCTGGGTCTTAGGAGATGAGAGGGTGGCCCAGATCAGCACCAGAGTTTGAGTTTGAGCTGATATCTGCTGATCCCTTTTTCTCCTCACAGCTATGCACTCCTAATGTGCTTGCCTGTTAATCACAGGTTAGAAATATCTTCTTTCCAGATCAATATGAGTGAAGAAGACTCACTGCAGGGAGGGGTCTGTGGGTCCAGCACCACTGGGGGAGACTGAGGAGCAGGTTTCTGTGCAGCACTCCTCCTGTTCAGGCTTGGATTTGGGCTGGAGATACACAGCAGCCCTGGAAAATGCGATCCTGCATGGACTTGATTAGCTCTTCCCCTGGAAGCAGCAAGCCCAGGAGAGATAAGCATCTCCAACCAAACTGTGCTGTCTTCTGGAAGCAGGAAGACATTGGCCTCCAAGACTGGTCCATGTTGTCTTTTTCCCTTTGTTGGTTCTACAGGCTCAGTTTTATATATCTGTGGTTTTCTTTTCTTAGCCTGCAAGATAGTTAGTGAGTGCCATGTGCCTTGTGCAGTGCCAAATGGCAGCAGTTTTCAGGCTCCTATTGAAGTTGTTGTCCCTGCCAATCTGCACCCTCACACGATCAACATTGGCTTTACCTTTGTGCCAGGGCTGATCCCATGTAGTTCCAGCTGTGAAATATGGCTGTAAAACCTTGGCTGGCATGCCTAAAACTTTAACTATGCATTGTGGGAAAAAAAGGAAAGGATTGACAGGTGCATGGAGGGTAGTGGTGTTCGCTCTTGTGCAATGACAGGAAGGAGATGTTCATTGGAAGGAGACTTCCAAAGGTCAGAAAGGACATTCACCATCTGTCTTGGTTTCAACTTTTCTTTGATTCTTGCCCCATAGCCTGATAAACAGGACAAATAGCTGTCAGCTGGAGTATTCAAATATATTATCTGCTGCCATGGATCAGCAATGTCTTGCTCAGTTGAACGGATGCAATTTAGCAAGATACACATCCAAGCTCCGTGTTGGTGGTGGTAGGGGCTAAGGAGCATCAGGGTGAAGCATAGACCCACCAAGCATTTCTGAAAGAGAATTCTGAGAATGGGAACATGTGCCTGTTCCACATGATATTGTTAGTGGGGTGGATAATCCAAAGGAAAAACCTAGCAGATGCATAAAAAAAAAATAATAATACATGCGAACTTTCTTCAGCAGTAATGAAGTGCTATGTGTAAAAATTTCAAATTCCATTTTTTTTTTCCCCACTGAAAACGTTACCTTTTGGTTTTAAGGTAGCTAGCAGAGGGTGAGACCCTGCCTGTCCTCCTAGCATAGACCTCACGGACAACACCATCTTCCCTGGGTTACCCACCCACGTCTCTGAGCCCAAGGACTTGCCATGGACTCTAACCCTGGCTGAGTGGGGCTGACGTGGGCACAGCCCCATGTGATGCTTTCCCACAGCTCTGTGTCAGTCTATGTTCCTCTTCTGCCACTTTTAGCTAACATACTGTTATGCTCAGAAAGTTTAAAAAAAAAGTTAAACAACAAACAAAAAAAAAAAAGGGAAAAACCTCTATCCCCACAAGCATTTGGCTTCCTCTCTTCTTTTCTCTCTCTTTTTTTTTTCCTTTTTCTTTTTTCTTTAAATTTAGTCTCTAGATGAAAGACTTTCAGAAAGAACAGGAAACCCTAAAATTTCTCGTCTACGTACATAAATATTAGATTTCAGCCGTGGTGGGCAGCCTGATGCCACCCCAAAGTTAAACCTGGAAGGGGATGAAGTGAAATTCCCAGCCGTAAGCCATCAGACCTGATTTTTTTCTTCACCCATGAATTAGAAGCCTGTCTTTTCCTGGTTTGGAAAAGGAGATGGGACATTTTGTGGGAGAAGAGAGATTTTTACACAAACCTGTTATTAGCAAAGGCCATCAGCTGTCCTTTCTCAGAGTCCAAGGTGTTGCAGCTTGCCTCAAAATTGCTTGTTTTTTGTTTTTTTTTTTTTTAACAAATAAACCTATTTGCTAGGCAGAGGGGTTATTTTTAGTTGAGAAGCCATGTGTTTTTGCCCAAGGCATGTGGGTTGCCCACCTGAATTTATTGCTCCATTGTCCCTAAAGGACCCGTACCCACTCCCAGGCAATCTCTGGGCTCACAGCAGCACTCTCTGCTCCTTGTTTGCTCTCCAGAGGCTCAAGCACCATCCCTTGGTCACCCATCCTGCCAGGATGTCCTCAGAGGTAGGGAGCAGCCTCAGGTGCCCTTGAAGTCAAGGGATACAAAGGCATTCAGGATTTGCCCTGAGCACCCCAAGTCCTTACAAACTCCATATTTTCTCCTGCTCTTTCTAGCTTCTCCCTGTTTGTGCAAAACCTGCAAAGGTTTATGGGCCTAGGCTTTCCAGTCCCACTGGGAAATATCTTCTGAGCAGAGCTACAGGTCTTGCAGTGCAAAGGAGGAACAGGTCTCAGGAGTTATGATAGACATAAATATCCATGTGTATATGGGGGGTTGGACTTGATCTCTTGAGGTCCCTTCCAACCCCTACAATTCTGTGATATGGAGAAAGAATGAATGATGATACACAGGAGAAGTTGCACTGAAACATTTATCACACTTCTACACTCATTTTTAATGATTTCTGACCAGAGCTGTCAGCTCTCAGGGGGAGATTTGGAGGGTTTTGGAAGAGCTGGGTGCAACAGAATGAGGAAAGGAGGATGGTTTGGCCAGTACTGTCTTGTTGGATGTCACCATTTGGAATGTTGAAGGTGATAGTTCCTCTCTTGAGTTGTGAGGGGACTGGTTGCATGTTAAATGGGCTACTGATGTCACGATGGCCATCTCTGTGGAGCTCTGTCATGTTAGCAGCAGTCTGGTAGCACATATAGACTTGTGTCTTTCCCACTCTGCCTTAGTGTTACAAGGAACAACACCTAACCCCACACATCCTTCCCCTCTGAAGTCCAGTTCCTCCAGGACTGAGCATGCAAGCGGTGTTCTGCCCATTAAATGTTGGTGTGCAGACCAGCAAATGTCTCTGAGTGGACATGAATGGATGGACCATCCATCCTTTCCCACTCCTCGTGCTGCCCAGCACACCCATTACCCACACCCAGTACCAATATCCAAACGCAGGTCTTTGTGGATGCATGCACGATGCTCTGGCAGCCAGCTCTGAAACAAATCTGCAGCCCCAAACACCCCCACGCAGGGACACTGGCCCTCCAGCCCTCCCTTTCTCTCCCTCCTGTCCCAAAATGCCAGGTCATTTTTTTGGTTGTTCCTCCCTGCCTTTTTCCAATCCACCAAATGTCCTTCCCGTAATAGAGTGACCACAATTGCACACCGTATTCCAAATGTGGTCTCCCTGATGCCTTGCACGGTGCCAGAAGAAGTTGGGCTGTTTTATATTCCATACCCCTAGATAAACACCTCGAGACCATGTTTGCATTTATCCAGCTGTCAAGCAGCTTCGCAGATGGTTTTAATGTGTTCTCTGCATGCATGTACCACTTGCGTAGAAATTGAAATTGAGACTGGGGGGAAGAAAAGGAGAGGGAGGAGGGAAGGGAAATAAAACAGGGGAGAGAGAACAGCCCTCACTGCACCCTGGGGATGAACAGGGAGCAGACATAGCCCAAAAATGCCTCTCCCTCCCTTGGAGCAACCTGCAGTGTGCTGGGAATACCAACTAGACTCAGGTGTGCAGGCAGAGATGAAGAAAGACTTGTGTAGAGGAAATAAAGTGATGCATGTGCCCTTTCACATGCTCTTGCTGCCCTTCTGCCTTCCAAAGATGAGCCCCAGGGCAGGGGCACCAAATGGAGCAATTTGCGACACCTTTTGCTTGCTCTATCCTGAATCCCTTATCACCTCAAAATAACAAAGACGATTTCTGTGCAATGAGATGTCAGCCCTCAAGAACCAAGGAGGGTTTCTAAGGCACATCTGTTCCAAACCTGCAGTAATCTATGCAACTGTAACGACTCTGTAGTACGGTGCTGCTGTAAGGGAGTATTCATGACAGTCCAAGCAACTGGAAGATGAATGGGTACACTATCATAGAAACCTTCAGGCACTGAGGCACATGCCCTGCTTGGAGGATTTTACAGTGTGGACTTAGAAGATGGGCAGAGATGAGCTGTGATAGGATGGCATGCAGATGCAGAGAAATAAATCAGACTTTTGACTTATACCTGTCCAGTGTATTGCGATTGACAGCGTGCCTTTCACCGAGGTGCTGG
Source organism: Penelope pileata (assembly GCA_013396635.1). NCBI lineage: Eukaryota > Metazoa > Chordata > Aves > Galliformes > Cracidae > Penelope > Penelope pileata. The sequence continues at coordinate 222,528 of WBMW01003918.1, read as the reverse complement.
TAGCTTCCAGATAGCAAACTGATGGGTTTCCAGATGCCTTGGCTTCTCAAAACACGTATTTCATGGCACTGGTACCTCCTCTGTAGAACTGTCTGACCTCAGTCCCTCCCGAGCATGATCCTGGGAAAGCAGGGAGTGAAAGGAGTTGGACTCAGTGACCCTCATGGGTCCCTTCCAACTTGGGATATTCTACGATTCCGTGAAAGTAGAATTTAGCACCATCTCTCCCAACACACATCCCTCAGTATTTCAATGGGAGTTTTGTTCCCTGAGCCCTCGGGGCTGATTTCAGCTGAGGTTTGGGCTCTCAGCCTCATGACTGAAGAACGGGGTTGTTTACTTTCAGAGCACCCAGGATGGACGTTCTTGGCCTTGGTCTCCTTGGGTTTGGCTGCTCTGCTGAGACTGACAGCAAAGTGACCCAGACTGAGTCTCAGAAGCTATCCAATAAGGTTTGGATTTCAGTAATGTCAATCAAGACCTATGAGGTACTCAGCAGCCAAGAGATAACTGCTTTGGGGGAAAAAAAATGAGATTCTGTCTGAAAATATTTTGGGAAATAACCCCATTTGCATGATCCTGCAACCCTGTCATTTGAAGTGAACAAATGTCTACATATTTTTAAGAAGTGTATAGTATTAGGTCTCACTTTTACCACCCAACAAAGAATCTACTATGAATAATAAGACCAAGAAGTCTTGGCAACATGAGTGAGATGCTCAGTGATGGTACAGACGTGTGATTTTTCCAGGAAAAACCTAGATTAAGTAGGATTTGAAAATATGAAGCCTCTATTGAGCCAGATAGATGGTCTGTGGAGCCAAGTAAAAAGGCCTTATAGGAAATGCATCGGGAGGCTGCAGGTGAGGTTTATAGCAACACAGCAGAAAAAAAGAGGCTGAGCTCTTCTGCTACTTGTCTTACCTTGAGGAAGTGGTGGGCAGAGTACCTCAATACCAAGAGATGAGAGCTTAACAAGTACTTATAGGAGGGGTGTGTTGGCATCTTTGTATCTAGGAAGGGAGGAGTAATTCAGACTGTTTTGGAGTCTCTTCCATTCTTGGAGATGATGGCCTCCAGGTTAAGATGATTCTGAGATCTGGAAGGGAGGTGGGTAGCCAACTGGAAAACCGAGGTGTCTTTGGGAACTGCTATCTGCTAAGGGACTCTGCTAATCAGGAGACAGCAGCACACAGGATTTTGAGGTAGGATTGAAGTGTACTGACCTGTCCCAGGACAAGGAGAGTAGCAGAGCTCGGGAGAGCAGTGAGCAGAGGAAGCTCTCTGTGACACGGATTTTCTCATCCTACCCCTGTCAATGCTGCAGCCACCATTTAATCTAATGAGACGCCACCTTAAAATCACTTAGGGACACAAAACTTGTTCTTTCTAGAGCCTTCATCCTGAACAAGGCTCATCTAAGTGTAGAAGCTCTGTCTTAATTTCTACTATGAATTTTGTTCACTGCCTGTTAAAGCAATGTGTTTATTTATGCATCTTCTCCCACATTTGGAGCCCATCTTCATGCATAATGCTCAACAACAGGATGAGAAGAACCTCCTTTCTCGTTCTCTGTTGCTCAGTTAAGAAGACCAGGCCCTTTATTTTCCTCCAGGGCCACCAGCAAATCTCTCCGCTCTACCAGCCCTTCCCTTTGCTGGAAGAATTTTTTCTTTCTGTTTCTCTTCAACAAAGGAATCTACAGGCTTTTCCCATGAGAGGCTGTTTTCTTTGGTCAGTAGCAAGGACCTGTCAGGACCTGTGAAGCCTCCTCTAGCAAGCTACCATGGGATGGAGAAGCAGAATGTATCTTAGGAGACAAAGCTTCAATTCCTACCTCAGCAGTTGACTTCTACCAACCCCATTGGGACAGCTTTGCAGTCCAAGAGCGTAGGTGGAGTGACACAGGCTTAAATCCGTGTTTATTCGTAATTGAAATCCAGTGAATGAAAGCATTATCCCTCTCCAGCCTCTGCCAGGTTCTGGGAACCGTGGCCATAGGGACCACAGGACTGCTAACCAAGCAGCTTGCCCCACGAGGATCTCTTCTTTCTGAGACAACCACACAGAATATCTTCTGGTTTGATGCAGCAAGCCCCTTAGCCAGATGGGTTTGCTGAGCCCATCTTAACACTTTAAGGTTCTTCCCTGGTGAAGAGCCGACAGACTCCCTTCAAACACAGGTCCCAGCCCTGTTCTGCTGCAGATGACAGAGGCAAAACCCAGGGAGGGCAAACGAACAGTTCTGACATCATTTCTGTTTGAACACCAGTGCAGCCTCCGAGGAAAATCACTGATCCTCGCTTCTCCAGGAGTGCAGTCACTGTGTGTCTCCTTGAACTCAAACCAAACTATGGAAACAAGAAGGGAGGCACCAGGATGGTGTTCACTGGGACAGGTTGCCCAGAGAAGCTGTGGCTGCCCCCTCCCTGGCAGTGTTCAAGGCCAGGCTGGATGGGGCTTTGGGCAGCCTGGGCTGGTGGGAGGGGTCTTTGCCCATGGCAGGGGGGTTGGAACAAGGTGATCTCTAAGGTCCCTTCCAACCTGAACCATTCTATGATTCTATGAAGCACCTACGAAGCCACCAGGGATGAAACATTTCTTCCTTGACTTCCAGCTACTCATGGTGCTGTGCTGATGTCTTCAACACTGACGTTGTTGGCGACGTCCCGTGAACATGACAAACTCCAGGGCCATTCCCACCTTCGCTGTCTCCATCCATGAGTGTTACAGCCCCAGCTCTGAATGCAGAGGAGCTGCTCCCGTTTACACACATGCCTGAGACACAAGCCCTATCTTCCATCCAGCTCTGCCCACCTGACTGATACGTGTCCAAGACACTTCAGATGTGGGATATGCATGAGATTTACTTGTTTTCTTAAAATTTATGCGTTCTTCTCAGCTTACATCTGCAGTGAATTCTACCATTTCTTCCAAGGAAAGAAATTATTAATATCCCCAGTTCACTTGGAACATGCAACCTTGTGTCCCAAACCCGCCCACTTCCATCAATCCAAACAGAGTATTTGATCCCTCAAACTGCTTTTCACCAAAAAAAAAGAAGAATTTGTCAAGAGCTTTTCAATCAGCAACAACAAGCAGGTTCCTTTCTCATTATCTGTCCTTCTGAACAACATTAAGTGTCTCAGGAGGGACATATTTTCAGCATACCAAAAGCACATTACTTGCAGGTGGTGGATTTTATTTATTTATATTATTATTTTAGGACAGCTTAAAAAAGTTGCAAAATGGATTTTTCTTAAGTATATCCATCAAGAAAAATTGTCAGCTTGTGGATTTTGACATTGTTATCCTGATGCTCAACATTTTTCAGATTTCTTCTTGTAATTCAACGTGGATCTCTTTTGAGAAATGATCGGAAGAGAAGAAAAACAACAGGAGGAAGCCAAGTTGTTAGTCGTGTTAATATTTTTATAAACTAAGAAAAAACATTTGGAGGAAATACTTGGGAAAACAGAAAAACAAAATGTCTTGTTTGGATTCCAGCACAATACCAAAGTGGAATCTTTCCTCTCCCCATCACCTGGTCTGCTGCTAAACCATCTCCAGACTGAACAAAACAGAAGAAAGTTGGAGAGAGATGATGCAGAATTTGGTCCCATTGGTCCCAGTAATCAAAGCAGTGGTCTCAAGCTGGTGGAATTAATAGGAAATTGTCACGTGGCTGGGCAGGCCAGAGAGGAGACAGTGGGGTGATGGGGGAAGGAAGGGATGTGGGGAAGGCCCCTACAAATCATCCTTCACAAAGAAATTTGCAGGAAGGAAATGATGACTGAGATTTCTTACTCTTTCTGTTGGCTGAAGTGAGTTTTCAAAGAATGGAGCAGGGAGGGAGAAGCAGAGGACGAGGAAGAGGTGTAGAATACATTAAGTATATTTTCATGTTGTGATAGTTCGTGATAATCCCAGCAGATTCTTTTGTGCTTCTTGGGAGACTCAGATGCCTTCTGAAGATTGAGAGTCCCACCATGGCTTCATCAAATCAATTCCGTGGGTGCATACACAAAGCACTGAAAGATTTCAGATGCAGTGAGATATGGCCAAGAAGATTTATTTTCAGATTTGTGGGGCAGGTGAGGTCTCCCCACACTGCCCATGTGATAAAGCAGCAATGCAGAGGGGTCCTAACACCATTTTCATTGCGTTTCCTGCACAGTGCCTTCAGCCTTCTGCTTTTTTGGGGGTAGTAAGGCGAGATTAAAGTACCCAAAAATAAATAATTATGTATTCTGTTACCCAGAAAACATCACTTTTCCTTTGAATGAGATTTTTGCAAATGTGTGGGGGTATGTTTACAGCATGGGGAAGGAGCACCGCCAGATCCTTCTCCAGATGAATATTTTCTGGACAAAATTTGCAGTGCAATATTGAGTTAATATGCTTACAAATGAGGCTGAGCTTTGCAAGCTGTTCTGAACACATTAGAAAAGTGGAAGGACTTTCATTATTTCAGAGCATGGCATTCAGATCATTTTTTTTCTCACCTCAATATCACTTATCCATAGTTTTCATTTCAAAATCTACCCATGTTTATTTGGTTAAAAGAATTGGTTTTATTTTAAGTAAGAGCACTTTGAGGGCTAAATGAAATCTTCATTTATTTTCTTCTCTGCAGAAAGAACTCAGAAGAAATAACATTTTGCCCTAATCCAAATTTTGTGGGGCTTTTTTTTCCCTCTTTTTCTTTTGATCTTTATAGAGAACTGAAAAAGAATAAATACCCTTTTTCACAGTGTAAATTATCCTGCAATATAATTAGCCACAGGGCATGGCTTAGCCAGTTTTCATGAATAGGAAATCCAGTCCTATTCTTCCTCGGAGCAGAGAACATGCAATGAACTTCTTCCTCCTTTTTATCACACAGAATTTTAGCTGTTTTCCCCTCACTTTCAGTGAATGCTTCAGAAGATGGGCAGTGGTTAGGCTGGTCCTTTTCATCAACACTATATTAAAGATAAGGAGTCTTGTGCTGTTAAATGATGAGCTTTCCTGTTGTTTTTCATGTCCTAAAATGCCAACCAAGTGAATCGATCACTGTCAGCTCTGACCCTGGAGGGCACCTCACCAGCCAAAGATTTTTAAAGCAATCCTGGATTCTTATTTAATCTTGTGGAAGCACACGCATTGTAAAGGATAAATTTCAGTCTGGCTGAAAGATTGCTAAGGCACTGGCTTTGATATTAATGCAACATGCTGAGATCTTGGCCGTGCTTATCACTTCTTTGCTATTGGAGCTCTTTTGCAGATAAGAACAGACCGTTCTATTTTATTTTGATTTTTGCGTCGTTTCTCTCTGTCAGACACTTTGTACGCTGCTGATAAACTCCTTTGGTTGAGGGCTGGAATGGAATCCAGGGAGTGCTCTGAAAGTGGAGCTGAGTCAGATTCACCACTGCTTGCTTTCCATTTCAAATACACCACTGTGGATGGATCTTAACTGATGGGTGCAGCCCAGTGCTAAGGGGTATGCATGCACTAGGTCAGATTTGGGTTAATTATCCTCCCTGGATTCCTCATGGGTGGGAATTACAGCCCATGTTGAACCATTTATCAGCACAGTGTCGTGCTCCCTCATGGGAGTGGGAGCTTATGGTAAAAGCTACAGAAATGGGGCAGCCAACAAGCTAGGAGAGGTGTTGGACGTGCTTGGCTTCTAAGGTCCCTTCCAACTCAAACCATTCCACGATTCTTAAAGTGGTGCTGAACACGAGGTTCATTCCCACAGCCTTAGGGGATGTCTGTGTCCTTTGAAATGTGAATGATTGGTGGCTTTGTCCCATTCAGACCAAATAAACCAGCGGTGATGTCTCAGATGCTTTGCAGGCTGGTGACAAACCCACTGGGGTACAGAGCTCCTTCCTGATCCCTCATATAGGGCATGGTGACCAAGACTTTGTGTAACTGGTAGCTCTGTTCCCAAAGAGAGAAGTGAAGCTTCTCGTTGTTACAGGGTGGCAGAAGACCTGCTTGAGCAATTCTCAAGCTGTAGCAAACTGCAAAATGAGAATTAAAGTCCTTTAAATGCATATTTATATACTGGTCAATTTGCAGAAAAGCAAACAGAAAAGATGGAAAAGGACATTTTTCTTGGTTTGTGTCTCTGCTTTGCCTTGCACTAAGCACACAAATCACAGATTTCTGCAACTGCTGTGTGTGGGGAAGAGGGAGTCCTGTGTAGAGGTGACCTCCTGATATTTCAGCTTTTTTCAATAGACAAAAGGGGAAAAAAAGGATGATTTAAAGAAAAATCCACTAATGACCATCCCACTACTCCGCTCCCAAAAAGGTAGGAAGTGACGGTCTAGCCAAGTGGTACAACAAGCAGAGATAAAGAGCTCCCACCATATTCTCCTCCTGCCTGTTCTTTTTTCTACTCATTTTATGAAACTTGGTGATTGAGCAAAAGGCGTAAATCCAAAACACTGAGTAAACAAGGGGGAAAGCTGGGAGAAGTCGATCCTTGTACGCTGTGCTTGGCTGCAGGCAGCAACAGGTCCGTCGGCATGGGTGCACTGCCAGGCAATTAGCACGGGCACAGCTCCAAATCCATCAGTGCACAGCCTGTGTCCTGCCCTGTGACAACATCACTGGGAAATGGGGAGAGGGAAGATAGGATTAGCGAAGTCATAGATGATAAGAGTGTTAGATGAGAAAGGATGCAAATCTGTAGGAAATTCCGTTTAGGAGATTCCGTCCTTGAGGAGATTCCATCCTGGAGGAGATTCCATCCTTGAGGAGATTCCATTGTTTCACAGCTTATTCAACAAGATCTTAGAATATTCTGTACCTACCATTAAAAATATTGCCACGGGAACCTCCCTACAGGCTGTTGCTGGCCTTAGCATTACCTAAAATACACCCAAAATCAGACAAGTGCACACATCTGAGAAAGCAGCAAAGCACCGTGGTGTAGCACAGCACTGACTGATGAGAGTAATAAGAAAAAACGATAGCTGGATTTGGATTGGTGGTCTCTAGGCATGAAATCACAAGCAATGTGCTCTGGGTACGAGTCCCTTTAGGGAGGTCTGAGATGCTGGGGATGAGCCTCACGATAACATAGCCACAGCAGAATTTATCTCCTTGGTACAGGACTGTAGCTGCAGTATCAAGCCTACACCCAGCTTACACCCCTTCAGCATCTCCAGGTTGCCCAGAAGTCTAGAGTCCTCAAGTCCTCACGTTCTCCACTCTGCTCCCCTGCACCATCTCCATTTTTTTTTTAGCCCACAGAGGAAAGCAAACTTTGGGAAGTCTGAACTGAAACCTTCTGGAGCAAAATGCCATAAAGAAAATAGCAATGGTGCCCAAGATCAGCACTGAGTAACAGTGCTGTTGGAGTGTCATTGGCTGCTCCATGGACAGCACTTTGAAAACAGTGGGGCTGATGGACTGCTGTCACCTCTGTGGGTCGAGTGACTGCTTTTTGTGTTTGTATCTCTTCCACAGATGGCTTTTGTCTTCCTGAGTGGGATGGGATTGTCTGCTGGCCGGAAGGCGTGCCGGGCAAAGTGGTGGCCATGCCGTGTCCCGAGTACATCTATGACTTCAACCACAAAGGTGGGTGCTGTCCCCAGTGTCAGCAGAGCCAGGAAAACTGCAGCAAGGAGAGACCTGGGAGTCACAGAATGAGAAGTCCTCCTTAGCATCCTTTATTTCTCACATGGTGACTCCCACTCGAGCAAGGGTAAAGCCAATGAAAAGGAAGGAAATAAACAGATTTATTATTTTTTATGTTAAAAGAAAAGCTCTATTTTAACATAATCCGAAATTTACCACCACAACCCTAAATTTCCCACCTGCCAAAGCCAGACTGCAAAGAGTTGTAACTACAACTAGGTAGTATTGCAGGGTTACAAACCCACACTTGTTTTTCTGCAACAAACTTTGGGTATTGATAGAAATCTGCAAGATATCCCCCTGATTTATATGCTTCACTCCACAGGTTTGTTCCTTCTAAGCCCTGCTCTCTGCCCAGACCCCTATGGTGGCTGTGTGAGAACAGTGCTGGTAACCAAAAGATGTAAATTCCTCCCTATCTCACTTCCCCTCAGGCAGCTCATTTCTTGGCCGGCTTCTGGTGCCGCGAAGTCTGTGCATGTTTTTAGAAGCAATTGAAGCACACTCACCCCTCAGTGTATTTTCAAAGCAAACGTATTCTCTTTTCTCCGGCAAAACTCTGCACCCAAAACCTGCAAAAATTAGAGAATTAAGATATGTTCCCAGCAGAGCACTGCTGCTGTTTCCAGAAAATAAATAATTACCTTTCTGTGCACCCTGGTTGCACACAGCCTGTCCTGCCTTTTCTATACAAAACTGTGAGCTGAGCCAGCCTAACCCTTGGCAGGTGACCTCTTTCAAACACCTCTTGCACACACATTTCAGATTAGGGTCCAGGAGGAATGGGTGATCCATCCCTTTTTCTTCCATAACCCAACAGGGCATGGATTCCCCACCTCATAGATACCCACTGGTCAAGCCACATAGGATAGGGGACAGATGAAGGCTCTCAGAAGAGGTCTCTACAAAGTCTCCCTCTGTAGTCACTGGACTACAAGATAGATCTCTTGACTGATCTCAACCTCATTAACTCTAATCCTCATTAACTCTGATGGGACTTTTACACATAACCTATACAGTTGTACCCCAACATAGACATCTAAATGTGAATGTTTTCAACTGTGAGCTGAATGCCAAGGTGAAACCATGCCTCCTCACTCCATCATCACGAGGAGGGTACCCATGGAAAGTTCTACCTTGAGATGTACCACTGATGGAGATCACTGTCTTTTTTTCATAGAGTCACGACTGAGGGTGATTCTGTGCTTTGGAACTTTGCAGTTTCTCTCCTCAGTTTTTAGAAGCACTATCTGGATCTAAACTAAGGGCGACTTGTTATTGTCTGGTGTTTCCCAGAAAATTAATGAGGTTGCTAAGGAGATAGAAATTGTATTCTCGCAGCTGAGCTTCGAAGCAGGCAGGAGGCATCAGGGTTGGTGGGATCCACCCTTGGGAGGTGTTCCTCCTGTTCTACCAGGTCCAGCTCCATTTACACTGTTCCTCCTTTCCCTCCTACAGGCCATGCTTATCGCCGGTGTGACCTGAATGGGAGCTGGGAGCTGGTCCCGGGCAACAACCGCACCTGGGCAAACTACAGCGAATGTGCCAAGTTCCTCACCAACGAGACAAGGGAGAGGGTAGGCAATTTCTTTTGTGCATGGGGTATGAAGGGTTGGCCTCATCCAGGGCTAGCCTGAGGAGCACTGTCTCATTTAAAACCCTTGATGATCTTTAGCTTATTACCTCCTGTTGGAAACCACACCCAAGCTTGCCAAAGCCACATATTGGTTTTGATAGGAAACATTGGAATGGGAAATAGTCCTCAAAAACAAGAAGGGTTCACCTGGTTGATATGATTCCATTTGCAAAGAGATTTTGTGGAAACCTGGAGCAGGCTCAGGGGCACTAATTGTGCCTCATGTCATTGAGGCACTCCCTCTTCCCCACCAAACAATAATTTTGTTACCAGATTATTAATTATTCCACTGCATCTGTGCTTGTCTGTGCTAGGGGTTGCACATGCAGAGAGCTAAAAGCTGTGTCAATCAGATCCTTAGTGACTGCTTCTGTAGGAGTTTAACACAGGTTGGAAGGTATAAGCTACAGGATCTGAACTTTTATGTTGTCTGCTCACTGGGGACAGGTGGGGAAAAAGTCTGTTGCTAAAGGAAATCAACGTACAAGAGTAGATCTTGAACTAATTCTGGTTCAATCACAATCCTGAAGGAGGGACACAAGCCCAGAAGTTAGAAAAGAGATTCATGGCACATCGAGAGGACCTGTGTGCTCTTAGACAAATATTTGTGTGTATCAGATCTATGGCTCTTACCTCGCATTTAGATGACTGGCAAAGCAGTAGCTGGATACAGCAAGGAGAAAATTTCTTATCTCTCTGACTGGGTCTGCACCCAGTTGGGCAGTGCTTCCATAGGGCTTCTGAATTTCTCCAAAGTCAACTGCATCACAAGAGTTTGTTTTTGCTGTCACTGGTGTCACCTAAGAGGATGTGACCTTCTTTCACAGAGAGACAAATTTCCACCCTCGTGTGGTTGCTGCTTTACTTCTGCAATTTGCAAAATATTTAAGCAGAAATCTCTTGTTTCTCAGTGGTATTTGGAAGACGTCCTCCTTGGATATGGGATGTGGTAGTAGGAACTGATCATTTACAGCAAGGGTTATTTTCAGACAGTTGGAGATAAATATCTAACCGCAAACTTCACAGTGGGGAGCAGGCTTGAAGATGACACACAGTCCCTTTGGGAAAATGTTCTTAATTTTAAATCCAACCACAGCATAGTTTTTGTATTTTTTCTCCAACGGTGAAGCAATGTTTGGATCACAGAACGGTTGAGGTTGGAAGGGACTTCTGGAGGTCATCTGGTCCCAGCACCCTGCTCAGACAGGGCCACCTAAAGCCAGTTGCCCTAGACCATATCCAGCACATCCAGACAGTCTTTGGGTATCTCGAAGGACAGAGAATAAAGTTGTTTAGTGAGGAAAGAAATTATTTTAGCGTCTGCATGTGTTGAGTCATGCTGTCAAGGCGCAGACATCTTTGCATACACTGGGTATTGCTCCACAAGTACTTCCCACCACTGGTGTCTCAGATCTGGAAGATGTTTTCTTTTCTAACAGCTTTGGTAGGACGTATCTTCTCATAGTCCATATGGTAGAAGTAACTATTTCAGCCCCAGAGGTTTCTGGAGTGGGTGATGGAGAGGTGGAGCATCTCACTCACACTGAAAATTTGACTAAGTTTCATCTCCTTTTCATCATCTTTCGTCTCTCATCACCTTTCATCTCCTGTTTCCCACTTCTCAGCCACTTCTAATGGTGCGAATCATCTGCTGCAGGCCTCTCCATCTGTGCAAGTCTCCTAGATTTCCTCTTGGGAAAGAAGCCTTTTATTTTAAACCTCCTCCCATATTGGAGGCTAGGACTTGGCCATGATTAGTTGGCAGGGGAAGGGTACAAAGAAGAGAGAGGTGTCTGTTACCAGCACCAGGAAGAAATAGAGACCTTCCACCTTCAAGTAGCAAAAGAAAAGTCTGAAAGCAAAATCTGTTGTCGTGGGCTTTCTGCATTTGTCCTTGTGTCTCCCTCAGTGCAGAGGAGGTCAGTTCACAAATGGGGCACTTGGGCCGTGCTTTCTAGCAGAGACATTAGATGAGGTGTCACGATGCAGAGTGCATTTTTGCTCTCAGCTCTGCCCTCGCTTGGAAAATTACTGCTTTAGTGACCTCTATCTTTATGAACTGTTTTAATTAAACCCTCCCAAGGAGCTTATTATCCTCATTATTCTGTACGCAGGGCTCAGTCATCTTTTGCCATTACTTTCCATTTCTAGCTAGAGTTGAATTTAATGATAATTAATGATAAGACAAATTAGCCCATCTTCGTTGTTCAAATTAAATGGACAATTTGGTATTGTCGAAGCAATGCCTGCCCAGGCCAAAGAACATTAGAAATAATGGAAGTTTCCCCCAGTTTTGGAATTGCATCTTGATTACTACATGTTTTTCAGCAACAGATTTTGTTCATTATTATTATTTTTATTATCCTTGCATTTGCATGAGTTGCTGTCCAGCCCTGCACTCACCTCGTAGGCTGTCCTGTGGTTGTCATATTGTATCCCAGAGGTGGCTGCATTTCAGTGACAAGTGAAGCAATGCACCCACTATGGGTCTATTGGATCTTCCAGCATGAAAAACACTGTGGAAATGCAAGAAAAAAGGGAATAACCTTCTTTTTTTCCTTTGTTGTATGGGGAGAGCAAGGAAGGCCTGCTGCCTTTCACACCCAAGCATGGCTCTGGTTTTAATAAACCTTCCTTTGATTTTTTCTGGAAATAAATATGTCAAGAGCTGTCAGATTTGGAGAATTTGGCAAGATAGGCTAGTTGTCTTTAGAGAAAGATTGTTTTCTATTATTATTTCCCCCCCTGGGGAACAGCATCTTTGCGTCACCAGTAACAGCTGCGTTTAACCAACATTTTGAAAGGAGTTTATGGGCTGACTCCAAGTAGGACAGCATCTGAACAGATGTAAGCAGAGAAAATTTAAGAAGCTATGCATCAAAAAATGCCAGTCTGGAAGAATCTATATATATCTGCATTGCTATCTCCAGCAATGGGCTGCTATCTATAGGTAGCTATATATACAGATACACCCAAATAAACGTCCATGTCCATGCACACATATATATGCCCACACATGTTTGTTTAGGTGTGCAGTTTTCTCATTTTAGCCACTGTGGGATAATTATAAGATTGACCAAAGCAACATACAGAGAGCCCCAAAGAAAATTTTTGTCGTTTGCTACCTTTTCCCGAATCGTATAAATAGGATTATTTCACACAGAGCAGCAAGGAAACCACTTTCTGAAATTAGTGAAGTATGCTAAAGCCGTCCGAGCCAGGAGAATTAACAGCTCATAACTGCTGGGTGAGCAATTGCTCTCAGGCTGTTTTCTAGGGGAAAATTAGCACTGCTGAAGGATGCTGGACTGACAGTGCAGAAGATTGATGTTCTCTCTATAGGCAGGGGAGCAGGTAGGCTGCAGCTAGCTGCTGGAGCGTGTTTCTCCAACTGCCTTGCAGGTAGCATTAATCTTACCCTGAAGAATCATCTCTCAGACATGGTCTGTAGAAGGCAACTGTTTGGGGAGTGCAGGAAGGAGTTCCATGGGAAGGTGTCGTAGCAGCATGGGAAGATAAGATGGTTTTCTTTGTGCTGAAAGCCACTGCTGTACCAGGGGCTGTTTCCCCAAACTCTCACGTTCTTCTCTTATGATATCCCTTCACTGGTGCAGCAGAGACCATGAGAAATCTTGTTATTTCCCAGGGAAGAACTCCATCCCTAAAAGCCGTGCATGGACATCCCCCATCCCAATTGCACGTTGGCTTTTTAGAATCACAGAATCATGGAGGTTGGAAAAGAGCTCTAAGATCAAGTCCAACTGTCCACCTACCACCAACATTGCCCACAGAACCATTTTCCCAAGTCCCACTTCTCCATGGTTCTTGAACACCTCCAGGGACAGTGATTCCCCAATCCCCCTGGGCAGCTTTGCCGGTGCCTGACCGTTTTCTGAGGAGCAATTTTTCCTAACATCCAACCTGAACCTCCCCTGGTGTGACTTCAGAAAGTCTCTCTGCCTCTGAACAGATAGGCCGAGAGCTATGTCTTCCCACCCCAGCACCCTGCCCAGGCATCTCTGCGCTGTTTATTTTCCTTTCAATGTTTGGAAAGAGACAGGAAGACAAGGGGAGGAAGGGGAACAGATTGGCCAGTGTTCCTCCTTTGAGGAAGGCAGTGTGGTTAAACACCAGCTGTTTGTCTGTCTGCTGTGTTTCACGTTGTGAGCCACAGACTGCTGAACATCAGGAGAGGGTATTCAGCACTGCTACCCATCCCTGGATGGATCATTGGATGCTATATAAACACAGGTACATACATATAAATGTATTTGTTCTGACACTTTCCTCTAGATGCTGGATCCTGGGGAACAACAGGACATATATATTTTATTTATAGGTGTATTTATCTTTATTTGTTCTGTTCTGACTCTTTTCCTAGAAGGCAGGGACTAAGGCTAACAGGACCTTTGCCCAAGCCTGGTTGTTCTTAGATTCCTTTAACAATAGGGTTCAGTGTGGTTCGTCTTGGAGCTCCACAGTCTTTGGATAAAAAGTGATGGAGATATGAAGTCCTGATGAGGCCCTGACTGTGGTATGCAGCTTTTGAGGCAATATCTCTTTGAAAACCTTAGTAACAGTTTGACCATGGACCCCTTCCCTTTCATACTGTCAAAAATAGGAGAACCCTTAGCATGGCCATTTTTATGTTCACTTTTTAAGACATTGGCAGGAGTAATGGCATGCTTTGCTCAGTAAGCAGAAATTCCCTTCATTTCCATCTCCCCAAAAATAACACTAAAGCCAAACACGTCTTTTTTAAAAAAAAAATCAGACAAATCCATCCTGTTTTCAAGGATGAGCTTAAGGCTAAATGTGACATCTACAGAAATCTTGAGGAGGAAGAATATGTGCCAGCAACTTGGGAGGTTAGCTCAGCTTGGAAACCACCACGATGGACCATCCTAAGATCTGACCTCAGCCCACCAATCCTGTCTCGATCTGCTACTGCTTGTTTATATTATGGTGGTTTTACTGCTCCCAGAGAAACCAGAGAGGCCTTGGGAATCCGTCACAAACCAAACACAATAGGAAATGCACAGCATGGTCCAGGGCTGCTTTATCTAAACTCCATTGTTCAAACCAAAGATCTCGTATGCCTGGCCTTCGTTCTTGGAGCTCTCTGGGGTCCATTTAAAAGCCAATGACTTTGTGCAGCCTCCATCTGATGGCATAAAGCATGTTTATACAGTGTGTACTGAGTTACTGAGATGAAATGCCATCAGACGTCATGCGTTCACATCATGAAAGATGGATAGAAGTGACAGCATGTGTAGGAACAAAAATCTATCATCAAAACCTGCTCTTCATCCTTGCAAGCAATCTGTCGTGCAATCCTCGTTTCATGCCTATAAGATGAGCCTAATGGGTTCCTGCAGATGCTAAAGTACATTTTAGTGCGGTGCTGCTGGTAATATTTTATGCCTGGAGACTACTGAGAAAGTCAAATGATTTACAGCAGCACCAATAAAGCCACACAGGGTCAGATGTAGTCCCTTTGTATCCCGTACTTAACCACTGCTGGCCTCAGTAGATGCTTAGGAGCAGTTTGTAAAAGCTGGCAAGCAAAGAGAGTTCTCTCCCTACTTATAGCCCTCCAAAAGCCCACAGCTGTGGGGCATTCTCAGCACGGGGCTGTAACATAGGATTTGGAGAGTTTTCCTCTATTAATGTGAACAGTAGGTTTGGGGCACCTTTTGCTTCTGGGATGTCCTATGGCTCTGTATGCCACAGACACACTGAGTGTGCAACAGAAAAGTGTTTACTTTCATGAATCTGTGCTTCTGTGGGGCACCCAAGGAGCTGAGCTGGGTTTGGATTTGTAAACTTCCCCTACATTTCTTTTTTTTAGCTTTATTTTTGGAGACTGTCCTACAGAGCTGAAGAGCTCTCCAGCTCTGCTGACTGCAGTTACGGGGCCCAATTTGTTTGCCTACACTTAGACACCAAGAGCCATGGAAATGTCCTACACTGCTGAAAGTACCAGCACAAGGCTGGCAGATATCTCTGATTCTATGAAGTTTGGGCTCTTCTGGATCAGTATCTGGGGTCCACATGGATATCCTCAGGCATCTCACACAGCACCTGGTGCTTAGGTGTAGGCAACTGAATCTGGAGATCTTTCTTCATTGACTTTCTTGTGAACACAGACCCTCAACACGCTTGGAGATATATTTACATAGTCAAATTCAGGTGTCTTGGTATGAGACTCCTATGCCAGTCCCTGCTGAGGTTGTAGGGATCTGAGGTGCCTGACACCTCTGTGGATGAGGGAAACAGAATGATGTAGCAAAAAGTCACATTCAACACTTCCATCCTCTTTAGGTTTTGGAAATAAGTTACTTTTTGCAAATATTCCTTCTCCCTGCCATTAGGCTTTTCGAGTGATATCTTTTATTAAATAAAAATAAATTAAAAATAAGAATAAGAAAGTAAAGGCAATAAATGCAGCAACTAGAGCTAGCAACAGAGGCTTCCTGGCATTTCTTATCATTCAGAAGAGCAGAACGCTGCCCCTGCTCATTTCAAACATGTCATTAGCAACATCTGAATCAGCAGCTTTCAGAAAGTCTGCAGATACTTGATCTGGAAAGCCCTGTCATATTTTTCTATCCTAACACACTGCTAATCCCACCCTTCAGCACAGCCTGCCAACCCCTCAGAAGATCCCTGGATCCATTTCAGCTCCACAGCATAAATGTAGTGGAGTTTTGCCATTGTCTCACAAAGGAGGGAAGAAAGAGGATGAAAGCAGAAAGTTGGATACAAGGCACCGTAAAACGATTTCATAATGTCATTCACTGCCAGTCACGGAGGCAATAAATCATAGATTCAGATTTCTCAGTCTGTGCCAGTCACCCTAATGGTGGACCCTCTCCACCACTAATGTGTCATTGAAAGGAAGCACAACACATTGGAGGCCTCATCCAGCTGCTGAAACATAGATTATGTTTATGTCCAGAGCCAAACGAGGTGTCCTGGAGTATGAGAGATATCTGCATGTTGATGGTATATGCAATATGGGAGTTACAGGAAACTCATTTGCTTCTGTACTATCGACTTGAAGCCACATATTTGTGTGTCTGAAGAGATGAGACGTGTAAGGGCAACCAAGTTGAGTCCTGAGAGTGACAAGTCTCTTAGCAGAGACTGGAATGGATGGGAATTGTTATCTAAATGCAAACAGCCCAATCTGAGCTGGTCATCTTGGCCTCCTCTTGCTGTCAGGGACAACCCAGCCAATGCAGGTGGTGACTGAGGGCTCCATCCTGGGATCGTTTCCATGAGTTTTCGACATACACAGCCTAAAATACCCCCTTCTTCCAGCTGCTTGGCCCCCAGGTGTCCAGCTCTGATTGAGCCATCCGCACCACAGACACCTAGAACCAAACTGGAGGGCCACATCCGCCATGAGAAACTCCACATGCTTATACTAAAAGCCAAGGGAGCACAAGTATTCTTCACACAGGTTGTCCTGCACTGGCTGCAATGCCAGAGGGAAACCACAGCCATGGTTTGCAATGGATGGGGCCCTCAAACCCCATCCTGGTTCTCTGATGTAGCTCTGAGCTGTCCTGCAGAGGAAAACGACTTTCCTCTGGATTCAGATGAGTGCAAATTACCTCCCCACCGGTGGAAGAGGACAAATTAAGAGCCAGGTTAAGCTCTGAGCACTATATGAAAATGTAACAGCCAACTGCTCTGAGGGTCACACACCTGGACGATTTCCAAGCCACAGGGATTGGGGAACGCAGAGACCCTCGTGGGAGGGGGCACATCCAGCCCGTGGGTGCCCATGGTGGCTAGGTCTTGGTTATTTTGTTTTTTGGGTTTTTTTTTTTCCCATGCACTTTATGAGTTCATGCAGAAGCCCTCTCCAGGCCTGTTTGGTTTTTCTGTTCTCCCGAAGCCATTAGGCTGCCATGAAATTTCTATCCTGAGGTCAGGCTGGTGGAAAGCTGAGATGCAAAAGGGAGCAGAGAGGAAATCTCCCACCATACCAATGGCGAGGGGGAAAGGGAGATCTTGTTACAGGTTTAGCACTCAATACATCTGAAATAGCACTTAGGCCCTTCGTGGTTCGTCGGTCTCTGAGTTATGGCTGGAGTGAGGAGGGGAGGGAAGGAGCAGGTGGGCGAGTTCACTGCAGACAGATCAGTTCACCTGGAGATACAAAATAGATGGCTGTGGTTTGGTGGAGCTTTGCAATGCGTGGAGACAGGGTGGGGGAAAGGAAGGGCTCTGTGTGATGCCTGAGAGATCCTGGAGAGGAAGTGTGGTTACTGACTTCATGGGAAGCCATCTCACCAACCCCAAAGGCAGCTCAGCCACAGGAGAGGGGCCTCATCCTGCCCAGATCCTTCCAGGAACAGTGGTGACTGGCTCAGCTATGAGAACGCCTTCAAAGCGTGCATCTGGGAAGAAGAAAAGAGGAAGATCAGATCCATCCCACACCTTCCCCAACATTATCTCATCCCAGCAGGACATGGGATGGAGTGGGCAGGCAGTGACATTCAAGGACACCGGCTGTGAAACTGATGTTTCCTAGTCTTGTTACTGTATTATGAGTTTTACGATATTTTGCTAATAATCCAAACCACTGGCATCATAGATATTGAGGGGGTTTTGTCCTTCTGGTTTCTCTAGCTTGTTTCCAGATTATTTTCCAATGTGTATGCGTCAACAGTTGAAATAGTGAAGGATTACAGCAAGAGTCAAATTAGAAGGCTCTGGTTAAAGCGTCACACCTTTTAAAACAGCATTATCAAGAGCACATTTCTGAAGGTTGCGTTGCTTCTTCCAGTGGGTCAGTGGATGACCAGTGATGGCCAATGTGTGTTCAGGGAAGGTTTACTGGAGACACTGAGTGGAGCTCCTGCTGTGGTAGGATGCTCTATTAGATTGTACACTGTCTTGAGCCTATGGGAGTTACGTCCATGGTTTGGCCATGCACAACTTTTGTGGTCTTCTGTGAATTATTTGATCTCCCATTCATCTTAACTTGAGTAAGAGATTTCTCAGACCATGGAGGTGGTTGTTTCAGCTGGTAGATGACTCAATATTTTGTTACCTGGAGGACCTTTCCTGATTCAGCATTGCGGTTTCCACACATCTGGGACCTCCCTTGCGTGAGGAGAAGAGTGAAACCTGGAATTGCCCTTCAAGCCTCTTTTTTTTCCCTGGGTAAATCCAGGTCTTACCATTCCTGAGGACAAGCCATCCTGGAAACCAGCAAGCAGGATCTGCCCTCCCAAAGGCTGCTCCATGAAGCCATTTTGACAACAACAGCATTTTGGGAAACCTTCTGAGGCTTTCCTCAAGGACCTAAGCACCCCACCTGAAAAATCCCCTTCCCCAGAGGGTCCCCATTGTGACACTGGGTGAGATTTGCAGCACCTATATCTGCAGGCAGGCCCGGTAGCATGCATGCATGCACGCATGTGTATGTCTTGGCAGTTCTGACTCGACATCCTTTCAAAAAGAGGCCCTGTGGTTAATCAGAGGAATTAACCACAGCCTCCGAAAATGTCCTGCCAGCCAATCAGCCGGCCCTTCCCAGGGCCATTGCTGCTACAATGGTGTCGTTGTCTGATAGGAACGTGGATCTTTCCGGTTAAAATTCTGAATGGGGCTCAGGGATGCTTTTGTTCAGCTGGACGTAGTAACGCCTCCGAATTGCCAAATTATCAAGAATCCAAAACTTGGAGTAAGTTTTTTGTTTTTTTTTTAACTTTCACCATGGAGGCAGATGTTTTCCAGTTCAAAGAAGATCCCAGTTTGGCAGTTGGAAAAGTGCACCAGGTCTTGAAGGGAAAAAGTTTTGATTTTTTTTTTTCCTAAGTCTCCCTAGCCTGCTAACATTCACTTTTTAGTGCCTACTGCCCCCCCGTATACATATATACACGCACACACATCCACACTAGATTAATGTTGGCAAGCACACCACTCTACCAATGGAAACCGCAAAGAAACATTCACATATCTGGGGATTCTGATGTAATAGGGCTGAGGTTTTGCATTCCAGGACAGCATTTCTAGCCTCAAATCAAAATCAGAGCTGTCATTCAGAGCCCAGTGTTACGAATGTTATTGCAACCCAGCGGGGGGGATGAGGGAAAAGAGGGGGGGAGAGGAGGAGGGAGCGAGGAGAAAGATGCTGAATTGGTTGGTTTCTTTGGAGTTTATTTCTGAGTTCAGATGGTGCAAGGCAGTACGAGCCAGGATGGTGGCAGGCACTTTAACCCTTTTCAGGCTGATGTTCAGTAATCCTCAAATTAAGCCACATGCCTCAGCTACAGGACAAAGAAAAACGCCTCAGTATCTAATGGAAAGCTGAGGGTTTCTAGGCTCAGCTCTAAAATATAGAGGGCCAAGAGAGAGAAGACATGCTGCAGGATTAAATGCTTTGAGTTCTCCTGTGACAGGCCCTTTTCCAATGGGACTTTGGCAAGCTTAAGTCACGTCTGCGTTGGATAACCATAGTCATAGGGTGCTTTTGGTTGAAAACAAACAACAAAAAAAATGAATGCATGTGATTTCTTCTCACATCCCTGAGACAAAACATGCCCTCCCTATGTTTTCTGTGGTGAGCTGACACCCCACCAGCCTGGCCATCAGGCAATCAGCGATGATACGGCACTGCCCTACAGCTACATTTTGCTGTTCCAGCAAAAATCCCAGGTCAGTGGGCATTTAATTCGAGCAAAAATTGCCAGGTGATCTCTGGATTTGGCTGAGAGTTTGTAAGGCGCTTTGGGTTCCTTTGGGACGAAAATGCTGCAAAACTCCCAAGCATGGGAGTAGCCCATTACTCCATTGCAAAAGGCACAGCTCCCCCCAGCCTTTAGGAAAGAGAAATCCCACTTTCCAAGCTGCTCTGATGCCCAAAAGATGGTATTGGAGGTGATTCCCCAAGCCCAGAGCTCTGCACCCCAGCAGGTACGATAGCCTGAATCTCTGTACTGCTACCGTGGACGTGTTACGATGCAGGAGGCCGCGTTCTAATGTGACGCTATTTTTTCCATCATTTGTACTGCAGGAGGTCTTTGATCGCCTCTATTTGATTTATACTGTTGGATACTCCATCTCTCTGGGATCCCTCACAGTTGCTGTCCTTATCCTGGGATACTTCAGGTAGGCGGCTCTGTTTTTACCTAAGCGAGTTGTCGCTGGACCGGAAAAGCCTTGGGCTTTCCTGAAGGCTAAAACCGGGATGGGGTGTGATTCTCCAGCAAGGGTTGCGTCTGTGCTTTGGGCTGTGTCAGGGCCACTTAGGTCAAACTTCTGGGGGATGAGGGGAGGGGTGTCTGAACTTCTTCCCCTTGGCTGCAGTGGAGTTTTCTAGACCAGCTTTATAGCAAATGGGAAGACAAACATCTCCAGGAAGAGACTGGTCTCACTTGGAAGACCGTGTAGGGTTTTGCACCCCTACTTCCATCCATCTAATTCTGTTTTGATTTAGATGGGTAATTTTTAGATGTCTAAGGTTTCATAAGGGAAATTCCACTCCAAACCCAAATATTATTGAAGAAGGGATTAGCTGAAGGGAACCTGGGCCATACAAAATCTTGGACTGAGTCCTGCAATCTCCCCATCCTACTGCTGCACCTAGGGAGCTGGCAATGACCACTTGCTCTTCTGCCTGCCTCTCCCCTAACCAAGGGATGCAGGTCCGTAAATACCATTTTGAACCTGCACCATCCAACCCATTGAGCTGCCTTTTGCATGTTCTTGCTGCCATCAAGACCAGAGGCAGAACGAAAAGTCTCCTTCACAGCTAGAAGTTTGTCCTTTGGGCAACCATATCTGGTGAGCAGGTAGAGCAGGGCCCTCACCCCTTGATCCCTAGAGCCCAGTGGCACAAGCCCCAGATTATCCTCCATTTGGCTGCTGGCAGTAACTTATAGTAGCCAGCAGGATCCAGACAACAGCTGCAAAGGGAAATTCTCCATGCAGCAAGCAACCACATGGTGTCTGAGGATGAACCTGGCAGCAACCACCATGCAAGCATAGGCTAAGCCCTGGACACATACCACCAGGAATGAAATGTGTGCCCTTTGGCCCTGTGAGTGCTCAGAGCTCTCTGTAGTGAGGCTGGAATGGTTTGCTTGGATGACAGAGCATTCCTGAGCCTGTGTCACGCACAAGGCAATGGGGACTGCAGGGTGGCTGGAGGCACTCAGCACAATCCCAAATCCCAGCCGTGCTCCATCACCCCCCTGTCCTCTCAACCCTTCCTCCCTGTTCCATTTCCTGCTGGAAACTGGCAAGGCTGATAAAATATTTAATGTCCACGTATGCATGAGTGCTCCTATCTTCAGGAGGCATCACCTCATCAGAGCATCTCACAGCCCAAGCTGGACAGAGGACTGCTGGAGCATCTTTGCCCCAAGGATCAAAGCAGCAGCAGAGACCATGCCAGTGTTTATTCCAGTTAACAGATGATCCAGAGATTCACTGGCTGCATTTCAAAAGCAGGGAGCAAAGCCCGTCATAATTTATACTTCAACAATTCCACTTGGCTTAATTTGTACTATGGTAGGACAGAAACAACTAGTATTGTTGTGACAAGCTCCACAAAAAGAGGAAAAAACATGTCTTTTATTTGTGCAATTATATTTTTGTTTCTGATGTCGGAGCTGGGGATTAAAGAGGGTATAAATCTGTTCACTGATTCATGCCTGGCTAACCAGAGCCATAGAAGAGGGAGGAAAGGGGCCCCAGCAGGTCAGTAAGCCCATCCTTCTCCCCAAAGGCAGGATCACTCTTTCTAAAACACACCACATAGACGTGTGTCTGATTCACTTCTTACCATCCAGTTTTTCCCCCAAAAGGATCTTAAAGCGCTTTACAATCAGCATTGGTGAGGTCATTCACCTGCAGCTGCAATGCTGGGGTGCTGGGGTGGAGCCCAAAATCTTCTCGACTCATCCAACCAATGGATTGTGTCTCTAATGGCAACCAGAGAAAACAGCCCAGCACACTCGAGGTGCTGACCCCAGGACGGAATTTGGCATGGGCACAAAGACAAGCAGTTTATGCTACAAGAAACTCTGCAAGGTTTTTATTGTCCACAAGCTCTGCAGCCCATTTCCTCTGCACAAAATGCAGAGAAGTGCAAAGTCTTGAAATGCAGATTTGACTCTGTAAGAGGAGTGGATTTCTTGGAGAATTTACCTGTAACAGGGACAGAGATACACATTTAGCATCAGTGAGTGCTGTGCACATATCCTGCCTCATATCCTGATGTCTGTGCATCTGGGAGAATGACCGCACACCTGATGCACACCTGTTGCACGTGCATGGAGCACCGTGCACACGCTGCACACAAAGATGTGCATGGACTGCACATCCCATGCTCTCCACACAGCCTCCAGCTGCACTGCACACACCATCCTCTAGCAGTAGACTCACTGCACACCGCATGCACGCTCAATATCTGGGCCCAATATGAGTAAATGCATCTTAATTTCTTGCCAAAAGTTCCCAGTCAAGAAACAGGAGCTTTGCCTCGTCCTTGGAGGTGCCCAATGCCAGGCTGGATGGGCAGCCTGAGCTGCTGGGGGGCACCCAGCCCACGGCAGGGGTTGGAACTGGATGGGCTTAAGGACCCTTCCAACCCAACCATTCTTTTTTTCTATGATTCTACGATTCTAGGAAATGAGCATAGGCACCGTGTTGTCCTAACACAAAGTCAGAGCAGTGGTATGGGGCTCTCCAGAAGCAGAAGTAGTCCTTGCTCTGTCCAACAGATGGTCTAACCTACTCCAACCCTTCTGTTTCCTCCACGCCAGGCGTTTGCACTGCACTAGAAACTACATCCACATGCACCTGTTTGTCTCCTTCATGCTGAGAGCTGTGAGCATCTTCGTGAAGGACGCGGTCTTGTACTCCGGGTCGGCTTTGGAGGAGATGGAGCGGATCTCTGAGGAAGACCTGAAATCCATTACAGAAGCTCCTCCAGCAGATAAGTCACAGTTTGTGAGTATCACAGCCTCATGCTTCTGTCCCCTCTGCCCAGCACCTCACCCCTTTCAGCAAGGTGTTGAACCATTATTCATTTTTACTGCGATTCTATTTGACTGATTTTTCACTTGGAGCTCCTCTCATAGAGGCATCACTGTGCTGTAACATCTGTGCCATCAAATTAGCACCCAGGACACAGCAAAACCTTGGTGTCCTGGAGGACTTTTACCCCTAATTCCTGGGCTGGAGCAAGGGGAGAAGCTCAGTAGTGGACGTCTCATCTCACTGTACCTTCATGTCAAACCATGACTGGTTGCTCCTCTTACAATTTATCTCTCTCATCTCTGATAAAAGAGTTTTTAGAAGGAACAGTGGGGGAATTACACACTATCACAAGAGAATGGATAGGATTCATCTGCATAAAAGCAGATGTCTGCAAAGGACACATCTCCGTTCACTCTTGTCACCTCAGGTTCCCTCTATGGTCAACAGAAATATGGTCAACAGAAATCAGGTCAACAGAAATCAGGTCAACACAGCCAGTAGAGCAAAAAGCATGATTCACCGCATCCCATAGTAAAAATTTTGGCACAGAAGGCTTGGATGGAGACCTCTGCATTGTCCATGTGTTTGTTGGGGTGAAGCCTCTTCGCAGATTTCAGCGCTGTCCCCACCTGCTGAAGCTGTCTGCTGTCCTTGCCACGGGGCTCACCATAGATCTCGCATGATCGTAGGCATGGTAGCTTGTCATCTACAAACTGCTGGATGCTGCACAAATGGGGGAAGATTCAATGCACCTTAAAAATTCAAAACTAGCTCAAACATGCTCGTGGAGCAGCTCTACCAACGGGACATCACAGCTCACAACACAAGCTTTGTCCCTGTGTATTCATTTGGCTTCCAAAGTGTGTTTCACAGCTTGTGCTGCTACCAGGGACCTGGCTACAACCACCCTTATTGTCTGGGTTTTGTACAATGGCAATGATCACAGCAGCAGTCCTGCAGCAGACATCCCTAACTGCTTCTCCAAAGACAGCTGTCATGCCACAGAGCCCTTCAGGGAGCTGTGTCTGTTGGCTCTGGGTTGGGATGCACACCCCATTCTGGAAACAGCCAACACAGATCAGCTTCTATTATACAGAGCCCTTCACACCCACTTGGCCGCTTCTGTTCTGCTCTGGGGCATCCCTCGAAGTTGATTTCAGGTTATGAACAAGAAAGATCATGATTAATTATAAAATCAGCATGAGCAAAGCATCCTAGTGTGTGCCCAAACCCCCCCAAATGGAAATTTGTAATCATGTTTTCTTCCCATCTCAGAAATCCGTTTCATTTATTTGCTGAGTCACTGGTTGGAGTGCTCAGTGCACTTCAATGCCTTCTCTTCTTGAAAAGAGCACAACAAATTTCACTGCATTCTTTTCTGTTTCTCCTTGGGCTAGAGTCATTATTAGGAATATTAGCAATTCAATAGCATTCCCCATTCTGCCAAACTGAAAGGCAAACGAGTGATGAAGGCAATTAATAGATTTATTTTGTTTCCAAACAGAGTGGAAGTTTTGCACTTATTGTCTGAGGCTGTGTGTGGGTACATGGTGATATTTTGTGAATACAGAAGTTATTGTTAAACCTAGACAGTTGTTTTTTTTCAACTGATCTTCATTCCATTGCATCCCATTTTTTTGTAAAAGTAAAAGAAAAGGAATGTATATATCAATACATAGATCAATGTAGGTATAATGTGCCCATATCTGTTTTGATTGGCAAATGATTAGCATAAGAGCTGGGCAGAATAAACATTGCTCTTTTTATTTGCATTGTGCATATTATTGATAACTTCTTCCATCTGCTTTAAGGGCCATGGTGCTATCTTTATATTCCTCTCAAAGTAAAGGGCAGCACGAAGATGTGTTGCTGCTGTAGGATGTGTTTGGTAGCCACAGGTTTCCTTTGAAGCTGTGCTACCTAAACTCCCAATATCTGTGCTGGTAGGATCCATCCCACATTTGCAAGAGAAGGCATCGTGTGTCCCTTTGTACCACATAACCACACACAGCATCCTCACTGCGCAGCCTTTCTCTACTTGGGGTGAGAAATGTTGGAACAAGGGTCGTTTTGCCCCACTCTGCCAAATGGGCAGGGGAGCATTGAGCATTTTCCTCTCAATAAGCAAAAGATCATAGTTCAGTGTGGAGTGAGAGGTCAGCAATGCTCCCATTTAAAATCAGGGACCTGCTATGTCTCCCACCTTGCAGTTCAGATCTGTTCAGAAAAAGCCTTGAGGATTTGGGGGTTGGAACTAGATGATCTGTAAGGTCCTTTCCAACCTAAGCCATTCTATGATTCTATGATTTGGGGTGAAATCTCAACACGGGCTCTGGAGGGAGTCCCACCTCCAGCTGATGGTGGGTCCAAGTGAAGTGACTTGTACCAAGGTTGGCCACAGTCCTTTTTATAACATGGCCAAGAGTCATAGGGAAAAGATGAAGCACAGAAGCTCTAGAAAGCGGGTGAGCCCCTCATCTCTGGGGCTGGGGGAGGGTATCAGGTCACCTTCTCCCCACACGTCACCCAGCCCTCCTACCCCTCCCTGCTCACCTGATATTGCGGAGATGGTGTCAGGCCAAGGGGAAGCTTTCTTCTCAGTTGTTCATCTCTTCTGTTCTTGCACAAATTCCCCTCTTTGTAAAAACCCTGCCGGAGAATTTTGTGATTTATTTCTTCCCTTCTCCTTCTTGTTTCCCAGCCCATCTTGGCAAAGACCATGGATTTACGTAGAACAAGGATTTCACACTGTGTTTGTAGCATAACCCTCTCTTTCTGTGGTCGTTGCAGGTGGGTTGCAAGGTAGCGGTCACCTTCTTCCTCTACTTCCTGGCAACCAATTACTACTGGATTCTGGTGGAAGGGCTCTATCTCCACAGCCTCATCTTCATGGCATTTTTCTCAGAGAAGAAGTATCTTTGGGGATTCACATTATTTGGCTGGGGTAAGTCATGGCTGCTCCTTACGGCTGATCCGGCAGAGGCTTGCTGCAGGCTGTCCTTGAAGCAAATAGTGCTCATGTGTCAAAGTAAGGGAGAGAGCAGAGTAAGCATCAGAGACACAGTGGCTCATGCAAGGACAGAGCTCTATCGTGAATCTTTTATCACTTCTAGATTGAGGCATTCACACTGTGACACTTCCAGGATCTCTGCAAGGGTCACTCTGGGCTTGGAGACATCTCACCATCTTCCCAGGGCAGCAAATGTGTGCGTGTGAGATGATTTTAGTGTACTGAGTTATCCCAGCTCTGCCAAGTGCCTCCTGCTGAGAAACCAGCGTTGAGCTGGAGGGGTTGGAAAGTTGCACGAAGCTGTGAGCATCTGCTCCCAACAGCAGACCTCAGCTCCAATTTCCTACCTCTGATCTCAGTTGTAAAAAGCTCCTGAGGTTTCATGAGGGCTGGAACACTGGCAGAAGCTTGCAATTTGTGGGGAAGACTTTATTTTTATTTTTCTCCCTTTTCACCCAGGCATCTTTTCATGGAGTAAGGAGAAAGAGGCGGGGTGTGGGTGCAGAGGGAGGGCTCATTAGTGAAAGACGTTGTGGGCAAAGGCATTTCAGATGAGAAAGTGCTTTTTGTTCGCTTCTGGCAACAGCTTTGGCTCACAAGGACTTACGAGGTGCGGGTAGGCTGAGGACAATAAAAACATTGCCCACAGTTGTCTGGAGCATATGGACTGGATTGGAGAACAGGAAACGTATAGATGATCCTCGAGGACGTAACTACAAATGATGGGGTGTGAGCCTCCAATGGAGCTTACAGCAGGAAAAGCCTGCACAGAGATAGCTATGGTTACCTCTAAATGATACAACCACTTCCCAGCTTCCAGCTCCCAGCTGCACCTGGCCACATCCTGACCACATTTTAGGACACAATTATGTGTGCTCCACACCATTCCCACTCCAGGACGTGACTTCTTCCAGGAGGAAACCCAAGCTTTTGGGTGCTGAGTGAAACATGGCGCACTCATAGATATAAGCAACCAGGGCATGGGTACCCACAGTCTTGGGAAAGCTTGTGAGCATAGAAAGAAATGCCAGAAATATGACATGGAGAAATATTAGGAAGGGAATGGCAGGCTACTGTTTTGATTTGGCGATGTATATAGCCACTGTCTCTACCAGTGGGTCTCCAAGCAAGCCAGATAACAGTGCAAACCTGAGGTTAGGGAGAATTGCACTTTTTTGCTTTTAATGCAGTCTGCAGGACTGTTTCCTTCCCCACTGTTCTTATGGGGGAGAAGGGACCCAAATGCTCCTTTCTAACCCCGTGTTCATTGGTCAGAAACCACTGTACTGCCTCGTGATAAAGATGAGAGGCATAACGTAGGTCCATCCATCTATCACAGAAAGTTGAGTCCCATCCAGTCAACATGTTTTTGGGGAAATAAATAGAGAGATTTGGGGGACAGGGCATTTCTTCCCTCAGCTGCTCTGAGGCAGAGAAGACTCTTTGAAAACAAACCAACCGACCAAGCAAACCTCTTTCAAACCTTTATGCTAGGTAAAATTTGCTTCTAAGAAAATGTCACTGCACTGAATGGAGAAGACTTCAAGAAGCAATTCCCCAGAGCAAATTCTGGGAGAGGGGGAAGCAGCTGAAAAATAATGCCATATGTTTAACAAGAAAAACCAACTCGACGCTGCTCGTAACGCAGCCAAAGGAAAACAGTCCAACAGGCATGGGTTCCTCTCATTAATTCTTCCAGCCACTGCCAGAGTATAATCATTTTATCAGAGCAACCACAAAGCTGAAGTCACACCTGTCACAACACCAATCATCTGTGGGCTTCCAGAAGTTTGAGGCTGCTTCATTTAAATTCCTCTGGAATGAGAACATAGGATCCCGCCGGTTGCATTTGTTTTTGCTTTGTTTTGGTTAGCATGATAATGTACACACACGCACCCGCGCAGACGTACTGCTTGGATAGCTTTTGGGCACTGGAATGGGCAACCCAATCCAAGACCCACTGGAGTCAGTGGAAAAACTCCAGTTCCCTGCAGCGGGCACTGGATCCTGCCCATACCACAGCAGGGAATGACAGGGAATCGGTGATAAATAACTGTGACATTCCACATAGGTATAGAAAAGACGTTAGCCTCAAAAGCTCGGATTTTTTTTTTTCGGTTGTGCAATGATAAACAAAAGAGGATTTACCCTGCCTGGAAGTTTCCAAGGTGAGGGGAAGAAAAAGTCACCCTACAATACCTTATTTCCAGTCTACAGAGGAAACCAGAACGTATAGTTGGGCTTTGATGTCAGACCCAAAGATTTTGGTCAGGTCTTTTCAGTTCACATCCTCCCTGGCACAAAGGAGCACAGCTCCTTGGAATTCAGCAGCACCCTTCGTGCAGTTGCAAAGGAGGCACCGATGGCAGACAGGAACGTGCTTCTTGCCAGCACCCGACAAAAATAAATAAATTAACGGTATTATGGGAAACAATAAATTCCCCAGCAGACTTTGAGTTCCATGCAGTTGTTTTATGAAGGAAGTCTAAGAAGCATGACCAATAGCCAGAAAACCCAAGCTGATTCCACTGGCATTTCTCCTTCACACCGCGTTAATTCGTCTGGCTGCACGGCACTGGCTCTCAGCTGTAGTGCAAGAGAGGGTTGCAGTGAGATCTGAGCAAGAGAAACAGATCCACGGGTTGTTGTTAGAGGTATTCAGGTCCAAAAATTCATGATGGGGAGTCTATGCAGAAATCATCCTTGCCTGAAATTATTTGCACCTAACGAGGCAGGAGCGGTCCTGTGTGGAGCCAGGAGTTGGACTCCATGATCCTTATGGGTCCCTTCCCACTGGGGATATTCTACAATTCTCAGAGGCACATGGAAGTGTTGTTGGTCTGGTTTGATATGAGGAAACTGTGACAGAGAGTGACTGAATAAACACTGTAACTCAACAGGGTTTTCAAATAGCAGGGAACAGAGACCAGGTTTCTCCAGGCTTGCATAAGGTCTTATTCATAAGCTTTCTTCTCCTAGCAGGCGCTCTGCACCCCCTCTCTTACTCACAGCTTTGACACACGCACAAAAGCCATTTTTCCATGTGCCAGGAGATGCGTGTGCAGTGTGAGTGCAAGAAAAGGGCTGGGGCGGCCACCAGGCTTTATCTAGCATGAGGTTTGCAATTTTCTGGCTGATGGGGAGATCGTAGAATCACTCAGGTTGAGAAATCATAGAGTTGTATGATCATTTAGGTTGGAAAACACCCTTAAGATCACCAAATCCAACCATCCACCTAACCCTACAAGTCCATCCCCCTAAGCACCACATCCACGCATCTCTTAAACACCTCCAGGGATGGCGACTCCACCACTTCCCTGGGCAGCCCGTTCCTGACTATATAGCACCTGCATTGTACACACTGTGTGTATGGACTGGAAATGCACAGCGCATACAATGTGGATTCTGTAGAAGTCACTCCCGGCGTCGCCGCCCGGCCGTGCACGCGGTGTTTGTAAGCATGGGGAGGATGTGCACGCACCCAGCTGCTCCTGCATCCATCTGCACACACAGCCACCCAGGAGGGCAGAGGGTCTTTGGAGACACCTTTCCTTGGAGGGCTGGCCAAGTGCATTCACAATGGATACTCACNCTGGTGGGAGGGGTCCTTGCCCATGGCAGGGGGCTTGGAACAAGATGATCTCTAAGGTCCCTTTGAACCAGAATCATTCTATGATTCTATGATTCAACCTCAGATGGCTTTCTTCCTTGCAGAGCTGCATCCTCTTGGGCACCTGCCTGCTTGGGGGTACCTTTAGATGTCTGAATTGGAGGTGCTCAGCCTTGGTTTTCTGGGTGGTCGTTCTCCTATCTATGGGCACTTTGAGCACTCAGCAAAAGGGATGCTCCATCCCAGGGCATGGAGACACCGAGGAGTCAGTGGTCCCCCTCTGAAAGTAAGAGATGCTGAAGGGAAAGCTGAGCCTTCTGACTGCAAACCTACAGGTTGGCTTATCAGAGCGAGAGGGGATGGTTGAACTCTACAAACCCGGTGGCCCAAACTCTGCGTGCTGCAGTGACAGAGAGAGAATCTAAACACGGGGCAGAGGGAAGCGAGGGGGAGGACTCATTCCACTTCCTGTATGTTTAGGAATATTTATGATCACAATGAAACAAAGCGCGTTTGGGATGCACAAAGACAAGCGTAGCAATAAAAGCAGTGCCAGGAGTTGATTCTGTGTGTTCTGCAGATGTCAAGGATCCTTTCCCTCAGCTTGCCTGGGCAGAGAGAGGTGGCAGTGCACAATAAATACACACATAGGGATTCTTAGGTGTAATTATTTTCTCCTGTATGTTGCATTGTTGCTAGGAAGCTGGAGCACAACACAGGATTAGTAGGAATGGGAGCAGTGTCCTTTCTGAAGCACACGACGGGCTAGGGAGGAACAAGAACACATCAAACCCATCCAATCTCTGAAACAATCCATCTTCCAAATTCAGAGCTCCACCGTAACGGGTGAGCACTGGGCAGCAAGCATCTGAGCTCTGCACACAGACAGCTGATGGAAACGTGAACACCACCAACGCTATCAGTGAAGTTACAGCCATCGAAGCCTTTGGTAGCTCAGCCAGGAGTTGGGAGCACGCACGTATTTTCCATAGATGGGTGCTTAGCAGCGAGGAGGAAAGAGAGGGTGTTTGTTACAATAAATCATCACCTCCCTGAGCCCCCAGCTTCAGCACGCTCATGGTTCCTGGTGCAATAGGTCTAAGTGTTTTCTTCCCAGTGCCAGCCATCGTTGGGGATTGTAAAGCAGGGTGCATTCCTTATAAATGTATCCTTGTAGGCAGCGCTGGACCTGAGTGAGGCTCTGTGTTTAATTATTTATGCTTTCTTATATTACCGTGGCATTTCAAGGTTCCAACCCAGATAACAGCCCCGTTGTCCACGGGTGCACGAAACGGGCGTCCCTGCCCCACACCCCAGCTCAGAAAAGCGTCCGTGGTCAGGAAAGCCTTTAAGCACTCTAATGAGACTTAAGTGCATGCTGAAAGTTAAGCGTGTGCTCATGCACGCCGAGCCCCAATGAGCTGAGACTGTGAACAGCATATTTACAGTCACCGGTGATAAATGTCGCCTTTATTTATTTCTTAATTTTTTTAATTTTTTTTTTTTTTTCACCTGAAAGGGGTTATTCTTCTGGAATTTGTGGAAGCCACTGTGGATTTGGTCCTGCCTTTTAAGGGAAGCCAGCAGGGGACTCAGTTGTACAAATAAAGCAGAACTGGACCCTAAATAAATAAATAGAAGATTGCATTTGGATATTGGTGATTCTTTTACTTTTTACAGGGAAAAGATGATGCCCAGTGTAACCGTGCTGAAATGAGGATGGTTCCTTTGGGAGTAAGCCTTGGGCTAGAGTATTTTGCAAGTATTTCTCTGAATTCCAGCATTTGTCTGCTTCATGCAGCAAGTTTCTCCTACTTCACAGAGCCTCTCAACCATCCAGACCAGTAAAAATCAAAATGGGGTAAAGAAAATTTGAAAAGAGTTAGGACCTGTGAAAGGGCTCTTGACCTTTCATTCAAAATAAAAAAAAAAATCGTTTCCCCCTCCAAAATTTCCTAATTTCCTCCTTCAGCTCATGGCTACTGCTCTGGCCAGTGTATCAGTCAGGCACTGTCTTGGCCATTAAAAACTGGTTGTTATATCCATTAAGCATAAGGCAGTTTTTCATAGTTTTCATAGTTTTCTTACGGTGGTTCAGCCCATAGGTTGTGTTTGCTCTAAATGTCACATTCATTCCTATGAACCAAATGGGTCAAGATTTGTCTCTTAGCCTTGAGGGCAACTCAAGCTCACACCTATACAGCTCTGCTCTCCTTCCATCGCTCTTCTCCTCTTCCTGAAAGGGGTGATTTGAACCTTGCAGAGAGTTTTCTGGGGTGATTGGGATTTACCTTACAGTTGAACAGCATATGAACATAGGAATTTGCCGAATGCATGCCCAGAGCTTGTTTTGTTGTTGCCGTGAGGGTGTTCTGGGTTCAATGCAACTTTTTGGTGTACTCAAGGCCACTTTTTGTGCGATGCATTCTAAGTCTGATCTCAAACCCACCTTTCCCTGAAGTCAGGGAAAGAAGGGAAAGCAGATATCTTGGGAAAGATGCATTGTACGAAACCCATCTCTGCTTCAAACTGAATCAGTTGGCTCAAGCAGTCACCCATGTTCGAGTCCTGCAAACTGTGCCTCTAAAAGACAGTGCCTTGTAGACACAGCCCACAGGAACTTGGTGGTTTATCCTGACAAGTCCGTGGCCCAACTGGGCATCTCCAGGCACGAATTAAGGTTGCTTAAGCCAAGACCACTCGTGGTGGGCAGCTTGGGAAAGCAAGATGCTCTGTTTTGAAAGCCAGGAGGCTTCAGTAGGGTGCACGTGTCCACCCCATACCATTTGGCCTCCACAAGATGCTTCCTGTGATTGGTTTACCACGATAATGCCTGGATTGCAGAAGAGCCAGAAGGCCAAGATCAGGCTTTCCTGGTCCCAATTATGCTTGAACATTTAAAAACTCCTTCCTCCACACTCCCTTATCCCTCTCCACTTGAACTCATGCTAGTAGAGGCCTCTGCTCCCCTACTCACCCCACTGATCTGTGTTTCTTTGCAGGACTCCCTGCTGTATTTGTTACAGCGTGGGCCAGCGTGAGAGCCACTCTAGCCGACACAGAGTAAGTCTGGTTGGGTTTTCTTTCCTCCCCTTCATGTGTGATGCCTTTGTGGGGTTTTTGGCATAGATGAGTTTGAGGGTGAATCAAAAGGAAAAAAAAGAACCAGGCAAAGCCAGAAATAATTCCCACTATGAAGTCAGCAAACTGTTAAGGTGAAGGTAGGTGCGACTTCCCAGAATTTTACAGAATTTGATAAATATGAACACCTGCAGCTGTTATCCCTGGGGCTGAAGGAGACTGTTTCACAGGTAGACAGCAACAGAAATGGCCTGAAAAATGAATGAATGATCTGCAGAGCATGGGTAGAGATGATTCATTTGCTTCTCCTTCCAGCAGAGGAATTGGAAAGCATTGCACAAAGCTGGGGCATAGCAGGCCCAGCACAGTCAGAGGAGATGAAGGTCTGACTCCTCAGTGCAGGAGATATGGATGCCAGCATGCCCTTGGGATCAAGGAGCATTTGTGCAAACTCATGGAAGATGAATTCCTGCAGACATATTAAATACTCAGTGATGTACTGGCTTGGGAAGCCATCCTGAACTGCAGATTTTTGGAAGAATATTCTGGAAAAATACTATTACTCTGTTGCCTGATTCTCCTTAAATATCAACTTCTGGCTGCTGTCAGAAACAAGATACTGAATCGGCCATTTCTTAGGTCCTACACAAACACCCCAAGGCCTTATATTCTTACATTAAGCTGAAGGAAGCATCCATAGCATCGAACCCTCAAGCCTAGCGTAACCACCTTTGTGGTGCACAGTCCAAAGCCCAGGTTTGACCACACAACACATTTCACCTACACACAACCTACCTTCAAAATGTGAGAGACCCCAGACAACTTTTCCAATGGCTTTTCCTAGAAAGAGACAGCTTTCCAAAGGGGAAAAACCCAAGCTACAAGCTTGGAAAGACGTGGTAGCACAGCTCCTGCAGTGTGACGCATCTGCGTTGGCACAGCCCCGTCCTCGTACAGCCTCTCAGTCAGCACCGGTGGTTTCTCTGCCCTGTCCCTCATTTTCCTTGAATAGTTGCCTGGGTAGAGCTTGGCCCGTGAAATGCAAACTGCAGCTGCCATCTGGGGGCTGTCTGGCTCAGATAAAGAAAGGCCTGTGGCACTCCTCTCTCTGTGGTTGGAGAGAATTCAAACAGAGTAATTAACACCGAGTGACCTTATTCCATGGCTGCTGGAAGCGCCTGGGAGGAAATAGTGTCCAGCCCCTCGTCAGCAGATGGACAACCATAGGTGAACGTCCATGCCACCAACAGTTTGTCCTTTCAGTCTTCACTTGGATAAAGCCAAGAGAAGACATGTGGAATGGCTGGGTCTTGCTGTGAGAGTAGGTTTGAAGGGAGCACATAGAATCTGAATGTGAAAAAAAACAGAGTTATCCATATCCCCGTGTTTTCAGCAGGACTGATCCCCAAGAAAAGTTGTGCAGGCTTATTCTGAGGGGTAGTATTAGGCCATCTCAGCCAGGGCAAAACTCATCATAGCCTCTCTTGTTTTCATGAAAACCAGATTACTTTTAGTGTAGGTTTTTCTCTTATAGAGATGAAGAAGTGGAAAAGGGCAGGTTCCTGCCCAGAGGGGACAAGTCTTGATGGCTGTGGAAAGAGCTGCTCCACCATCTGGAGAGCATAACTTAAATGCATTTAACAAGATGTTCAGTTTTGGATGGTCTAACAGCAGAAAAGAGGGTTACTTTGAAGCAATGCTGAATGAAGACAATGTTAGAGCCTTTCCAACCCAACAGGCTCTGGAGAAACCCCATCCTTCCAGGGTGGATTTACCCAGGGAGACAGTGAGTCTGTTGCTCTTGGTAATCAATGGTTTCCTGATGGGCTGTCCATCTCTTCTCAGGTGTTGGGACTTGAGTGCTGGCAATCTAAAATGGATAATTCAGGTGCCCATCCTGGCAGCTATCGTGGTGAGTAGTGGCTGGTCACAAGGACTGGGAGGCAGTGACTGTACTGGGGTGGTGCAGGCATGGTGCAAAGAGTGGGCCCAAGCTGCCTTGCTCTAATAACCCTGTTAGCACAGCTCTTGCCTTAATAGCATGGAATCTTGGCACCTCTGGTTTAACAGCCTTATATCTGACCTGTCTGTAAGCTTGATAGCTGCACACAGTAGAGGGGTTTATGTGCAACTTCAAGGTTTGCTGAGGAGAGAAAAATGTCACAAGATAACACCCTAAAATTGTTAATGAAACAAACATTAGCTTGGGAAGCTGCTTTCACATTTTTTAAACATTATCCTCTTTCTTCCCTCTGTCTTTCTCTATGGTCCTCTATTACTCCATCTTCTGCTCATTATATAAGTGCCACATCTAAGTTATATAAGTGCAAGCAAAAGGGTTTTTCCATGCCCATGTGTCCTAACTCCCCACCACATACAACCACGAGCAGCTGAACAGAGCCAGTAAGAATCTCTGTACGGTCTTCAGGGGGTTTTGCATCAAGCTCTGTGTGCTTTGCTCTGGCTCAGAAATCAGGAGGCCTCAGAAGATGATCAATGTGGGTGAGAAGAAAATTAGTCCACCTGTGTATAACCAGCAGGGCAGTTTCTGAATGTGATCATACATGCAATTAGGTGAGCTGCTCCGGATTTGAGGGGGATTTTTACTTCTTCAGAATTTCCTTTCTGTAGAAATTCTCCCCCTGGCTCTAGCAATCCATTCTGCACCTTGGGAGAAACGTATCACCAAGCCCACATCGTGGTCATTGGAAACGAAATAGTAGGATGGAGAAGAAAGTTCAGATAGTTCAACTAGATGAATGCCAGCAACCCCATTGCATTTAATTTAAAGCCCAATTAGCAGAGGAGAAAGAGCTCGATTGAGGCTCATCCTTGTAAAAATAATGTTCCTCCATGAGGCTCTGCTGTGCTTGTACCCTGGCTATTTGCAAATGCAGCTATTTATCATGCAAAAATATTCTGTGGGTTGTTTCTGTTTAATTTCTGTGGGTTCATATTGTTCACTTGGCTGCCTTTTCAATTCCCACACTGGCTGGTCGTATGTTGCTGGACTAAGTTATGCATTTTCGGGATGTACTTGCAGAGAATTTGGATGCTGAGGGGCTGAAAATCCCTCTACTCTTTCACTGAATTTGATGTTATTCAGTTGTCTGGATTTCTGTTAAGACTTAGCACAAGTTTCAGGAAAACTTACAGGAGTTTTCCTCCTGACTATGATAAGGTTGGGCATCTTCACTTTAGTGGACAAAAGCAGAACAAGATCCCACTGTTGAGTGTTTGAAGCTAGAAAAGCTCATATGAGAAACAAAACTTTTTCTCGTTTCTCTTTTTTTATTGGTTTCCAGTGAAAATCTGTTATGTGCCCCCAGGCCATGTGCTTCTCTGCCTGTCGGTCTATCCATCCCTCTCTCCAAACTTTTCTGCCAGTCAGTAAATTCTTACCAAATGTAACTAAGGGAATGGGGTTGCATAGATGTTAAATTCCCACAAACCTCATGAAAATAGTCAAACAGATACAGGAGAGAAATTCTACCAATGCCCCTTCACTGGAAAGGGCGTAATGTGACCTTACCCCTTCTTAACACAGAGGAGAGCTGTTTGAAATGAACTTGCACCTCGTTAAAGGAGAAAGAATCCAACCACAGAAGACAAAGCCCGAGCAAACCAGGCGGTGTTCGTTCAGCTGCTTGGGGAACCACTTGTTTTAACAGGGAGGATAATTAACCATTGGAACTACTTACCAATGGTTGTGGTAGGATCTCCGTCATGGAAACACTGAAACCCAGATCTGCTGTAGCACAAACCAAAATGAATACAAGGAGGTCTTATGGGCTGTGTTTTGCAGATCAGACTAGAGGTTTGCAGCGGTTCCTCCTGGTGTCAAACTACGAGCCTGTGTGTGGCATGGTGATTTGTTTCCTTGAAATGCTGCTCCACTGTTATCTGAGAAGTCAAATGACTGCTGTGAGCCTCCAGAGAAACCCATAGGCATCAGCATTAGCCCTGTAACATGCAGCCATGTGGGTGGATAAATGAGGGCTCTGCATGCAGCCTCACCATGTCCCCAGGAACGAGTACATCTGGGGCAGGAACAGGTATCATCCTGGCCCCAATGGAACCAAACTCCAAGGACATCCAAAAAGCCCTCAAACATCTCCCCAATTTTCACCTCCCATCAGTATCAGCATAACCATGAGATGTTACCTTTTACTGCACTGCTCACCATGGGCATGGTCCTGCAGGACTGGGTTGACCTGGTTCAGCCACTGAGCACAGATGTGGTAGGAAACATATTTATTCTGCCTATTTTTGCTGTCCCTGCTGTCCTTATCTGGTCAACATTAAACTCTCCTCCAGAGAGAGTTTGCAGTAGAGATATAGCAGAAATTCTGCAGTTACATTGTCCTTCCCCATTCTTGATCTATCGTATCTAGTTATGTCTGCTCTCTGTCTTCTACATCATGCACTTTCCCTGTTCTTTATTTTTGTGCATGGAAACATGGAAAGACATCTTACTAATTGTTCCCTGACACTGAGGAGACCTTAATCTTGGGCTGGCTGCGTGGGATAAATAGAACTGAATTTCAGTCTTCTCCCTGGACACCAAACCCAGCTTGAGAAGTTTATTAGGTCATAAAAATGGGTCCATATCTCTGCCTTTTGCATGAGCTTAGCCCAGGCTGGCTAGTCCAGGCGTCAGTGTTTTCATGTGGGATGCCTACACTTTCTCTCTGTTATTCCCTTCTCTCTCAACCAGTTAAGTTAGATATAGCTGAAGCAATCCCACCAACTACTGGGTCCTGGAAGGGCACAAGAAGCTGTTCCAGCTCATACACAGCACAGTCAAAAGGCCACTGTATGCCACAGCCCTTTGGCTCATTTGGGGGAGGCATTGACTGGACAACGAGTGCTGGCTGCATCTCCTTTATTCTTTGTTGTTGTTTTTTTTTTCTTTTTTTCCTCTTCCAGGTAAATTTTATTCTTTTTATCAATATTATCAGAGTCCTAGCAACCAAGCTACGGGAGACAAATGCAGGGAGGTGTGACTCAAGACAACAGTACAGGTGAGTCACGTACCCTGCTCATCTTTTTGGTCAAAGTCCTTCCTTCCCCCATTGACTACAGACAGAGCCCAGGGTGACAGGTTCAGCCAAAGACACCTACACTGTAGACATTCAAAACAAGGTGTGAAGAATGTCACCTTGTATGAATCAGCAGCCCTTTAAACCTCCCCTAAACCTCTCCAACCCACGGGACCTGCCTTGTAGTGCAAGAGGAGTTCAGTCCCCCCAGCCAGTTGGGAAATGACTGGGCTGGCCTTCCACCAAGAGTGCAAAAATAAAAGCATTGTTTGTGCTGTCAAAGCCCCAAAAACTTGTACCATTTTGTTTATGTTTGTTTATTTCCCTCCTGTGCTTTGTAGAACTCAGTCTATTTGTTACATCTGCCCATCAGTGGGTGCTTCCTGAAACTTTGCTGGAAATCCAGCATTTTCTTGTTTGTTTTGTTTTCCTTTATTCTTCTGTCTTGGTAATTTAGGATAGTTGTAACACAATCAAAACAGGATAGAAAAAGCAGATTGCTGAGCCATCTCAGCTGCTTGAGCTCCTCACAAGCCCTGGAGCTCGACAGACCAGCAGGACACATTCAGGGGGGAAGAACAGAGTGATTTGGGCTGCAAACCATGAGCTCATCGCTACCACCTCCCTCTCCAAACACAAGATGTTTCGTTTGAAGCAGGAATGAGATTTGGCTGGAAAATATCTCTCCGTTTTCCTTTGCTGCCCTGTCAGATCTCTGATTTATCTATTTATTTATTTATCCCTGGCTGAAGCTCGCTATTAATTATGGTTTGGATGAGACCTGCTCCTTAATGCTTTAAATTCCCTCCGTGGTTTCCAGTTGCTGGACAGAGATGGTACCAGGGCTGTCTGGTAGTGATGCCCATCCCTCTCAATAATTGCCAGCACTTGGTGACTTGCAGTAACTCTTGGCAGCAGGTTTAATCCTTCAATTAACATCACTTCCAGGCAAGGCTGAGTCCCTCAGGAGCAAACCCAGCCAAGTGCTCAGGGCTTCGTTGTACCTCCCTCCTGCCCCTTGCCATAGGTCTGGTGCAGGGATGGAACTTCTCCTTCAGTCAGGGGCTTTCCAGAGGATGCTGCAGTTCAAAATGCTTCCTAAGAGTGGTCATCTCCTGCTTGCCCCACAATGCACCATCCATTTCCTCTTGGTGTCCAGCACGAGTCTGCTTGTGGATACACTTCCCCCCCTGCCATTATTGCACAGAAGGCACAAATCCAGGGTGGACCTTTATGTCTCATCTCAATAAGGACCCAGAATTGCAGATTTATAGAAAGGTTAGCGGGGCTCCCTGGAGATGTGGTCCAACCCCATTGCCCAAGCAGATCCAGCTGGAGGAGGTTGTCTAGGGTCATGTCCAGACATTATAATCTGAAGCAGAATCACTCCTTTGGGGCAGAGGGATTTAGTGCCAGCCATAGGCTGGGGAGAAGAAGCAGCACTGCACCTTCCACCTTCTTCCTATATTCCTGACCCAAAATAGTGGATGGTCTGAGGCTGAAAAAGAGATCCCAATGCCTTCATCTCCAGTACCCACATCAGCACCACTTGGGGACATATGTATAGAGGGGGTTAATTAGCACATCAAGACATGCTGGAGGATGGACTGGGTTGTGTCGCGTGTCATAAGAGAAGAAACAGCTTGAAATTGCAGGTGGACACAATGCCTGTGCAAATGTAAGGTATACAGGGCCAGTCAAGGGCACGTGTTAAGCCAGAATGAAATTATGCACAACAGACACCCAAGGAATGAGGCAGACCAACCTGGCTGGGAGATCCACTCCACCCACTGACTGCTTCTGTGTCTTTCTCTTTCCTCATCGCTGCAGGAAGCTGCTGAAATCTACCCTCGTCCTTATGCCTCTGTTCGGCGTTCACTATATTGTTTTCATGGCTATGCCATACACAGATGTGTCAGGGATTCTTTGGCAAGTTCAAATGCACTATGAAATGCTGTTCAACTCTTTCCAGGTAACTGCTGTGTTCACTGTGTAACTGTTAAACGATGG
This sequence comes from Penelope pileata, assembly GCA_013396635.1. Taxonomy (NCBI): domain Eukaryota; kingdom Metazoa; phylum Chordata; class Aves; order Galliformes; family Cracidae; genus Penelope; species Penelope pileata. The sequence goes on along the minus strand of WBMW01003918.1, from coordinate 182,488 downwards.
GGACAAACCATGAGCAACTCAGCACAGTGGGAAATGAGAGTGCAAAGCGTTCTCTTTGGAAGCAGGGTTGTGTTTGCAGTACGCCAGATTTCATTCACAAGATCATTTGACAATATTTTAGCAGCATGCATGTTTTATATTTGCAAAACAGAGCATAAAAAGGCTTAGTGTGTCCAGGAAAAAAAATGTTCCTGTTGAAAGGTAACTTTCCCCACAAAATCCATGTAGATCCAGGTTAGACAAAAGCTGGTAGAAATCCAGAGACACGTTGTTTCAAATTTGCTTCCAATTTGCTTGTCCCAAGCTGTCTTTCAGTCCTGCAAATTGATTTCCCTGTCCCAGATGTGGGCAATATTCAGGTTTGTTTACAGGACTGGTCCTGTGTAAGGCATGACAGCAAGAATATGCAATGCTCTACAGTCAGAGCTGTGTTTTACAGTCACTGTGCACCTTCCCCTGGAAGATTAACTGCTGGCTTACTTGCTCCTACTGATCATCATGGTCAACTCATGTGAATAATGGAAGGCGAACAGCGTGTCTGGCCAGATGAAAGTTTAGAGAAATTGTAAAGGAGATGGGGAAATGCATTCATGCATTTCCAAAACTTCTCCTGGGTGCAGATTCAATAAAATAGCAGCTGACCCCGCCAAGATCTGGGGATTCTATTGGCCAACAAAGAAAATGTAGATGATTTTCTCACATCTGAATTCTTTTGCTGGTCTCACTCAGCCAGTTGTGCTCTGTGTGTTTGCAAGAGGGCTGGAAGGGTCCGTCAGGGCCGTCTCCTGTCCTGCAGCAGGATCAGCTGTGTGTGAAACACTGCAAATGGTTATCCAAAATCATAGAGTCATAGAATGGTTCAGGTTGGAAGGGACCTTAGAGATCATCTTGTTCCAAGCCCCCTGCCATGGGCAAGGACCCCTCCCACCAGACCAGGCTGCCCAAAGCCCCATCCAGCCTGGCCTTGAGCACTGCCAGGGAGGGGGCAGCCACAGCTTCTCTGGGCAACCTGTCCCAGTGTCTCACCACCCTCACAGGGAAGAATTTCCTCCTTAGATCCAGTCTAAATCCACCCTCTTTCAGTTTATAACCATTACCCCTTGTCCTGTCATTACCTATCCTTGTAAAAAGCCCCTCCCCAGCTTTCCTGTAACGTAAACATCTTTCCTGCTCATGAACTTCTCCATTGAGGGGAACCTTACCACTTTCCCAGACACTCATCGCTGCCTCAGAACCTTGGAAATGATCAGGGCAGAGGAATTTCAGCCAGACATGACCCAGGTGTTGATATGGTCACTACTTTGTCAGTAGTCTGCAAGAAAATGGCTGTGTTACCCATCTCTAACACACTACTGAACCAACCAAAGTATCCTACCCACATTATACGTAACAAGTCATGACCATTGGTTTCAGAGGAACACAGGGAGGCTGGGCAACCTCGTCAGGGTACAGATACCCAACTGCAGCAAGATGAACATTGATGTGCTATTTCTTCTTCATTCTAGGGATTTTTTGTTGCCATCATATACTGTTTTTGCAATGGAGAGGTAAGAGTCATAACTTCTTAACTGTGTCCTACTTTTGTTAAGCTGTTTCCAGCTGCAGATGGATGCACATCAGTGTACCTCTCTTATTCTAGAGATGCAGCACTGGTTTGCACTCACTGAAAGATCTGCTCATCCATGCAAAAAGTTCACACGCTCATTTTGTCACACAAGACATACAGATCAATCTGCCATCAATAAATGAGCTACGGGAAGAAGCTAAGGGGGAAGAAAATGGTGCTGCTTTTTTTCTTCCTTTTCCCAGCACAAGTGCTGCTCAGTGCTGCCTAATTTCAAATCTCTGTCAGGGATAAAAGTGGATTGAGAGAATAGCTGTCTAATCAGCAAGCTCTTCCGTTAGGCCAAGCTTTGTTGACCTTTTTATTCTGTTTGAAGTGACATGCTGTAATTTTCAGACTGCTTTTGAGCTGTCTGTTTCCTTTAATTCCCTCCATGGCTGCATACTAAAAATCTGTCTGATCAGTGAATGCACACTGGAAAGAACAGAATTGCACAAAGTTTACGGATTTAAAGGCAAAATGCAACTACAGATACGTTCCTTATGTCCTGTAGCAAAAACCCAAGATGTTCCTTCCAATTTTCACCCATTTCTTCACCCATGTGGACACTCCCTCCTTCTTTTCCCTTCTCATGCCTTTTTCCCCCTCTTTGTCTCTCAGGTCCAAGCAGAAATAAAGAAGTCATGGAGCAGGTGGACATTAGCACTTGACTTTAAAAGGAAAGCACGAAGTGGGAGCACAACCTACAGTTATGGACCAATGGTTTCCCACACCAGCATCACAAATGTAGCCACGAGAGGGGCACTTGCCCTCCATCTCAATACAAGACTTATACCAGGGACCCTCAATGGACACCGGAATTTACCAGGTTATGTAAAAAATGGCTCTATTTCAGAGAACTCCATGCCTTCTTCTGGACCAGAGCAGTACAACAAGGATGAGGAGTACCTGAACGGCTCTGGGCTTTATGATGGAGACAGACCCACAGTACTTGTTGAAGAAGAAAGAGAGACAGTGATGTAAAGAGAGGAAGAGAAGAAGCAAAAGGATGAAAAAGGTTCCTGGAGTGCATTTAGTGGGCAAAAGAATATCAGGCCACACAACGGATGCCAAGGGTTTCCATGCGTTTTCTCTGTTCTGTGGAACGAGAAGGTTAAGTTATATGGGAAAAAAAAAGTGAGCCACCCATGTGGCCAGCGGTTGATCACACACATGTACTCAGTGATCTAAGTCTCCCCAGTGTTGATGGAGGCAGGGCTATCCACGGGCCTTGCTACCTGCTGAACAACAGATGCACTGAGAGCTGTGAGGGAGAGCTGCGCAGCAGCACGTGGTCCTTTCACCTCTTGGAGAGCTTGGGCAGCCAAGGAGGATGGGAGTCTCAGCCAGAATCTTGCAGGGAGCGTACATTGCCGTCTTCTTGCAAGGGTACAAGCCACCTTGAGCATCAGCATCTTTGGTTTGGTTTGCTCTTTCCTTTTAAAGTCTGTCTGGTAACACACACGAGGCTGACCGAGGCCTCTCAGGGGCCGTAGCTGCCCGTTCTTGCAGCCAAGGGTTCACCATGGACAGCTCGGTACGAATTGGGGCACGTCCTTCCCTTGGGTATTCTCACTCCTTGGCAAAAAGCTCCTCTGGGGTGGGCAGGGTTAACAGCTCGTGGTTGCTGGATGCGGGCAGAAAATCGTGTTGTCTTTTCCCTGCCTTGAGTACCCGTAGCAAGCCAGAAACCAGTGCAATTTTAGGATGGAAAATGTGGTGATCAGAACGTGCGACGTTTTTGTTCTTCCAGATACAGCGGTGGGGAGGGGCCCACCCTGCCTGCTCCCAAGCAGGGGATTGGGATTTACAGACCTTCAGCTTGTGTGCCCGTGTGTGTGTGTGGCTAAAATCAGCTCGGAAGGCAGCCAGCTCAGCCCTCCCTCTTTGTGGATGCTCATGGAAACAGGCCTCGGTCGTGTTTTTAATCTTAAAATTTCTTTAAATTTCGGAATGATTTGTTTTTCACGAAGCCAAACCCTCACGAGGAGACAAACTCCAAGTCTGCCTGTATCACCCAGCAGCACGAGATGCTGGATGCAGCCAGGCAAACCTGCCTTCATGAGATCCAAAATCTGCTGGACGAAAGCACAGGGATGGCTCATGGATGGTCACCTTCCGAGCACCCTCTGGCCTTTCCCATTCTTAGTGGTTGGGCTGTTCAAACGAGCCACACACACACACATGTACACCCAGTGAGCGTCTTCCCTGGTGTGAACAAATATAACTTCAGTCAAAGTCGTTGCTTTTGCCTAGAGACGTTCAAGAGAGGAAATGCTCTTGGGATTGCCTTAGAAGGGAAGAGCACAAGAAAATGCCTGATTCCTACAGGAGAGAGAGACCAGGAGCGTTTTGTCAGTGTGCAGTTTCCCTTCTTGCAAGGAGTGCCCGAGGTTCTGACACACCTCGTGTCTTTGGCAGTGACAGAGGCACAGCCCTCATTGGCCAGCAGTGCTTTGTCCTTCCCACTTGGCACCAGCTGGGCACCTAGCAAAGGGTCTCTGCCGGTTTTAAAGTATGGCTCAGAATTGATCAATAATGGGAAATGAGGAACAGCGACCAAACTTGCTATTGCAGCTTGTGCTTCCTCAAAGGAAAGACTCTGGCTGAGCCAGCCTGGATCCTCTCCTCAGCCCATCATTAAATCACTATTCCCTTGCTGCAGTCTGAGAGTCAGCCCCTCATGGTACTTCTATTGCTTCTTTTCTTCCTTCTTGGCGAGCTTCTGGTACCTGAAGTGGTTTTGACTCCACCTGGCTGTTACTGAGATAGAGAACAGTCACTGGGGCAGTTTGCAGCAGTCCTTTAGGATGCAGGGGGGGCCTATGGCAGAACTGATTCCCTATCCTGGTCCTTTAGGTAGGATGCTGGGTCACATCAACCAGCACTCCTGAGATGCATCAGGTCATGCAAATACTGAGTAAGGAGCAAATTCCCCAAAATTCTGGAGGAGGTCAGGATGAGCTATTGAGATCTTGACTCTGCTTTCTGTGTCCCTCATTCTCTTCAAGCAACCTCTCAGGCTGAAGCCCAGCAAAGCCAAGTAACAAACCCCCTCCCCTTGACATCTCTGGGTTTGGGATTCAGAGCTGGTAGGGAATGTGGTGGCTGAGAGGCAATCCTCTGCAAGGCACTGAACATCTCTCAAACAACTGCAGAACGTGAGCCAGCCTTTAAAAGCCAGTATTTATTTGTGATTTTTTTTTTTATTATTTTTTTGGTATCATTAGAATAACTCAAAACTCCTCATAACCATTCACCACCAAACGGCAGCTATGGAAATGTCGGGTTTTCAAAGCATCATCTTTTTTTTGTCCACGCTCTTATTGTTGTTATGATGAACAATATTCATAACAACACTAACAATAGTATTACTGAGAGGTTAAGTAATCTTGCAGGAGAAGTCAGCTCTGGTGAAAGTTTGGCAGGAGAGCTAAGCAGCTCTGCAGAAATCTGGGTCAGCCCAGCCATGCTCGCTGCTCCTTTTCCTCGCAGACATTGGCATGGCCCATGGAGGGAATCAAAGGGGCAGAAGTTTAATATTAGAGTCAGCTGCCAGAGTGTGTACAGCTGTTACGTAGCACCCCACGAGGCTGAACTGCTGATGAGAGAGAACTGCATTGAGTGTGCTGGCTCTGGCTTCCTACCCTTGGACGTCGTGTTTGAATCCTGCCAAGGGGATGCAGCGACCTTCCTGATTTTCTCACTCGAAGAAATTAGGGAGTATCATTTCACTGATGGAACAAAGCAAAAAAAAAGAGACAAAAAAACCCAACAAGACAAAACTAAAAACACCAAAAGCAGTAGTGACTCACTATTTATTTGTGTTTCTTACAGAGGACTCAAGATTAATAACATGCTCAGCGATCGCTTAGCAGAGTTCAAGGGATTAGCAAAAACCATAAAACTATTTATAAGCAAATGCACCACCCCTCATAAAACGAAATGCATTCATCACTGGATTATTGAGAATAAATGCTTGAAAACTGATGGCAAATGTAGATAAAAATGGCGTGCACAAAGAATGCACAAGGGAAGAAATCTTTTCACAATCCTCTCAAATACCAACCACACATAGTAGATAATTTCTCCTGGTGGTCATGTTCGTGAACAGTATTCATGAAAAAAAATTGGGAAAATACCTATACCAATGCAGGGGAATAATTTTGCCTTTAAAGGTATGGCAGAAGGTATGTTTGTCAAAGTCTGCTCCTACCCTTCCTGTGCTGATTGCAGAGACTCTGCTGTTGGATGAGTGCATTGGCCATGCTTTGTTAGCTAGGGATCCAAGGGCATCCTCCACTGATTCTTAGAGAGGATGGAATCAGACCTGTGGTGCCTTGAAACAGAGAAGAAACCACAATTTGCTGTTTTGATTTGTCCTGGAAGGGCAGACAGCCAAAACCTCCAGATACAGAGCGTGGTCACCTTCACTTTTCTCCATCACCAGGAGATGCAGGTGTTTGCAAGGACAGGGCTCTGAGCACCCTGCTCGAGCTGTGGGTGTCCCTGTTCATTGCATTGAAGTGGGACCAGATGGCCTTTAAATCTCCCTTCCAACTCAAATGATTCTGTGGTTCTCTACAATCTATCCCCTCACATCCAACATGAGATGGAGGAGCATGGAGAGCAGGAGGCTTTGGGGACAGGATGCAGCGAACACATGGGCAGAGAGACTTTCTCAAGCTCACTTCTAAAGGAGCCAAAGGCTTGGAGGAGACGGTTGCCTCTATTTTTCCAGCTTTCTTTCCTCCATGCTGTCAGCTTTGTGTCCCTTCCCTTCCTGTAAACCAGCTGGCAACGTGAAGGACTCATTGGCACTGGGATGCTGGGCTTGGGCAGGGACTCATCCTCTGGCAGGTTCATCTGGTGGTACCCAGCCCTGCAGCTCTTCTACCCCATCCATAGCACCACAATCTGCTGATAACCCTGAGTCCTTCCTACCTCATCTACCTCTTCTCTGGACACACACAGAATTAACGTTCCTTGAACTCGTATTTCTTAAGGATGACTTTTGGCAGCAGCCTTGTCATTTCTGCTGTGCCTGGATACGTGCAGACAAGTGTTTTTACACCCCCTGTAAACTGCTTTGCCTTCGTTCAGATGAGATCACGTCTTGTCCCATTCCTCACCATTCCAGCTCTGCTCCATCTTGTCTGACACATCTTAGAGCCAAATCAATTGACAAAGTTCTCCCAAAAATCGAACTGTGCAGCCAGGGATTGGCTTCATGTATTTGTTTATTGGCAATTGGCTGAAAGAACATCCACAGCGCTAGTAAGAATTTTCCAATTTTTGAAGTATGAAAATACATGAAGAGTGAAGATCTCCAACTTTTATTCCTTTTATTGTTTGGATGAATTCAATGACTGACTCAAATTTTTTAAACTCCAGAGTCTGATCTTTCAAAAAATTAAGAAACCTCAGCTATAGGTTTTGTTTTCTTGTTTTTTTTTTTTACAGGCTCATTTTTCTGTATTACTTCCACCTAGAATCCATTGAAAGCTTCAAGTGGGATTAGTGATGATGAGGAGGGAGGATGGTCCTTAACTCATCTGAATCTCTCACTCTCTTCAGTGTTTCTTACACATGAGATAGGACTGCATGAAATGAGAGAAAGCACTTTAAGAGTTGACCTTTAAGGGAGAGATTACATGAATCTGGGAAGACCTTTCACGTGCATCGTTGCTTCTTATATGATTACGTGCATTTTTCTGCCTGCTGTCACCCATGAGTTTGCCAAAGACCAGTCTGTGCCTTGTCATAGAAAGTTATGCAGCAGTGCTGTGGTTCACATCCTCTCTTGCTGCCTTCATCTGAATTTTACGACATTTTGGCTGGAAGAGGAAGCAAAAGAAAAATGATCTGGGGCAGCATTTTCCAACCCTTGGGGTTAAGGGTTTGGTGTGTGCCTCCTCAGCCATATAACCTATGTCATAAATGGGCATTACACTGCTGGCTGCAAGCTGTAAATTGCTCAGCATGTGAGGAAGCTTTATTTTAAGGCCATGGGCAGATTAAGGCAGGTCTTCACCATGCTACTTCCCCACTAACAGCATCTGCTGGGGGAGAAGTCATGTTGCACCCTCAGGCAGGTCTAGGAAAATTGATTTTTTTTTTCTTTTTGAACAATCTTTGCAATGAAACAAGATTTCTGTTTGATTTTATTATTATTATTAATTTCACGTCTACTGCTGATGGGTTGCCACATTCTGCAAAGTAAATAGAGGACATATATGATATTTCTGGCCAGCTACAGAGCCGCTCAAGCATCCAGCGTGACTCTCCAGACAGAGCAGATTTTATATCCCATTCCTCTAGGGTGTCTTGAAATGAGAAATATATTAAACTGCAAAGGAAATGGGCTTGCGAAAGACCCTATAAATAAATTTCCATCATGATTGGCCAAGGCTGTCTGAGTTTGCCTTCAAAACATAACATTTCATAACTTGTGTAAGTTGAATAAGGAGGATGTCCATCTCTGTGGACGTTCACTGGAAGGCAGCTCTCCTGCTTTTGCCTACAGAAGAGAAAGGTTGAGCCCAATGGACAGCAAGTACCATTGGCCCAATGGAGCACGTTGCTTGGAGGCAGCAATTCCTGCCATTTGTATAAAAGTTCTTGGGCTCACTCTGTTCCAGTCAAACCATTTTTGCGGCCTCTCACTAAATCAAAACTCAAGCTTGGCTCTTAGCTAAGGGTGGGAGAGGAAAAGAAAGCAGAGGTGAGATGTTGCAAAGACACGCGATTAACTAAAAGATACTAAAATCACATTGTGAAAAATCACAATGGAAAGTTTCCTGGAAAGCTGGAGCCGGAAATGTGACTTCCCTGGTGTTTCCATGAGCTCTTTGGGATGCATGGAGGTGCACGGGCACAGGACAGAACCCACCCATGACCATCTCCTGGTCACATAAAGCTCAGGGACACCTGGACCAACAGGAAACCAGTGACCTCGTCCTGAAAGTCTTAGCCAGAAATGTTGTTAATGGGCTTCATTGGGTGGATAGCTCCAAGTTTATTTGCTGTCTATATTTATAATAGGCAAAGGGTCTCCTAATCAGAATGCTTCTTTATTCAGTGCAAACGTCTTCACTGAGCTCTCTGTAGGTGGTTTTGAAGATTTTAGAGTGGAGTTCTACTGAAAGTCCAGCAGCTGAAGCTGAGATTGGGATGTGGGCTTTTGGCAGTGCTAGCAGACTCCCACTTCACCTGCATGTTGCTTTGGACTGAGTGATGGTCCAGAACAACAGAGGAGAGAGGACCAGCAACCATCTTAGACGCTTCTCCCTGGTGGGTAGAAAAGCTCTCAAGAAGGACGTCAGCAGTGGGCATCCCTGTCCTTCCATCCCAAACACAGGTTGGCTGAAGTTCTCTACATTTTCTTCTTTTTTTTTCCAGCCTGGCCCTAGGAAAAGAACCCTGTAACACTTATTTAAAGAACTCCGTTAAGCATTTAGTTTTCCATTTTAACTGGATGCAGATTCAGGCTTTTCTAATGGCTGGGAGCCAATCTCAATTCTCAGAATCAAAACCAACCCGAAGCATCAGGACGGGAAAGTAATTTGCTCGGATCAGCTGCACAGTGCCCCAATCCCATCACATCCATCACACCAGGCTCACAGCACAGGGAGAGGTGAAAGGTTGGTCTGCCAAAACAGTCTTTTATTTTTGGTGCATTTTTAAGGAAAGAAAATAGAGAGTGAGAACTAGATTGACTCTCTTTGCACTGAAGAATGATTATAAACAATAAAATAGTCATAATAAGTTATTCTTTATTTATTTCATCAGGTTCTGCTGCACGCTCTGATGGTTTTTGTGGGGTGTCTGGTGTTCTGGCTTCTCTTGAGCAGGAGTTCTCTATGGTGGAGAGAGCAGATATAACAAGCAGACAGAGTCATTTGAAGCCATTCCCTAGGGCAGGTCAGTTAGAAACAGACCTGATGTTGATTTTACACTCATTGGCAGAAGGCAGGAGCTACTCCACTGAAGTTAATTGAGTTAACTCGGTCGAATGCCAAGGCAAAACAGATCTGAATCTAGACCACAGTTCAGGACTCGTTTACAATTTACATAATGGAATTAAAATAAAGCTTCCAACTCCAGCTACAGAAATATTCTGCTGAGAATTGGACACAGGGCTTGCTGTTTGGGATTAAATAAAACGACACCCAAGGCATCAGCCATCACATAAAACAACCACGTTTTTTATCTGTGCCTGTCCAGATTGCTCTGCTCTCCCCACTGCCACGCACTGTGGTCACTCAGCCATACTCTGCTGAAAGGGATTTCTCTTTGCCCCTTCTTTTTTTTTTTCTTTTCTACCCTACTTGCATGTAAACTCCAATCCTCCAAGTTTTCACGCCAGTTTTCAGCTACTTTCAAAGTTCAAGATCATGTCAACGTTTTGCCAGGATTTGGGAGGCAAGTGAGAAAAAGAATGCGAGAAGCTAATAGAAGTCACAGGGGAGCACTAAAAGAAATATAAAATAAGATTCAGAGAAACCTTTCCCATGGACCAGGGGAAGCTTTGCAGACCTTGGCACAGCGTTTCCACCTCCAGCTGAACTCATGTTTTGCTCATAGAAGGTCTTGAGCCATTCAGTACGACCTGCAAAGCTCACCCAATGCCTTTCCACTGTCTAGGGGTGTGGGGTTAGATCTGGCACTCTTGTTAAATATTCCTCTTTATGATTATTTTAAGTCTAATGCTCCGGTCTGCTCTCGTGGTGTCCATGTCCTCCTATAGGTTGGTCCATTAGTGTTGCTTCTTGAGCTGCCTTTGCACCTGTAGGGTGTTACTGTACCCAGCTGGGGCTGATGCCCATTTGAACACATCTCTTGATGGCATTCAGCACCGATGGGCAGCAATGCTGCTTTGAAAGGGAACCAAGGGCAGCGTGTGCAAGAAAAGAGCACAACTTTGTCCTCATTTGGAATGGATTTCCAGGATTCCAATGAGGCAGGGCCGGGCTGGAAATCAGCTCAAATTCTAGAACGTTGCACCGGGGCCAGGAACAAAAGGAAAAGTGGAGGAAAAGCTGAACCACGTGAACATCAGTAAATGGGGAATCCTACAAATCTGGCTTGTTTTCAGGCAGGCCTCCTCCTCATCCAGCAGAGATTTGGAAGGTGGGCATTTGGACTTGATGGTCTTAGAGGTCTTTTCCAATGTTGATGATTCTATGATTTCACAGAGCTGGACTCTGCTGCATGATTACCCTCCTAAGCAGAGTATGGCTCCAATGAGCAAATGGGAGGTTCAGCAAAGTCTGTGCAACTTTCTAATCTTCATCCTCACTGTCACTTTTTCCTTCTTTTTTATCTTTGGAAAAAAAAAAAGAAGAAGAAGAAGAGATACATTAGAGTAACCCAAGCACAAGAACCTAGCAGTCAAACCCATTCCTCCTGAGTCCCACAGAGCAACATTCCCTTGGAAACAACCTTAGAAATTGGGTTTTTTTTGGCATAGGAACTAAAGAATGTGATGGTATCTGGTTATATTCCTCAGAGTGAGAGTTACAGTGTGGTGGGCAACACAGATGCGCCGGCATCGATACGGAATGAAATCCTGACCCCATGAAAACCAACTCCAAGATTTCTATTGATTTCCATGGAGTGGGATTTACACTTAAATTCAGAGGAGGAAAAAGGCACTGATTCAAACAAAAGACCTCACCCTTCCCTTGTCCCCAAAATTTTGCCTACCACCTATAATTCAGGCTGGCATTTTGCCTTGAATCAATAGCACTGCAAAACCAGAAAGCAGAGATCAAGAGGTAGAAGATGGTCTGAACAGCAGTCCCCTCTCTCAAAATGTTTCACAAATGATGACATTAGGCTCTGTATTGGGGTCAGCTTCTACACGTGGGGATTTGGGACGTGGTATTTTGCTAGAAAAAGGCACGGGATCAAAATGCTTGGGATGGATGGGATGAGTGTGCACTGGGTTTCCAAAATGCCTGGGTTTACATTCTCTGAAATAGAGACGCAGTAGCCACATGGAAGACCCCTTAAAACAAGTGTAATGAAAAATGTTCTCCGAACAGAGCAGATCTCAGCTACCAAAAACAGAAGGCAAAGCAGTGACTTCACTGGGGAAGCAGCATCCACTTAAACCAGAGCATGACAACAGGCATGAGCCCTTCTAAATATAGAGCTGGATGTTTCCTGCCAGGCTGAGCTTTTACCTTTTTATGTTTCTCTGTCTAAATTAATCACTTTTCCTCGAGGGCTGCAGGGAAGGATGAGCAAGAGGCCATGTGTTGCTAGAGGTGAAATGCTTTAAAGGACAGGCTGGGTCTTGTAGAGTTGGTGGCAAAGTCAGCTGGTGGCAGAAAAAGAAGGAAAGGTGCATCCAAGCACCACCACCCACCCCTGTGTTCAGAAACACTATGGCAATCCCTCGCCATTTGCATGAGCTGAGGCATGCACGAAGAGACAGATCTGCTGCTAAAACTAAAACTCCTTGCTTCTTCTCAGCAACTTCAGGGTGAACAAGCCGTGGTGGTCACCAGGTGGGATGTGGGCATTAGAAAAAGGACTTGGTCCATTCCCTGCGATCTGCCAGGCTCTGTCCAGGGCGTCTGCTTGGGGGATGTTGGCTCCTTTTTTTCTGGTGTGAGCAGGAGGGCTAAGAGGTGTGCTCTTCCCCTCCCACTCAAGCGATGTCACTGAAGTGGTTTTTAAGACCTTGTTTCACTTCAGGAGAGGGACAAGACTGAAAAACTCAAGGACAAAACTGTGATTTCTTTGTAGGTGTTACGAGGACATTGCTTGTGTGTGTCGTCAGGCAGACATTTGGTTTACATTCCTCCCCTTCTGCTTTCTGTACGGACCAAAGTAATGAGCGGAAAATGACAAACCACAGATGTATGTAAAAAAGGGAATTAAAATAAAAAGAAACCTTTATTGATTCTCATGAAATATCTCCGTCGTGTCTTTTCCTGCCTGTGGGCCTCAGAGCCTCTAAACCTTTCAGTGGTCCAGGTGGATGGACATGGTCCTCTGTGTCCATGAGGAGGAACTCCATGAGATCCTCCAGTTCACTGTGGATACAGAAAGATGGGAGCAAGTCATGGATCTGGAAACCTTGATGGCTTCAACACCCTTAAGCTTATGGTTTTCAGGACAACGAGGAACAAAGCTGGTTGGCTCCAATCTTTGTCTCCTGCTGGGCAGCAGCCTTTAGGGACATTCTAATTCCACTGCTGAAAACCTCCTCCTAAGCACAGTTTAGTTCCAACAGCTTCAAAAGAAAAAAGCTGATGAAATTTAAAACCATTCCTCCCAGAAAAAAGCACAGGTGAAATTTAAAGCCATTCCTCCCAGAGCTGCTGCTCAGTCATGGCATTTCTTTGGATGCTGTGTGCTTTGCGCAGGAGGAAGAGCTAGGCAAAAAATGGCTCAACATTTCACATAGTGCGTGAGAACGCTCCGGCAGCACTCGTGTTCCAGAAATAATTCCAGGAAAATGCTGTGCTGCTCGTGCAGGCATGCTGGCATTCCTCGCCTGGCTAACCAGACAGTGACTACGAGTGGAAACAGGGAGTGACCTTTTTCTCCTCTTCTAGATGATAAGCAATGGGTGATTGGCCTGATTTCAAAGAGCACTGAGGGCCCAGCAGCGAGGAATGGGAACGCTGCTGACCAGGGGCAGCTGCACAAATGCTCATTCCAGATGAAGCTCCCCAGGTCTGAGCTGCAAATGAGATGGTTGCAGTCTCTTGATCCCATTCATAGGCTTTACCATCAGTATCAGATCATCCGGGAGAGAGAAACAGAGGACAGCAAACTTTGTCCCAGTTGCTCTCTGACTTACACACAAATGAGAACAATCTGGCAGTCCGCATTTCCTTGTTCTTACACGTAAAACCCAATAACGAGGTTCCCTTGGGAAGAACAGCCACATTGCAGTTCTTCCTTACAGGCCTCTTAGCATGTATCCCAGAGGATTTCTGCAGTGGATGACTTCAGACCCAACAAATATGGCCAAAGAACCGGCCCTGTGGGTAACAGCAGTGTGGGTGGTGCACTCTAAGCCTCATCTCACGTTAAGACTGTTTCATGCAGCATTCACATCAATTTTCACTGGACTAGAAGGGTACATGACATCTCTCTGGCCATGCCCCTAATCATCAGGTGGAAAATGCAATAGAAAACAGCAGAGAAAAGAAAATAAAGCATTGGCAAAAGGCAAATTGGACAATGCACCTTCATCCCCAGTCCCAAAGCACATTGTCATCGTGGTTCTGTTGTTCCCCTAATGTGGCTGCAGAGGCTATTTTGAAGGTTGCTCCCATGCCACCTGATACATTACAGTATCAGTGTCACGGGGGTGCCTCATTCCATGCACAGCTGTGCAATGCCTTCATCCTGCACAGCACAGACAATGTGGGGTGGGTCCCTGGAGCGCTGCCCTTGCAGAGTGAAGACTGCAACAGGGCACGTGCAAATGCTGCGCTTTGTGAGTAGGAAATACAATCACCATAAAACCTAACTGATGGAGACCTTTACGGAAGGTCATCCCCCTGGCTAGACTGGTCTGCACTTTCAAGCACTCTTTGAACATAAAATCATTCCTCCTGTAGCCTTCCCCTGCTCATTTAGTCATTCCAAAAGTAAATGGTTTCAGAGTCTGCACTTAAGCTCTCTGTTTTTATTCTGCATGAGGCTGAAACTCGTAGTGATTCCCTTCACACAACCCCATCTGAGATCAGGACCCTTCTATCCTCTACAAGAAAACTATGGATTAAACCAAGCCTCCCCCATTCTGCACTGATGGTGTAGGGAAACAGCTGACCCCAGCATGAACTGATGATTGAGCACATGGTGGAGGGGCATGGCTGGCCTGGGGAATACTGGTAGATCCCTTGCACCTGTGGCTGGAAGGGGTGGATCAGGCTTAGATGAGGGCCAGCCAGGCACAGCAGGAAGGAACCTGGGAGAGAGAAGATCAGAAAGCAGCTGGTGAAGCAGCAGCAGCACCAGCACAGGGAAGGAGCTGAGAGAGCAGAGGATGATGTGCAGCAGAGACCCTGGCTCCATACGAAGTGATGGTGTAGTCGTAAGAGTTTGGGGACTTTTTCCTTTACAAGGGGGCAGAGAGGCTGGTGAAATGAGGATGCTGGTGCACCAATGACCTCTGACCGTGCCCAGAGGAAGTCCTAAAGAGCATGGAATGGACTTCTTCCCCAGTTAATGCTATGCATGCTAGTGTCAGTACAGGCTACAACCACAGCTAAAAGATGTGCAGGCTGAGGCCTATATAGGAGAAGCTCTCTCTCTCTCCATAAGGCAATATTACCAAAAAGATTCTGAATGATTTTTCGCAACAAAACACAAGCAAATGCGGGAAACAAATTGCAGTTTCACTCTTGAAGCTGTCTGGTGTTACCACTGTGTTTTGTATGCTCTGGACTTCATCCAAAGTAAACATTCAAC